>JAYEPQ010000015.1:227594-749581 GCA_036321105.1 Dracaena cambodiana
TGTGGGGGTGGGGTGGAGAGAGAGAGAGGGGGGTGGGGCGGGGAGAGAGAGAGAGAGAGACAGAGGTGGGGCGGTGGTGGTGATGAGGGTGGGGTGGACGAGGGGCAAGGGAGAGGGTGGACGGTGAGAGAGAGCGGGGGAGTTGTTTTATTTTATTTTTATTTTATTTTTTTTTTTGGGGGGGGTGTCAGGGAGAGAGAGAGAGGAGGGGTGGTGGTGGCTTGGGTGGGGGTCGTGGAGGGAGAGAGAGGGGTGCTGGCTTGGGTGGGGTGGAACGGGGGTGGGTGGGAGGAGGGTGGGGATTTTTTTTTTTTTTTTTTTGGTTGTTGGGGGGGGGGGGGGTGGGGGGGTTTTGAGAGAGAGAGAGAGAGGGGGGTGGCGGAACGGGGGTGGGCGGGAGGAGGGGTGGGGTTTTTGTTTTTGGGTGGGGGTGGGGGGAGGGGGAGGGGGAGAGGGGGAGAGAGTGAGGGGGGGGGTGGGGAGAGAGAGAGAGAGGGGGGGTGGTGGCTTGGGTGGGGTGGAACGGGGGGTGGGCGGGAGGATGGGTGGGGCGGAGGGGAGAGAGAGAGCGAGGTGGGGAGGGGTGGGGTGGAGAGAGAGAGAGAGAGAGAGGGGTGGTGGCTTGGGTGGGGTGGAACGGGGATGGGCGGGAGGAGGGAGAGAGAGAGAGAGAGGCGGGGAGGGGGTGGCGTGGGGAAAGAGAGAGAGAGAGAGGGGGGGGGGTGGTGGCTTGGGTGGGGTGGGCGGGAGGAGGGGTGGGGCGGAGGGGAGAGAGAGAGCGAGGCGGGGAGGGGTGGGGTGGGGGGAGAGAGAGAGAGAGAGGGGTGGTGGCTTGGGTGGGGTGGAATGGGGGTGGGCAGGGCCGAGGAGGAGGGGTGGGGTTTTTGTTTGGGGGTTGGGGTGGGGAGAGGGAGGGAGGGAGGGAGAGAGAGAGGGGTGGTGGCTTGGGTTGGGGGGGGGGGGGGCGTCGGGGTGGAGAGAGAGAGAGAGAGAGAGAGAGAGAGAGAGAGAGAGAGAGAGAGAGGTGGTGGCTTGGGTGGGGTGGAACGGGGGTTGGGGGGGGGGGGGGGGGGTGGCGGAGGGGAGAGAGAGGAGGAGGGGGTGGTGGCTTGGGTGGAGGAGAGAGAGAGAGAGAGGGGTGGTGGCTTGGGTGGGGTGGAACGGGGGGAGGGGTAGGGTTTTTGTTTTGTTTTGTTTTGTTTTTTTTTTTTTTTTTTGTGGGGAGGAAGAGAGAGAGAGAGGTGGTTGCTTGGGTGGGGTGGAATTTGGTGGGGGGGAGTGGTGGCTTGGGTGGGGTGGGGAGAGAGAGAAAGAGAGAGAGAGGGGTGGTGGCTTGGGTGGGGTGGAACGGGGTGGGGCGGAGGGGAGAGAGAGAGAGAGAGAGGCGGGGAGGGGTGGGGTGGAGAGAGAGAGGGGGGTGGTGGGGTGGAACGGGGGTGGGCGGGAGGAGGGGTGGGGCGGAGGGGAGAGAGAGAGAGAGAGAGCGAGGCGGGGAGGGGTGGCGTGGGGAGAGTGAGAGCGAGAGAGGGGGGGTGGTGGCTTGGGTGAGAGAGAGAGAGAGGGGTGGCGGAACGGGGGTGGGCGGGAGGAGGGGTGGGGTTTTTGTTTTTGGGTGGGGGTGGGGGGAGGGGGAGGGGGAGAGGGGGAGAGAGTGAGGGGGGGTGGGGAGAGAGAGAGAGAGGGGGGTGGTGGCTTGGGTGGGGTGGAACGGGGGTGGGCGGGAGGATGGGTGGGGCGGAGGGGAGAGAGAGAGCGAGGTGGGGAGGGGTGGGGGTGGAGAGAGAGAGAGAGAGAGAGGGGTGGTGGCTTGGGTGGGGTGGAACGGGGATGGGCGGGAGGAGGGGTGGGGCGGAGGGGGGAGAGAGAGAGAGAGAGGCGGGGAGGGGTGGCGTGGGGAAAGAGAGAGAGAGGGGGGGTGGTGGCTTGGGTGGGGTGGGCGGGAGGAGGGGTGGGGCGGAGGGGAGAGAGAGAGCGAGGCGGGGAGGGGTGGGGTGGGGGGAGAGAGAGAGAGAGAGGGGGTGGTGGCTTGGGTGGGGTGGAATGGGGGTGGGCAGGGGCCGAGGGAGGAGGGGTGGGGTTTTTGTTTGGGGGTTGGGGTGGGGAGAGGGAGGGAGGGAGGGAGAGAGAGAGGGGTGGTGGCTTGGGTTGGGGGGGGGGAGGGGGGGGGGGGGGAGGGGTGGAGAGAGAGAGAGAGAGAGAGAGAGAGAGAGGTGGTGGCTTGGGTGGGGTGGAACGGGGGTTGGGGGGGGGGGGGGGGGTGGCAGAGGGGAGAGAGAGGAGGAGGGGGTGGTGGCTTGGGTGGAGAGAGAGAGAGAGAGAGGGGTGGTGGCTTGGGTGGGGTGGAACGGGGGGAGGGGTAGGGTTTTTGTTTTGTTTTGTTTTTTTTTTTTTTTTTTTTTGTGGGGAGGAAGAGAGAGAGAGAGGTGGTTGCTTGGGTGGGGTGGAATTTGGTGGGGGGGAGTGGTGGCTTGGGTGGGGTGGGGAGAGAGAGAAAGAGAGAGAGAGGGGTGGTGGCTTGGGTGGGGTGGAACGGGGGTGGGGCGGAGGGGAGAGAGAGAGAGAGAGAGAGAGGCGGGGAGGGGTGGGGTGGAGAGAGAGAGGGGGGTGGTGGCTTGGGTGGGGTGGAATGGGGGTGGGCAGGGCCAAGGGAGGAGGGGTGGGGGTTTTTGTTTGGCGGTTGGGGTGGGGAGAGGGAGGGAGGGAGGGGAGAGGGGGTGGCATTTCAAATTATCAAGGCAAAAGTTTCTTTCTATACACCTTTAAATTTAAATTTAATTTCTAAGGGCACCACCTTGGCCTTTTGTGGGGATGAGTTGTTAAAAGAGGGTGAGAGGTGGCACTCTAGTTGCCATTTGTTATGCATGCAAGAAACCTTAGGGCTAGGCCAGAGGACAAGGTGACCAAAATACCCTTAGGCATATATAACCTTATTCTCTCAAAGAGAATTCGGATCAAAAGTACAAAATAAAAATCACTCTTTACCCTTGGTTCTTCTAGTTCGTTGAAGTAAAGAAAACAGAAGGGAGGCTTTGCTAAGATAAAGGAGGAGATTAAAAGGAATAGAGGCAAGTATCACATTGTTCTTGTTCTCTCTTTGAATCGTATTTGAGAGAGGGGTGGTGGCTTGGGTGGGGTGGAACGGGGGGTGGGTGAGAGGAGGGGTAGGGTTTTTGTTTTGTTTTGTTTTTTTTGTTTTTTTTTTTTTTTTTTGGGTGGGGAGGCAGAGCGAGAGAGAGAGAGGTGGTGGCTTGGGTGGGGTGGAGAGAGAGAGAGGGGTGGTGGCTTGGGTGGGGTGGAATGGGGGTGGGCGGGAGGAGGGGGGGGGGGGGGGGGGTGGGGGTGGAGGGGTGGAGAGAGAGAGAGAGGAGAGAGGGGTGGTGGCTTGGGTGGGGTGGAACGGTGGTGGGGGGGCGGTGGAGGGGAGGGGAGGGAATTTGTATCCCCGCCCACCCCCGTTCCACTCCACCCAAGCCACCACCCCTCTCTCTCTCTCTCTCCCCTCCCCCCCACGCCCCTCCGCCGCCCCCCACCCCAGAGGGGGGGTGGTGGCTTGGGTGGGGTGGGGCGGAGGGGAGAGAGAGAGAGAGAGCGAGGCGGGGAGGGGAGGGGTGGGGTGGGGGGGAGAGAGAGAGAGAGAGGGGGGTGGTGGCTTGGGTGGGGGTGGGCAGGGCCGAGGGAGGATGGGTGGGGTTTTTGTTTGGGGGTTGGGGTGGGGAGAGGGAGGGGGGGGGGGGAGGGGGAGAGAGAGAGGAGGAGGGGTGGTGGCTTGGGTGGAGAGAGAGAGGGGTGGTGGCTTGGGTGGGGTGGAACGGGGGTGGGCGGGATACAAATTCCCTCCCCTCTCCCTCCACCGCCCCCCCCCACCTTGTCATTTATAATATTAATCTAATTGATTTGAATAAGAAATTGTCATTTATAATATTAATCTAATTGATTTGAATAAGAAATTGTCATTTATAATATTAATCTGATTTATAATATTAATCTGATTCAGTATCATCAGAATACAATTTATTACGTTGAATTTGCAGGAATCAAATTTGTCATCTCTATGAAATTAACTACCCATTAAATTTGCACAAACCCAACCGCCACCCACACCCCCTCTGCATACCCACCCCAAACCCATCCCATACACCACCCCCTCTCCCCAACATAACCCATCCCATACACCAACCCCTCTCCCCAACATAACCCACCCAAACCTATTCCATACGCCTACGTTATAATTTGTTATAATTTGTATTGAGTAAGGAAGTTGTATAGAAAAAAAAAATAAAAATTGAATAATTGATGATTATTTTTAATTAAATCAAAAATAATATTTTTGACTTAATATGATAAAAGATTTTCCTCGTCTATGTTATGCTACTACTATATGTTATGCTATTACTATTGAATTTTTGACAATGAATTGATTTGAATCAGAAATTGTCATTCATAATATCATCAGGATGCAATTCATTTCGTTGAATTTGCAGGAGTCAAATTTATAATCTCTATGGAATTAACTCCCCCTTCCTCCCACACACTCCTACCCTCCTTCCTCCCCCGCACCCCACCCCTACAAACTACGCCCCTTCCTCTCACGCACCCCCACCCCACAGCACACCCAAAGCCCGCCCGCCCGCCCCCCCCCCAACAAACCCACGCCATATAGTAACATCTCAAAATCAAACCGGTAGCTTTGCCTAAACTTCATTGACGAAAACCTATTAACCCTCAAACTTCCTTGACGAAAACCTATCCACCAACACGTAAAAGAAACAATGATTATAAACAAATCTCCTGCAATTTTTAACATGGTTCCGAAGTGAACGCGTATGTTATCTTCTTCTTTTTGCCTGAGGAGTTTGAAGGCCCTGCTTCTTGGGCCTTCCAGAATGTCTGGGGGGTACCAACTCTGCAACATGCTCTGCTTCCCTGAAGATTATAAAGCCACCGTGTCAGTGGGAAAAAAAAATAATAATAAAAAATAAAAAATAAATAATAAAGCAAAACTCTAGGTGCATCAATGAAACAAACACATATTATCAGCCTAAAACTCCTGCTCACGTAGCTTGCCTAGAACCTAGTGGACCTCACACAATGGATGCACGTGTACTATATATATATCCTAACCTAAAGCTTTGATTATTGCCAAATGGAAATTGATGCGCATACGGATGAAAAACTCAAGCTCAAGCAAGAACAGCGCTCATTGTATAGAGGAATCACCCTCCCTGCCACCCTCCAAGACCAAAGTGCCAGTATTTAAAAAAAAAAAAAAAACCAAAAAAAAAACAAACGCACACCTACCCAGTCTAAAGGAAGAACACAGATATCAGGACTTCCAGATAAAAAAATCATGCAATTTTGATAGTATTATCTCGTCATGATGTCATTTGTATCATGACTGATAACCTCAACAATATAGATGAGCCAACCCATGCCGAAAAGAGACGCATAGTTGTCAAGATTTATAGGCATATTTCCCCAAGCAGCTCATATGTCAGATCTAAATGGACAGTGACACTCTTACAAATTCTGATGTTATGCTATTAATTAATTTAGCAGTACCTGTCAGTAAATTTCAACATAAACCTAACGCAACATAAATTCAGCATCCCAGTAAATCATAAACAAATGCATCCAATATCACAGGATCTTCCCTTTTAGGGACATCCCTCACCCTCCCTTCTTCAGGAAGCCCCAAGCAACACACATAGCTACCCTATGTGAAAATTATTAATCAGACATAAGAGGGCATCTCCACGGCTGACACGTAACAATATGTATATTGCATACCACGCAATAATCATTGTTTTAGAAAATCGGACAACCAAATTGAGTAATAGGGACTACATATTCAACAATATAATATTATTAGTCAGATAATTGTACGAAAACAACCAATTCGAAACAAAAAAAAAAATTTGAGATCAAAATCCATTGTGTCTACTCATTACCAGCAAACAAAGCTTACGGCATGGTTTGGCAAAAAGTTAAAAAAAAAAAAAAAAAAATCAAGAGTTAAGGACCTTTAGCCTGGTTTTGTATTGCTAAATAGGTCAAAGTAATATAGTTAAAAAATTAGAGCATATAACCCAGGTTAAGTGGGGGTTTACTAACTAGTTTATATAGACGGGTTATCTCTTTTTATCCAAACAGTTTAAGGTGGATAAAATCAATTTAATGTGTTCAAGTTTTGGGTGCCAAAGGTGGTAGAACACTGTTTAGAGCAAACATCAAAAGGGAACAAGTCAGCTAGACATTTCAGTGCAAGAAAGAGAATCTTAACTGCCCCTCCATTGCCCGGAGCCTCAAGAGGTCATAGAGACCATGATTCTACACAATTTTATATTTTAACATTCTCATTTATGCGGACAAGCTCCAATCTTTTGTCAGAATTATTGCATCAACCAACAAAAATAAATAACATATAGAAACAAATTTTAATAGCTATAATTATAACACCACGATAATGAAATATCAAATGTAACGAAATTTGTTAAAAAATTATATTTTGCTCATTTAATATGGAAAAGCTTACATATTGTGTTAGAATTGTTGTATCAACCAACAAACAAACAAACAAAATAGTAACATCATAACAAAGATTATATAAGAGAGACTTAAAATTAGTTACACATTTTGTCCAATGATTGCATCTAAAGGCAGCTAACACAAGAAGGTGCTACAAATTATCATGAAGAATGAAAGTTCAAAATATACATTTCTTATTTGCTAACGTGGATCAGCTCAAAAAAAAATCTTGAATTAAAACCAGCAAATATATATTAAAGAAAATATATTATCGATAAAACCTAGGAGAAATTACCCAAGAAATTTTGAATTAAAACCAACAAAATAAATATCAAAGAAAAGGACTGGTTATGGATTCTGACAAAAGAAGTATGGGCATCAAGGTGAGGTTCTCCACAAAAGCACAGGCAGTGTTTTTCAAGATACTCCCAATACCCATGATCCCATGATCTTCTCTACTTCCTACCACCCATCATCTCATCAAACAAATTGATTATATATAAAGATCAAACAGTTTACTTACTGAACCTGTTTCCTCCATTTTGAGCTTAATTAGTTAGTGTTTATTGTTATTTATTCAATATCAACCCAAGAGGAAAAGCAAAAGTAACAAATAAAATAAAGTGTGACCCTTCTTTGTTTCAGTTGGAACCATAATCATTTTGCAACATCACAAGATCTGATATGAAGAGTGAAAGTTTTAATTATTTTGCAGGTTTTTAAATGTTTTGGACCACAAAATGGAACATGTGCTTACAAGCTTGAGATAATAATGTTGGGATTTGTCATGCTAGACGACGATCATGAACTTTGCGTATTTAGTGCTATCAACAATCAATTTTACAATGATCTTATAGTGTCTCTTCATGGTGGATGTATGTCAATTGAAACTTGTTTAATCACCAACTAGCTACAGGCAGGATATTAGGGGATGAATAATGGCATATGAACATGAATGAAGTTGAAATTCCATATTATAGAAGGGTATTGTGTCTTGTGGATGAAGACGATATGGGCTCCTCTGACTCTGAGCTCTGAGCTTCTTCATCTTAACAAACAATGTGTTTCATTATTCCCTGTGTTGACGCAACAATAATTAATTCCATGCTGCATTTCTTCCACAGTCATTGCTTGAATTCTCAACCCAGCATTGATTTTTGGCTCTCCTATATATGTTGGCATCACGATTTGGGTTAATTACTCTCCAGCGGACCACTGCTAACATTGAAGTCATTTCTTAAATCAGCAGGTGATTTAAGAAATTTGGTTCGCTTCTTCACATAATTCCTGAGAAGTAGGAGCATATATGCTACCTTCACCTGAAGAGCTTGTTTTAGAAGTAGGGGCATCTATGTTTTCATCATGTATGGGGTTATCCTCAGGGGAAGTTGCACGAGCACAAGTACTGCCATTGAGGCTGCACATGCATTTAGGTTATTGTTCATACATTTTGATTTTTAACTTCTTAGTCTTGGATGTATCTAAGATACATCTTTCGCTATGCCCAGAAGACTTTGAACCTCTAGATACGTCAAATATTGGATCAATTAGCGAAGTGTCGTTAATAATTATGTATAGAATACTTTAACAATAGTGATGTCTTCTTATCGGATCACAATAATACCACCTTCTTATTTCTTTGTTTAAGATCACAATAGAAGGTTTTATTTTATAGTGTTTGAGCAAGAGAGAGAAAATGTGGATGTCGATTTAATAGCCTTTACTTGAAAAGTTATCTTATTTTAAAGAAAATATAGCTTGTATTATGTTGTGCAAGAAGTCTGAGGGGCCAGATGCAAATGCATTTCAAATAGTTCAAATAGTAATTATTCACAAAATCACTTATCAGAATTGAATGAGAAGACATTTATAACTGAAGAGGCAATTAGAGATGAGTTTATATTTTGAACATGGATCTCTTGGTGAAAAAAATATTTTCTCTATTGTACTCCTTTAATGAGTTTATCATTGAATCACATCACTTTTCCTTCATCCTCGCTTTTCCTTCCTCATTATGTAGGGTTTTTTATTTTTATTTTTTCCTATTGATGGTTTTTGATGTGAGGGCAAATCTTTTAAAAAGAAAAGAAAAAATATTCTCCTCGGGAAGTTATTTCTTCTCTTATACAGGAGCCTTCTATTCTAACGTAGAAGGCCTAGTCCAACCCATCCCACGGGTCCTTCGGCCGGTTAAAGTAGAGCTCCTGGGCCGGGTAAAGAAAATAACTCTAGTTATTTACTTGGACAAAGGCCAATTTTCTTCTCCTAGTGACGAATGGAATCAAGATTCGTCTCCTCTTAAACTGTACAATAACTCTCTCTCTCTCTCTCTCTCTCTCTCTCTCTCTATATATATATATATATATATATATATATATATATATATATATCAAATTGCATCGGTTTGATTCATTATTTAGTTTTGGGAACCGACGATGAGTGACGATGATGGATGAGAGATTGCTGAACATAAAGAAGTGGATGGTGATCTATCCCGTCTACATCAACTCCAAGAAGACTATCGCCGAGGACCGACGCATCGGAGCCGAGAAGGCCTACGAGAACTCCACGTGCCTCAAGATCAACGACTGCTGCCAGCATCTCAAGATCCCATGCGCCATCGAGGTAATTTCTCCTAGTTTTCTTCATTAATATATTTTCTTTAATATTTATTTTGTTGCTTTTAATTCAAGATTTTTTTTGGGTAATTTCTCCTAGTTTTTATCATTATTATATTTTCTTTGATGTTTATTTTGTTGGTTTAATTTCAAGATTTTTTTGGTAATTTCTCCTAGTTTTTATCATTTTCTTTGATATTTATTTTGTTGGTTTTAATTCAAAATTTCTTTGGTAATTTCTCCTAGTTTTTATTGTTAATATATTTTATTTAATATTTATTTGCTGGTTTTAATTCAAAGTTATTTTTAGCTTGTCCATGTTAGCGAATGAGAAATATATATTTTGAACTTTCATTCTTCATGATAATTTGTAGCGCCTTCTTGTGTTAGCTGCCCTTAGATGCATTCATTGGACAAAATGTGTGACTAATTTTAAGCCTCTCTCATATAATCTTTGTTATGATATAACAATTCTAACACAATATGTAAGCTTTTCCATATTAAATGAGCAAAATATAATGTTTTACCAAATTTACTTGCATTTGATGTTTCATTATCTGTGGTGTTATTTTATTTATTTTTGTTGGTTGATGCAATAATTCTAACACAAGATTGGAGCTTGTCCACATAAATGAGAAAGTTAAAATATAAATTTGAGCAAAATCTTGGTCTCTATGACCTCTTAAGGCTCCGGGCAATGGAGGAGCAGTTAAGATTCTCTTTCTCGCACTAAAATGCCTAACGGACTTGTTTCCATTTAATGTTTGCTCTAAATAGTATTTTTGGTACCACCTTTGGTACCCAAACCTTAAGGACACATTAGATATTTGTTTTATCTCCAAAATGAAAGACATTTTTTGATTTTCATTGTTGCAACCAGACTATCTTCATCATTTATCCGAGTAGGGAGAAATTCATGATGTTTCTTCCTCAATTGGCAGTCCAGAAACATACCTCTAGCTCGAAATTAAGTTACATGCAGGACGTATACATAATAAGTATCTCTTTGAATGGAATTATAATATTTTTGATTGCTAATGTCATCATACACAATGAACTCATAGCATTTATTCAGAGAGTGTTGTTCCTATTTCAGAGAAAATACTGAATGCATTGTTCCTCTATTCGCTCGGTATCGTTATAAATAATGTTGTAGTTGCCTCACATCTATTTATATTATCAAAATGCATCATACAAGCATCCTTGCCATTGTCTATATAACTCCCTGTTCTTCTAGGTCCAATTATGTTGCTTAATTCCTACACAGGAAAAATGTGGGGGTGTTCTATTTTCCTCTGAAGGAAGAGCGGTTGTGGCTTACATTCAATCGAATTAACAACTTTGAATCTACTAAATTAATAATTATCTAGAATAAATGACATTTAGGTTCAAGTTTAGATGGAAGGGGAAAATGGAGCATTAGCATGGGGAGAAGGAAGTTAAGTTTGGAGATGTTATTTCATCTCAGGAAAAAGATAGTGTCAACACTATTGTAAGCTCCCTGGAAAGTCTCAACTAGGACTAGCAAACCTAATTAGACGGCTTTGCCCCATCTACTGTTACATGAACATGTGGCAAAAGTATCCAAGTGTCTAAAGTGCGTGGGAACCTTTTGAAAATCAACAGGAGGAATTGCATCTTGCATGTATATTTATATATTGTAAAACATTTAAAAACTCTAACATTAGGGGAAAAAATGGTATTATAATAACTATATGGTTTATACCTTGTTGTCGTAGGGTCCTCAAACCTCCAAGTGCCCAAGTATCTGATACATCAAAAGTTCTTATAAAAGAAGAAAAAGAAGAATCTCAATAGCCCAAGCGTATGCACGTGATTCTCAAATAGGTGTAAAGAGGGAGGGAAACATGGAAGGAGTATTACAAATATCAGCTTAGGTGGCAATAAAATTTGTTTGGATAGATACCAAAGACTTGTAGCTACAGTCGAGCGACTTAAGCATGCACATAGTATTTCCCTACTAAATAAACTGCCCATACTATACCCATAATATTTCATTTCTTGTTATTTAAGATGTTAACAATTGAAATTATGTTATCAATTTGATGATTTTTGCAATAAAATGTTCAATCGCTACCTCACTGTGATATTTACCCCATGTCTTTTCAGTCTTTTAGCATCTCCTACTAATGCTAGAATAATTCATTTACCTATTATTGAATAAAATCTGTAGACTGATAATATTAATATCTAAACATACATTCTGGTGTTGCCTAGGTATCATATAGCATCTAGGCAAGGCCTTCTAGCTGCCCAACTCATGTGGACCCTCCGGTCTTTATCCTAGACATTTTCAACTCTTTATGGCATTGCTACAGGACAACAAATGGAGGAGGAGTCATTTCGGCAGAAGCATTAGACTAAATCCTTTACAGTTGCTACTACTTGAAATAACTCCTAGTTAGTAGAAGATTACTGACTAGGAGTTGATTTTTTAAAAAATAAATAAATAAAGGTTTGGAAAATGACTTGACATATATTTAAGGGCAATGGCAAGAAATTCTTCACATCTTCCCATTTCTTAGTGAGTTATGCTCTCTATGAGATGCAGGTAAAGGAACTCAGCTCGGCATATAATGAATTCTATCCAATGTCTGCATGATTTATCTTGTTAGGTTAAAATTTATCCCACAAGATGTTGATCTAAACCCGACTGAGGTAAGAACAACATATAGAATCTGACTAACAGAGTTGTCAAGGACTTGATGAAAGGATAAGGCTTATGCACAAAAGATTATTTCCTCTTGCCACACATAACATTGATGTTATTTTCCTTAAGCTTGACTTCCAAAGGCTCTTCGTGACTTAGAACTTCCTCAACCTTCTTGCGGGCAGAGGGTCTCCATGTGCCTAAATCCGTCTCTTCTTCTGTTCTTCTCAACAGTAAACTCTGATCTCACAATTTGTTGCTTGAAGGGCAAAGCGATCCACTATCTCCATATTTGCACATTTTGACAACCGATGTTCTCTCCATATTTGCACATTTTGACAACCGATGTTCTCGCAAGGACACTATCCAAATCCGGCTCCCTACGCTTCATTAGTAAGGTGAGAAATTTTTATGTGGGCCAACAACCTTGTGCACATGCACTATACTGATGATACTCATACCAAAAGTTAGGGAATCCATCATCAACATCAGCTCCTCTTCTATGCCTTTTTTTTTCTTTTGGCTTGCCAATCAATTTCATGTCTCAACCTCTTCCAACTTTGCTATCCACGCAACTTTCTATTGCAACATGGGTTCCTTTTCCTTCTCTTATCTTAGCATCCAACTTGATAACACTTAATAGAGTTGATTGGCTTCCGATAACGGATAGTGTGGAAGAAAAAAGCATTTCTTCATGGAGAGGGAGGATCCTCCCCATCGTGGGTTGAGACCTACTCTTGCCAAATCATAGCATAGAGTTAAGAGGATAAGCCTCAGGTTCCATGTTGAGCCACTTCAAGCAACACAATTAAAGCAAACAAAAAAGAAGCACAAACACGGCAATCTAAATAACAAGTGGAAACAATCAAAGCAAAACCAAGATAGAACCAAACTAATAATAAATGATAACCAATTTTACCTGTAAACTGGCTTCGGCCATCTCTTCTTGAAGCACATATCATTAAGCCAACGCTTTGCACTGCTGTTTTCTTGCCCTCCTGCATCAACCATCTCCACATCCTCCTCCTTCAAAGTAGCCAACTTCTGCTCCGAAGATCCAATCCAAGCAACTCCCCATCCACAAACAAACAAATTGGTCACGTTCACATTCTCCTTCCTCCAGTTCTTGAAATCGACAACGGACTTCCCCTTCTTCTTCTGACGACAGTACTCGTACAAGGTTGTCACGGGCTGGTCATACAAATTCTCCACCGTAATAATCAGCTCCAGCGAATCGCCCCTGAACACTGCCCACAACATCACCAAATCAAAATCACAATCAACATAGGCCGCTGCTGCAATAGACTCCCCGACATCAGCCAAGACTTTGGGAGCCTTTATCGTGCTCCCTCCTCCTTCTGTATGGCATTCCGTACATGTCGTCCTCAGTTTCTTGTTCCACAGCAAGTGTAAATTCCTCTTCCTAAAATATTTACAACAAAAATTTACATCCATCACAAGCAACAATTCAAAAAAAAAAAAAAAAGTAGATTGGCATTTTAGCCACTTCCACCATTCAAAAGATTCAATTCTTTTTTTTTTTCTTCTTTACAGAAAATGTTAAAATTCATCTCAGGAATTTGAAAAGAAATAATCAAATCTTGTCCTACAAATAATGCCAGTGCTGGCTTGCTAGAGATCTTTCTCCTTCATTCAAAGATTCATTCTTTTGTTATTTTCTTTTAAGAAAAAAAAATGGATTGATTGCTGACATTCAATCAGCTCCTAATCATGAAAAAAAAAGAAAGAAAGAAGGAAAAAAAAAAGACAATTTCCTATTTTTTTTTAGGAAAAAAAAAAAAAGAACCTATCCTCGCAAAGACTCGTTTTCTTTTTCTTCAAAAAAAAAAAAAAGAAATAGAAAAAAAAAAGGAAAAAGACGAGAATACATGAATGGATGAAATTGTACCATCTCCTTGAGTTTGGGGGAGTTGCGACGGAGCAGGTGGTACAGGCGAGGCACATGGCGACGCGGGCGAGCTTCTCGGTGGAGATGTTGGCCGGGGTCGGAGGAGTGGGTCAGGTCCTCCGCCAGGAGCGACGAGTCCCGGAACTCCTAACCCACCCAGCAGGGCTTCCACCTCCGCAATCGCGGCCGGCCACCATCGGATCTTCACCCGCTTCGATTTATTTTGATGTTGGCTTCATGAGGGTTTTGGTTTGGGTTTTCTTTCTTTCTTTAAATCTTTCCCTTTGAGGATTGAGGAAGAAGAGAGGCGGAAGAGAGAGAAAAAGCGGAAAGCGAATTGGTTTTTAGTGGGGACCGCTCGGAATTTCTTTTAAGCTCTCTCGCTTTTTTACTTGCTAACATATAAATTATCTAGCCCACGAAGCCAGTACGGCCCATGAAGCCACTACGGCCCAATAAGCCAGCGAACTTATTGAGAAGATAACTAAGTCCAACATATAGATTAGAACCAATACTTACCAAATTAATTGAAAAAGATATCAAAATTAAACCTCATAATAAAACCAAATCTATCCAGAAGAAAACTTAAACTCTCTGTTATAAAAGTACTACTCCAGGGCACTAGATTCTGGAGATATTGAGAGAATTAATCCAACATATATATATATATATATATATATATATATATATATATATATATATATATATATATATATATATATATATATATATATATATATATATATATACATAGGAGAGCCACAACCAACGCTGGGTTGAGAATTCAAGCAGCGACTGACTGTGGAAGAAATGCAACATTCAATTGATTATTGTTGCCTCAACACAGGGAATAATGAAAACACACTGTTTGTTAAGATGAAGAAGCTCACGAAGCTCAGAGTCAAGAGGAGCCCATACCATACTCGTCTTCATCCACAAGACACAGTAATACCTCTATCTATAAAATATGGAACTTCAAACTTCATTCATATTCATATACTATCATTCTTCATCCCCTAATTAATATCCTGCCTGTGGCTATTTATTAGCTGATTAAACAAGTTTCAAGTCCACTGACATACACCCTGAAGAGACGCTATAACATCATTGTAAAATTGAATGTTGATAGCACTAATTAATTACTCAAATTAAGCTAGTTCATGATCGTCTAGCTACCGTGACAAATCCCCGACATCATTATCTCAAGCTTGTGAGCACATGTTCCATTTTTATGGCCCAAAACATTTAAAAACCTGTGAAATTATTAAAACTTTCACTCGTCATATCATCACAACTTGTGACGTTTCAAAATGATTATTGTTCCATCTGAAACAAAGATGGGCGGGTCACACTTTTGTAACTCTTGGCTTTGAATAAATAATAAAGAACACTAACTAATTAAGCTCAAAACAGAGGAACACAGGTTCAGTAAGTAAACTGTTTGATCTTTATATATAATCAACTTGTCTGATGAGATGATGGGTGGTGGGAAGGAGATAAGATCATGGATGTTGGGAGCATCTTAAAAACACTGCCTGTGCTTTTGTGGAGAGCCTCACCTTGATGCCCATACTTCTCTTGTCAGAATCCATAACCAGTCCATTCCTTAAGATTTGCAATCATATGATACATATAATATTATGAATATTATATACAAATAAATAAATAAGTGGGAGGAGCAATATATAAAGGAAACAAAAAGATCATTTCTTTTCCATGGGAAGAGACTATACTCAACACTTTAGCCTTTTTATATATATTTGTAGTTAGAATTTGTTAATCAACATAAGTTGGTCTAAATGTAATCACCAAAATTGGAACTACAATCTCACATACCTTGACTTGGATGCATTTTCTGGTAAAGTATGTGTTACACATGTATAGCCAGTCAAGAGACGAAGAAGAAACCATGGATACTCCCAAGCTGCTTAATATCTCATATACTTACTTGAAGTTGTTTTACGGTATTTTCATTTTGATCACTCGACATGCATGTCTACTTCCGTAGCTTCGGATGAAGCATATCTAGAATGTGATAACCTCTCAAAACCACTAAAAAGACAGGGTTGTTATATGTAGTATGTGCTCGTGGTTTGTCAAGAAATCGTGCGTATGGATTGTTCAGGTGAGCCTAGCATTGCTTGTTTATCTTCAAACATCTACATGTTCTAGCAGAATTTAGTTTGTACATTAATAACCGAAACTATAACATGTAGAAATTATGTCATGAACTGGGATTTCAATTGCTAGAAAGATGCCAGACTCTCAAAAGTCAAGGTTGTTCACAAACACACAAGATAGATGTCCATAAGATTCCACAAGAATCACTTTCTATACATATTACCACAAGAACACTAAAGCTTATCTCAGAGGAAAAACTAACGATAGCTAGTCAATAACTTTTTAATTGTGTGATTTTGTTAACTTTTTGAGCAATCTTTGATGTACTTTTAATTTCAGAAATCTTCTCTGTCCAAATTACAGGAAGCTACTACAAGTGGAAGGTTACCCTGTCTCCTATCGGCCACGATGAGTAAGTTTTATATGGAAAATGAAAATCAAAGGGCCGACCACATTGCTTAATATGAATCTATATCTTTTCAATAAAATGAAAATCAAAAGTCCATTCTCTCTCCTGAAGAATATATATATATATACACACACACAGAAAGACTACAGTAACTGTAAAATAATATCCAGATATTTCGTTAAGCTCTGGTTAACGAAACAAGGGATCTACTCACATCACAGTTTTGCTTAAAAAATAATAATAATAAATAATAATAATAATAATAAATAATATGCAGATGCCTCCCACATTGGCTGGCAGGCTAAACATCAAAGCAGCTCCCTGATCAATAGCATAAATTCCAAGAGAATCCTTGCACTCTGCCTTCTCTCTCTCTCCCTCTCTTCCCCATCCCTACTCCACCTGCTTAATCCGCAAAAATAATAATAATAACAACTTGTCAAATCTTCTATTCTAATAGATATATTGATACACTACTCTTAAACAAATATTTCTTTCAAAGAGATTGCTCTCTTTCCCATAACAATTATCAATCATCTCATCCTTCCCATAACAATTATCAATCATCTCATCCTCTCCATTGACCAGAACCCAGATCATCTTTTTTTTTTTTTTTTCCTTCCTTCCTTCTCTCATTCTTGAGATGAAGATACAGTGTGATGTGTGCAGCAGAGATGAGGCCTCTGTCTTCTGCTGCTCTGACGAGGCTGCTCTCTGCGATGCCTGCGACCGCCGCGTCCACCACGCCAACAAGCTTGCCAGCAAGCACCGCCGCTTCTCTCTCTCCTCTGGAGAACAAACTCAAACCCTGTGTGATATCTGCAAGGTCGTAATATATATATCTATCTATCCATAACGAATAGCTTGTTCCTCTTGCTGTTTCTGGCAAAATTAAAAACTATGACAGGAATTTTGATTCTGTTGCAGGAGAGGAAAGGATCTGTGTTCTGCCAGGAGGACAGGGCTATCCTTTGCCTGGACTGCGACGATCCGATCCATACTGCTAATCAGCTCACCATGAAACACTGCAGGTTCTTGCTGACCGGTTCACGGCTCTCAGCCGCACCCTTACCCCCTGCCATCCCTCCGCAGGATGTAACACAGCTTGACAATAACAGTTGCAGCAGCAGCAAGCTCAAGGCAACTGCCGAGAAATCCAATCGGAACAAATCCACGACTGTCGAAGAATCCTCAGTCATTAGCACTCCTGCAGTTACACCAGCCCCTAACAGCGGAAGCAGCAGCAGCAGCAGCATATCAGAGTATCTGATAAAGACTATTCCAGGCTATTGCGTTGAAGACTTGCTCGTCGTCGTCGACGATGCAAACGGACTACATAAGGTATACATGAAAATTGGCTGTATCCTTGTTGTTGTTTCACTTTCAGTTATATTGCTCATATTTTAACTAACTGATCCTTCGTTTTTTAAAGCAGGCTGGTGAGATGGTGCCATTTTCGGAGCCCCATCTAGATCTAGCTGCTGCAGAGGACTTCCCCATCTGGGTGCCTCAACTTCAATCCTCGAATTTCCCCCCAACTGGCTTTGATGGTTCGGTCTCTTGTAACTCCGTTTTTGGGGTCAAGGAACTGAATCAGAACCAGCAGTATCACGGACTGAAGGTGGCAAGGGAGCAGTTGAGTGATGACTCTTTCATGGTGCCTGAGATCAACACTCCTGTTTTGAGCGGCAACCAAAGACCCCGGCCTTCTTCAGCTTGGGACTTCTAGTGGGTTTTCTTTTCGCTCTTATGTCGGTGCTTTTTTTTTTTTTTTATCTTCGGTCCTTAGTTTCTTTCATCTTTCGTCTTGTACTGAAACTGTTTGGATATTAGAATCCTCCATTCACCTATATGTTAATTTGTTGTCTCTCTCTCTCTCTCTCTCTCTCTCTCTCTCTGTGCGTGTGAGTGCGCGCGCGCGTGCTATTTAATTTGTTAAGAGATGCAACCAAATAAAATTTAACAGAGAAGATGAAGAGAAAAGTTGGATAAATCAATTTCTTAGTGTCTCAATCATCTCAACCTGATGAAACTATCCATCTTTCAGCAACATGCACAACCTTCAACTATTCAGTTAATGTTTAGGAAGTAAGGAGTCTTTTACAGTTTGACTGTCAACCATCAACAGTTCAACCTTTTCCATGCATCTGCAGTATTTCTTCGGTTACTACATTTAACAGCAATACTAGCTCATGACTTCTTATCTACCAACATTATCTGTCAGTTCCTAGCCAAGGAGCATCAGGTATTCCATAATTTTTATTTCAAACAAATTCTCACCGTTAATGATCTTAATGGATTCGTATGTAGACATTATAACTAATGGTTTCGTTAAGTTATTTTAATGAAACATTGTGGCCATACCTACCGACTTAGCTAAAAAAACAAAACAAGCCTAGTACAAAGAGCTGGCATTAGCTGAAAATTGTGATGGGGACTTCTATATCATAGAAAATTAAAGACCAAATTTGTCCCGACAATGTAGTAGCTAAAAGCCTAATACACCCATAACTTGCTATTGCAGGCTTTTATATCATTTATTATTAACGAAAAGGACTTGTATAATTACTAATATGGATGGCCTAATGACCCGTGGTATATATGTATTTCATTTTTACTGTAACATATTATTCTACAGAAGCCCAAAAGCCATGAAATATGGAACACCAGTAACATATTTGTAAAAATATACTAAACTATGAATTTCTTGCTAAAAAAGACTAGATACGATTACCTTATGAGTTTATGAGGACTGTTATAAAAAACACTAATTCATATCTCATATATAATGTGAGATTATTCCGGTTAGGAGTATTATATTAATTATAAAATTGACTCACATATCTTACAAATAATAAATCGTAGGCTAGGAGATGTTTGCATGCTATTTATTTAAATGAATAAAATATCTACTTGATCTAAAAAATTTGGGCTTGTCATCTAGTTATATCTGGGAATCTTTATACATGAATGCTGTTGTTATTTATTAACTTTTAGACTGACAGGTTACCGCAGTTACTATATAACTTAATTACTTTTTATATCTAGATTAATAACTATAAGGCAATAGTAAAAAGAGAGGTCTAGCAGATCCACACGTTGATCAAGCCAACAGACTCAATTCTAAATGCCTACTGTTTTGGCTATAAAATCTATCTCTCTTTCTCCTTAATTCGTCTAAATACAAGTAAAATCTAGAATTTCACCCTCTTTTCAGTGGACCGACTGCTGCCAGATACTAGAGCTCAATGTCGTACACTTACTGTTAACTACATTAGTGTCACATAAACCCGTGAAAATATGGCTAATCAGAAAGAGAGACTTCCCAAGTAATTTGTAGAAAACGAAAACCAATACTGGATCAATATAGAAGTTGAAGAGGCAAGTTAAGAGTTCTTTGATTGATTTTCCTACCAAGCAATCAGCTGGTTCATTGCCTCGGAAGAAGATATGGATGACCTTTCGAAAGCGAGCTCTGGACACATGCACTTGCACTCCTTGAGTCGATGTAAGTGTTTGATGATGATTGGGATAACACGGAGCGCCACCGTCAACCCTGACGGGAGTATCGGCATATTTCTCTCCTTCGCTATCTCTTCTGCAGGGCCCATGTAGCTCCGTCACGGCGACAAGATGAGAGATAAAAAGTGGAACAATCTGCTATAAGGATGGCACTTGCATTACTTACTTATCGTACAAGCATAGCTTGGGAAGGCTTAGAACACAGCCTAATCAAACTTCAATTTGATATTGATAGAGTTCAGGATTAGATCAGGATTAGATTTTATTAGATTAGATGTGATTTGATTTGATTAGGATTGGGATTGTATTAGATATTTGATTTGATTAGGAGTTTTGATTTTATTAGGATTCTATTTCCCTATATATAGGGTTGTATGGAGTATTGAAAAAGATGAATAATATTTTGAGAAAAATTTTTGAGAAATCTCTGGTGTGGAATTCGCTGAGTAAAAAATCTTTCTTCGTGGATTCGTGGAGAATGGGCGTGGGCCTGGGTGGATTCCCAAATCCCAAAAGTTTTTCCCTAATTTTTTCATTTCTTCCCCAATCCCTCTACAAAACCCTAATTTTCAAAACCCTAACACTAATTCCACTTCCGTCCTGCGTCAAATTGGTATCAGAGCCTAAAAATTATTTTTTCCTCCTCTACCTGACCTAGCCACCCTCATCTTCACCCTCCATCAACCAACAAGAGAGGAAAAAAAAAAAAAAAACTCACAGATCAGAAAGAGAAGAAAAGAGAGAGAGAGAGAAAAAAAAAAAAAAGAGGAACTCTCTTTCTCCTTCCCTCAATCCGCCCGACCCTTCTTCCTCTTCCTCCTGTTTCACCCGACCCCAAAAAAAAAAAAAAAAAAAAAAAAATCTCTTTCTCCTTCCCTCAACCCTCCCGACCCACTTTCTCCGCAAAACCCAAAAAAAAAAAAAAAAACCCCAAAACCCTTCCCCCCCCCTCCCAGCAAACCCTTTCCCCCCCCCCCCCTCCGACAAACCCTGTCCCCACCGCCTCCAGGTCCGCCCACCTCCCGCCGCCCGCCCTCGTCGCCCTCTCTACTGATCTCCGACCAAACCCCCCCACCCAGTCCGCCTCCGTTCCTATCCGCAGCAGCCCCCCCCCCCCCCCCCCCCGCCTCCGCCCAGTCCGCCTTCGCCTCCGCCTCCGCCTCCGCCGTCCGCCCAGTTCGCCTCCGCCTCCGCCCAGTCCTCCGCCTCCGTCGCCCCCGCCCGCCTTCCCCATCAACTCACCTCCGACCGCCGCCTGACTCTGCCGCCTCCGGCCGCTGTCCACCGCCTGCCAGCAACCCCGCCGCCGCAGCCGTCCTCCCTCTACTTCAACAGCAACCACTTCCTCAACTGCTTCCTTCTCCCTCAGCTGCAAGGAGAAGAGTCCTATCGGATTTTGGATTTAATTGTTATTGGGTTTGATTTGGTTGAAGTTTGGGTTTGCAACCTGCAGATCCAGATCCATTTTACTTTTGGTTCAGATCAGTACAGCAGTATCCGACCCGCAGATCCCACTAATAGTGCAGACCCGCACCCGCTGACCGTGCAGACCCGTTAAGGAGAAAGTGGTGATTTGGAGCCCGTTTGGAGTCCAATTCAAGTCAGATTCGAAGCGTTGGATTCCTGGATTTATTTCCAACAATTGTGGGCGGATTTCAGCGCTCCTCAGCAGGCGAACCAACCTTGGAAGACTCCAAGGGACTACTACAAGTGCACGAACTTTTTCGGTATTTGGGTAATCTCTAAACTAACCCATTTTCTTCAGCAAAATTTTGCAATTATTTTGTGAAAATTCTGCATAAGATTGTTAGTTAGAATTACTAATAAATATTTGCCAACTTATTGTTTGCTGCATACACACATTTTAGGACTCATTTCCTTTCATTTTAGAAATTAGACCTTAGAAAAATTCTATTTGATCATATAGTGCACGCATATAGAATTTGACTGAGTCTAGGATATTACATTTGCATCCGCTTGTTTGATTGTATACTTCTTCGTAACGGTAAAATGACCAACTCAAGTTCTAGTAATGTGAATGAAACGTTAGAAATCATGATGAATCAATTAAAAACGATCACAGAACAAATGGAACAGTTTAAAATTATTGATAAACGATTGGATGCACTAGAACGACACATGGAAGAACAAAATGATCAATTATATAAGAATGGGTATAATGAAAGAAATTACGATAGAGGGCCAAGAAATCGGAATGAAAGAAATAGAGATGAGAGCATCCCTAGAACTAGACGTACTGAAGATGACATCACACGTAGAATAAAAATTGAAGCACCTACGTTCAATGGCACTCATGACCCTAAAGTTTTTAGTGACTGGCTCGCAGATATGGATTACTATTTCGATTGGTATGATATGCCTGAAGAGCGTAAAATACGATTTGCTCGGATGCGATTGACAGGACCCGCTAGGATATATTGGGCATCAGTAGAAAGAGAGTGTGATAGGTACCTAGATGCGATAGAGACTTGGAATGACATGAAAGCTAGACTCAAAGAGAAATATCTTCCAGTCACATTTAGGGGTCACCTTTTAGATAGGTTGCACAGTCTACGACAAGGGAGCATGACGGTCCAAGAGTACATGACTCAGTTTGATGAATTGACACATCGTTGTGATTTGCGAGAGGACCGACATCAGGCGATATCTAGATTTCGTTCTGGACTACGTGCAGACATACAACGAGCTATGCATATCCATTCACGGAATATACGTTCCCTAGCTCAAGCTTGTCAATTAGCAGAGGATATTGAACATTCTCTCAAATTTTCTGCTGACCGTAAGTTCACTCCTAAAACCGGGGAGCAATCCAGACGCCCTTCTGAAACTAACAAAAGACCTAACACCCAACACGACAAAGACTTTAAAGGTAAAACCGTAATGGGTGAGTCATCTAAACAGGGCACGAAAGGTGTAGAGTGTTTCAGGTGTCACGAGTATGGCCACATAGCTTCACAGTGTCCCACTAAAGTTTTACTCGTAGAAGGAGAACATAATGATGATGATGATCTTGAGGAGGAAGTATATGAACCAGTAGGAGACGCTAGTGAGTCAGACGAGGAAATAGTCATTTCAAATATGCGCTTAAATGTCGTCAGGTGTCTTTATACTAAAACGAAAGATGAAGATTGGCGTAGGTCTAGCGTTTTCACTACATACATCACACACGGGGGAAAAAGCTATCGCGTAATGATTAACGGGGGTAGTTGTGTGAATATAATCTCAAGATCAGCTGCTGAGAAAATGGGTCTCAAAGCTGAACCCCATCCACAACCATACAACGTAACATGGGTAGATAAAACTGCTCAATCTATTACCCAGCGTTGTCTAGTGCCTATTCAGATGTCGAGCTACAAGGACCAGCTTTGGTGCGATGTGTTAGATATGACCGCCGCACATATCTTACTTGGTAGGCCATGGTTGTATGATTTAGACGTGACGAGTTTCGGCAAATCAAACACATATACATTCAAATTTAATGGAAAGAAAATTGTCTTGAAACCCGCGCCGCCTAAGTCTAGTGAAGAGAGACCGAAGAGCGAAAAAGTCACAGGACAGGTGCATAAAAAGTCTCTTCACTTGGTCAGTCGATCACAGTTCCTCAAGGAGAGTTTAGAGGAGGGACTAGTGTATGCGGTAATTGCTTTAGGAGAGTCTTCTACTCCACCTGTCATTTACCATCCTGAGATTCATCAGATTCTCTCTGATTTTCAAGATATCATGTCCGATGAGTTACCTGATGAACTTCCTCCCCTTCTAGATATTCAGCATGCCATTGATTTCGTACCTGGTTTCAGTTTGCCCAATTTACCTCATTATAGGATGAATCCTATTGAGCACGCTGAATTGAGAAGACAGATCGATCAGTTATTGCGGAAAGGCTTTATTAGAGAGAGTTTGAGTCCTTGTGCCGTTCCCGCTCTACTCACACCTAAAAAGGATGGTAGCTGGAGGATGTGTATTGACAGTCGCGCCATCAACAGAATTACCGTCAAGTATAGGTTTCCCATTCCTAGACTTGATGACTTACTAGATATGATGGCTGGCTCTCAAATCTTTTCGAAGATAGATCTTCGAAGCGGATATCATCAAATTCGTATTCGCGAAGGTGATGAGTGGAAAACTGCCTTTAAAATTAAGGACGGATTATATGAATGGCTGGTCATGCCTTTTGGTTTATCTAACGCACCCAGCACATTTATGAGAGCTATGACTCAAATATTACGTCATTTCTTAGGCAAGTTCGTTGTTGTCTATTTTGATGACATTCTCGTCTTTAGTCAAACCCAAGAAGAGCATCTTTCTCATTTGACACAAGTTTTAGAGACTCTCCGTAAAGAGAAACTATTTGTCAATTTGAAGAAATGTGCGTTCTTAGCTTCCTCTGTTCACTTTCTTGGGTTTATCGTCTCTAAAGACGGAGTAGCAGCAGATCCTGACAAAGTTAAGGCCATAAGAGAATGGTCTACTCCTAATACGATCCATGAGGCCAGAAGCTTTCATGGTCTGGGCACATTTTATAGGAGATTTGTTAGGGGCTTTAGTACCATTATGGCTCCGATCACTGATTGTCTTAAGAAAGGGGAGTTTCACTGGACTAAATCTGCTGCTCATGCCTTCGAGGAGATTAAGGAGAAGTTGACTACTGCTCCGGTTCTTCATCTTCCAGATTTCTCGAAGGTTTTTGAGGTGGCATGTGACGCATCAGGCGTAGGTATAGGTGGTGTTTTAAGCCAAGAAAATCATCCTATCGCCTTTTTTAGCGAAAAATTGAATGAGACGAAACAGCGCTATGATGTTTATGACAAAGAGTTTTATGCAGTAGTGCAATGTTTGCGTCATTGGCGTTACTATTTGCTACCAAAAGAGTTCGTGCTCTACTCAGACAATCAAGCTCTACGCTATATCAATTCCCAAAAGAGAGTAGGGCATCGACACATCAAGTGGCTTGAATTTATTCAGGAGTACAATTTTGTACTCAAACACTGTGCAGGAACTGAAAATAAAGCCGCTGATGCCTTGAGTAGGAAACTTTGCACTTTACAGACAATGAGTGCAAAAGTTATCGGATTTGAGCGTATCATTCAAGACTATCCTACTTGTCAGGACTTTGGTGACATCTATTCATCTTTGACTCAGGATCCCCCTATTATGATAGATGCCTTCACCATTGTTGATGGCTTCTTATTTCGAGGTACTCGTCTTTGCATTCCCAATACTTCTTTGCGCGATCATCTGATTTGGGAAATGCATGCGGGAGGGATTGCTGGTCATTTCGGTCGAGATAAAACTATCATTCTTGTAGAGGACCGATTTTATTGGCCAAGCATTAAACGTGATGTTGCACGAGTTGTGTCACATTGTCGAGTTTGTCAGGTAGCTAAGGGTAGGAAACAGAATACAGGGCTCTACACACCATTACCCATACCCTTTGCACCTTGGGAGCATCTTAGCATGGATTTCATTTTAGGACTCCCTCGCACACTTAGGAAGCATGATGCAATATTAGTCGTGGTGGATAGGTTTTCCAAAATGGCACATTTTATTCCTTGCCACAAGACTTCGGATGCCTCACATGTTGCACACTTATTCTGTAAAGAGGTAGTTCGTTTGCATGGTCTTCCTAAATCAATTGTTTCTGACAGAGTGTTCGATTCACAAGTCATTTTTGGCGAACTCTCTGGAAGAAAATGAGTACCACACTTAAGTTCTCCACTGCTTATCATCCGCAGACAGATGGTCAGACAGAAGTAGTCAATCGTAGCTTAGGTGATTTGCTTCGATGCTTAGTGGGCGACCATTTAGCGACGTGGGATCTTGTTTTGCCTATAGCGGAGTTTGCATATAATAGTTCAGTCAATAGGTCTACTGGGATGAGTCCATTTGAGGTAGTTACAGGATATAAACCTAAAAAACCTATAGACCTTCTTCCACTCCCCATAGGTGATAGGCCTAGTGCTTCAGCCGAGTCTTTTGCACAGCATTTGCATGATTTGCATGATCATATTCGTCGGCAAATAGCAATTAGTAATAATAACTACAAGTCTGCAGCAGACTCGCACAAAAGATTGCAGGAATTTGCAGTGGATGATGAGGTGATGGTTAGAGTGCGTCCAGAGAGGTTCCCGCCAGGAACCTTGAAGAAGCTTCATGCTCGACGTATGGGTCCTTACCGAGTTCTAAAGAGAATTTGTTCTAATGCTTATGAGCTTGCGATCCCTCACAATCTCGGAATCAATCCAGTTTTCAACGTCGAGGATCTGACTCCATATCGTGCTCCATTTGACTATCCAGCGGTTATTCCAGATCTACCATCATCTGCTTCGCCAGGACGTCGACATTTTCCCATCCGCACACCGCCTCCTCCTGCTCCACGCAAGCATCATGTAGATCAGATTGAAGACATATTGGATGATGAGATTGTTTCGACTGCTGATGGTGGATATCAGTGTTATTTAGTGCGATGGCGTGGACGTCCATATTCAGATTGCACTTGGTTGCGCACCGAAGAAGTCCAGCAGCTCGACCCGGATTTGCTTGATAGTTATCATTTTCGTCATTCACCGGTGGTTCATTTTTTTGAAGCCGGGGAGAATTGATGGAGATTAGGATTAGATCAGGATTAGATTTTATTAGATTAGATGTGATTTGATTTGATTAGGATTGGGATTGTATTAGATATTTGATTTGATTAGGAGTTTTGATTTTATTAGGATTCTGTTTCCCTATATATAGGGTTGTATGGAGTATTGAAAAAGATGAATAATATTTTGAGAAAAATTCTTGAGAAATCTCTGGCGTGGAATTCGCTGAGTAAAAAATCTTTCTTCGTGGATTCGTGGAGAGTGGGCGTGGGCCTGGGTGGATTCCCAAATCCCAAAAGTTTTCCCCTAATTTTTTCATTTCTTCCCCAATCTCTCTACAAAACCCTAATTTTCAAAACCCTAACCCTAATTCCGCTTCCGTCCTGCGTCAGATATCTTTCAATTCTGCACTGCACGCCTGTCTGAGCTTGTACATGCATTTGTTTTCCCAAGCGATACCATGTCCACTACCGCATTTCTGTAAACAAGTTTCGAGCAACTCCTCTTCTTCGAGATAACCAGTGTACGGTACCTCTAGTCACCCGCAAGTGCCAAAAGGCCTTGCATCTACATACATAATGGTAGCTCGGGCACACATAGCATTTCCTTTCCTAAGTGCTACAGTGCCCATTGTGGCATTTCTACAAACTCGTTGTGGGTCCTCTTCTTCGAGATAACCGAGCCAATGACTAGAGAGAGAGAGAGAGTGACACAAAGTAATTACGAGATCTACGGTTACATAGAGAACTGTTGCGAAACCCTAATGTAATTAATTCGAAATGAAGGCCAGCTGGGCACCCAGTGTGTACTTTAACTTTTCAAAGAAAGGGAGTCTCACGTGCGCGTCACGCGGAAGGGGAAAAATGTTTGAATTTCTTTTCTTATTTATTTATTTAATTATTTATTTATGTTATGGTTTTTCCCCTTTTTTGGTTGTGCGACCGAGGGCAACATCAAAAAAATTCTGGGTGTAGAAATAGAAAAGAGAAATAGATCTCACCCAACCCAAGTCCTCTGTGACTGTCTTTCTTCTCTACCAAAAAAAAATAATAATAATAATAAATAAAGTAAAAAATAAAATAAAATTAGAAGGAGGAGGAGGAGGAGGAGCGAGTGAGTCTTCTCTCTTTCTCGCGTTGCTGTTATTTTTCTTAATTTAGGTCTTTGTCTGAGTCGCCCCCATTGCGTTCACCCTCGGGACCATCTTCTTCTTCTTCTTCTTCTTCTTCAGGATCTCATCGGGTGAATGGAGGCGATCAGGAAACAGGCCACAAAACTCAGGGAGCAGGTCGCCAAGCAGCAGCAGGTCCTTTTTCCCTTTCTCTCTCCACGTTTACTCTTCTCTTCTTCTGTTGCTTGCTTGGAACTGATTGTTTTTTCTTGGTTTTATCTTGTAAAACTTGTTTTAGATCTGTTGGTTTTGCTTGTCAACAGCTTAATCTTCAGGACTAGGCTTTGTTGTAACGTTGCTATTGAACAAGGGTCTAGGGTTTTGTAGCTTTCCTTTGTAATATTAAAATAAATAAATAAATCAATTTGGCCATAGCTGGCGATGAACTCTGCCGTTAGATCTGCTTATTATTTATAAATTTAAAAAAGGAACACAAAAATGTTCCTGAAACAATGTTCTCAAGGGGCTTCGGTTCAATTCGTTTCTCAGCGATGGGATTCTTAGTTTCTTTGTTGCAGTGGAGATTTTGTCTGAAGACTCAATCTTGTTTTCATACTATCTGTTTTATCTTTTCACATAAATTGTAATATCCTAGCTCGATAGTCCCAAGTCAGATGTTGAGACAAAAGCTAGACTAGTTTATAATGATTCTAATAGAGCCATTAAGTAATCGTAGCTAGACTTTTCGGGGGAGGGAGGAACTGTGGCTAATTATAAACTATTTTAACTCTTGTTATTCTACGGAGGCTTTAGCATATTGAAACCGAATATGTTGTTGGTACCTGTTATACGAACCCGTATATCGGAAGCAGGCCAGGACATAAATACTTGATCCAAATGCAAAACTAGAAGTATAAGCTTTCAAGAGAAAAATGAAATTCATAATTAATCTGTGTAATATGTAGGACAAAAGATAACTTTCCATAAACTTCTACAAAGGGATTCAAAAATCTTGCTTTAAATATTGTTGTATTATGTTCTGTGTAAGTTATGCCCGGGCGCAAGAAAACCTTTTGAATAATATTGTTGTTATTGTTGCAGGCTGTTCTCAAGCAATTTGGAGGTGGTGGATATGGAAATTCAGATAATCTAGTCACTGACGGGGCAGAACTTGAACAGCATCATAAGTTAGAAAAGCTTTACATATCAACCCGAGCAAGCAAGGTTTGCCATCTAGCTACATTTGTACATTTATATTTGCTTAATTTCACTTTTTTTTTATAAAAAATATTTGTCTATTTTTTTCAGCATTTTCAAAGGGACATTGTTCGCGGTGTGGAAGGCTACATTGTTCATGGATCCAAACAAGTGGAAATAGGTATGCCGGTCAAAATTAAGTTCTTTCTGCACTTCCGGTTCAGTCATATTATTTTATGTTAAGCTATATCCCGCAGGTAATAAACTATCTGATGATAGTAGAAAATATGGTTCTGAGAACACTTGTACAAGTGGAAATACATTGTCGAAAGCTGCATTATGTTTTGGAAGGGCTCGTTCACAAATGGAAAAGGAGCGAGGGAACCTGTTGAAGGCCCTGGGTACCCAGGTCTGATTAGTTACATGCTTTATGTACATAGCCATGCATTAGATATTCTTTTCTTAATACAGGTTATGAATAGTGTTGCTTCTCTTACTGTACTCTTTCTGATATAATACAGTTTCGACATGTTCCATGAGCATAAATGCCTTTTGAAATTCTTCTGTTTCAAATAATTAAGTTCATGAGATAGTTCTAGTAAACTGAATGTCATATACTTGGATTTTACCTTCATAATTGGAAGCCTGAAACTATAATTAAAACTTGACTGAACCACTATGTAGAAGTTGGAACCATTTGCTTAAGGGGCTTTCTATTCAATTTTCTATCTCTTAGCTCGCTTCCACCATCGACCAAGAGATAGCATATTGGTACATGTCCTTATGGCTTTATGATGCAATGTTCATGACATGCTTGTACAGTTATTTCTTTCTTTCTTTCTTTCTTTTCTTTCCTAAAATGAGCACAGCTGGCAAGTTATATTGATGTGATTAAGGACAAGTTCACAGTAACTAGCATGCAAGCAACAAAGATGCATCTGTTATCTTGGTATGATTTGATATGGAATTGGTTAAGATGGGATATAGGCTTTGAAGTTGACCTGGTACCTGGAACTTCATGCTCATTGTATGGGATAGTGTAAGTGTCAGTATTGAATCATTTACGACAGGTGGTGTAAACGTGATGTGTTGATCTAGGATTGACTATCTTGACAATAAACCTAGTGTTAAGCTAGAACATATCTTTGCTTTGTCCTTGGACCACACCTAGGTGAGATCATTTTGGGTGCCCAAGTTAGAGCATATCTTGGTTGTGATCCATCCCATGCACTATAAGTTATGTCAAATACTAGCTTTAAATTCTTACAATCTTGTGGCTTTGAATTACTTATGGTTGAACTTACTAGACATATTATGTCATTATAACAGTTGAATGGCTATTGTAGTTAATGCATTTTCTCACCAAATGGAGTTGACTTCTGATAGCGACTTTATTTGGCCTTTGTAACAAGTTAATGAACCTTTATTATTTTAGTAAGAACAACAAACTTGGCACAACCATTTGATTTTTTACTATATATTTATTTTAAGTTAAAAAAAAAAATAGTGTCAGTTTCTTGGTCCAGAAAACTTAGTTCAAAGTGGGGCTTGATGCCATATTGAAATTTAAGGTATCTGATTTAGAACATATAATATCCGTGTTGATCTTCTAATATTCCCAAAGTTCGCTGATATGTCTGAGATATTTGACATTGCTGATATAGTACATCCTATATTACGATTTCCAAATATCGTCGGTTTATGCCAATTACCTTTCGTCATGTAGCTGACATACTCAATAATCTGGAATAGCAGTTGCTGTTGTTTTTTGCCTTTAATAACTTATAGTCTCTAGTTTGTTTTAGTACCTAAGGTGCTGAAATAATCTGATTGTGTATTGTTTCTCATCTCATATAGATCTTGTGTGCATCACATAAGTTGGATCATGCCTTGCACTTTCATGCTCTGTCATTGTTATTATTGCATTCTATTCTGTACCCACTTTTCTCCTTTTTTCCATGTTTCACTTTCTCCTGCTCTCTTCTATTCCTCCTTCTTTTTTCCTTTGTTATGTTGTGTTTTTAGTTGTTGCTATGCTAGTTGCCTTTGTTATATGTAGGACAATGATTGCGAAACTACATGCTACTTTTCAAATGTTGGGCAATAAGTATAATGTCTCCATCTATTTATTGATTTAATTTTCTACTTTTTTCATTCTATTTCTCCTCAATTAGCCTATTTCTCATTGTTTCTTCTCTTTCAAACTTTTCTTCTTGTCAACCTCCTCACTACAGTTCTTATCATTCTAAACAGTAAATACCTACCACATGAGAAAGGGATCAAACAATTCGATATTATCGTGATCATCCTTGAATTAAGTAATTCAATTGATTGATACGTCTAAATTCTTAGTCACGCTTGAAATTTTTAAAAAGTGCTGTTGTGCCTCACTTTAATTAGGTGGGCAGGCGCCTTGCGCCTTGAGCCACATGTGCATGTAGGACTTTGGGACTCTCTTTGCAACTTAGCCTTGGGAATGCTGTTATGGACTATATAAGCTTTGGTAGTTAAACCCAGTTCTAAACATGGACCTAATTTGAGAATATTATTTCTTTTGATTTTTATTGTTCAGGTCATCTAGGTTTTAACCCTTTCCTATCCTAATTTTTTTTTAATATACTGCAACCTTTATTATAATAGTATACCATTTCAATTGCTTGCCTCGTGGTTAACTTATTGGTGTTTGTTGGCCTCCCAGGTTGCTGAGCCTTTAAGAGCAATGGTAATGGGTGCTCCTTTGGAGGATGCTCGACACCTTGCTCAGCGTTATGACAGGATGCGGCAAGAGGGTGAAGCTCAGGTATTTAATATTAAATTGCAGTGGTTTACATCTTCAGCAAGACTTGTGCTAACATGATTTTAGAATTTACTACTCAAATACGACAAATTAATTTCCTTGTGTAAGTTTATGTTTACATTTTTTTTCTTAATGAAATAGCTGGACAAGACTTAATATTTTAGATAGATGCCTTATATTGCTATTTAACTGTGTTTAAAGGCTATTGAAGTATCAAAACGCCAGATGAAAGTAAGAGAAACGCCTGGTAACATCGATAATAATTTGAAGTTGGAAGCTGCTGAGTCCAAGCTGCAAGATTTAAAGTCAAATATGACAGTGTTGGGTAAGGAAGCTGTTGCTTCTATGACTGCTGTTGAATCTCAACAACAAAGATTAACGTTGCAGCGGCTTATTGCAATGGTACCTAATTTCATGGTTTCGTGATTACTTTACCTGCACTGTGTTTTCAGTGTTGCATTATCTAGATGTGGTATTTGACTTCTATTGCTGCCTGTTTGTATTGAAGGTTGAATCAGAGCGAAATTATCACCAGAGGATCTTACAAATCCTTGACCAGCTTGAAGCTGAGGTAGACATGCCATTTTGCTGTCTAGACCAAACCAAAATTGCATTTGCAGACATAAAATGTAAATGCACTTGTTGTCCTTAATGTACTGCCATTATTTATACATAGGAGACTGGGTTTTGATGCAGATGGTATCAGAGCGGCAGAGAATTGAAGCATCTCCAAGCCCAGTTGTGGATGAGCCAATGCCACCACCTCCATCATATGAAGAGGTCAATGGAGTGTACTCATCCCAGTCAGTTGATGGATTGACTGATGCAATGGGATACTTCTTGGGAGAGGTAACAAGTAACTTGCACATGATCCAACTCTAGAACTATTTAGATATCTTATTATCTATATATTTTCTTGCTTATGCACCTTGTAGGTTATACATTCATATCAGGCTGAGTCAGATGTGGAGCTTAACTTGTCTGTTGGAGATTATGTTGTTGTGAGAAAGGTACTTTTTGTCAGCATTTTTAATAATTTTTGGCAGATAAAGTCCTTTGTTTAGATCACTGTAATAAGATAGTGGAGGGAGTTATCTGTTTTGATTTGGTTCTTATTACTCTGCACTTCTTATGAATTATCTGTCTTTTTAATTTGCTGACATGTTTTAAATTCTGTACGCATATTCACTGCACATTAATATCTTTTATTTGATCTTTATACTGTTAAACTTGTCTACAATCAATGCTTAATAAGCAATATTTCAATATTTTTTATGTTCTATGATAAGATTTATTAATAAAGTGTCCCTATTAACTGGATATGAGTTTCTGGACTTCACCGTGATATGTTCTTCATGCTAGAATCTGGAAGTCAATGTTCTGATTTTTGTTAATGTTCTCGGTAAGATTAGTCATAAAGTGTCTTAACCGGATATGCCATTTCCCATCTCTTCCATGTGATATTTTCCTAATATTTATTTCTTATTCATGCTAGAAACTGAAAGTGAATGTTCTTGTATGTAGCTGAAAGTAAGGGAAAAAGAAAAGAGAAGAAACAAATATCTAGTCAATCTAATATTTGGCTCTTTTCTTAAGCAATATATTTCATTCTTTACAGATTTTGGAAAAATAAACGTGTATCTGCTTTGATTAATCTATATACTTCTCCCTGGATGTTTAGCTTTATACCACCTGATGCTTTCACTCAACCTGACAATCTTTCTTGATTCCTACAAGGTTTTTCTTTCTGGGGAAATTAATATCTTACACTCTTCCTCTTGAAAACTAGTAGTATTTTTTTCTACAATTTTGTTTTTCTTTTTTCGATATATTTTAATTTTCCGTAAAGAGGTGGGTAAAACTTTGTTGCTATAGTGTATTTTTGCTTTATAGAATTCATTGTTAATGTCATGACTTATGACTTTGCACTGGCCTAATTGATTTCTCTTGCTGTTTAGTCTGATAAATGTTAAAACCAGATGCCTTAATCTAATTGCTATGAGATTGTATCTTTCTGCTGATTATGAGTAGCGCTTAACATCTACCTCTAGTATCTAAAATCCACTCCAAAACCGACCCTTAATGAATATTTTGGTTTCCTAAGACAAAAATGCTCTGAAAATGTTGTCTTATATGTAGCTTTCTGTATGAAACATTCAAATAACGTCTGTTTGACTTGTTATGGGCAATTTGGCAGTGCACGGCACTGATTTTGGAATGCACAGCCATAGTGTCACTCTGACTCATGTTTGTGTGTTGGCTCATTTGATGCCTAAGAGATGAGTGCAATACCCATAGCAACTTATCATATTAGCTTAGGCTTTCATGTAGTCTAGAGGTATAGTTCAGTGGCTTTTAGTGAGCTTCTAAGTTGCAAGAGCTTAAACCACATGGTTGATAAGTAGGAGTTCTTACCTTCCAAGCTCAAACTGGTATTCTAGGCTTCATGTCATGGCATCTCTTGCCACACTCGCCTTGGCAGGAAATTTTGGCCCCAAATAGAATAGGGTTAAGCATGTGAAGTCAAGAACTGGTTATAGAAAGCTGGCTCAATTTGTTAGGTAGTGTTTCCAATACAGAGCCATGCATGGAGCAAGAAGCACCCAGGTTAGGAGAAGAAACCTCATGAGTGTGTTGAACCGCTAGTTAGACCCAGAATCCTTTGTTTTTCTCCAGCTGCCTCTGCAATAATGACTTGAAAAATCCCCTCCCACACTGGTGATGGAAGATTTGAATCTGCAACTTTGCATGAGGGAAGGAGGTGACTGTTGTTGCATGAGCTAACTCAGTTGGTCGGTGATGGTATTAGGGTCTGTGTCAGTATTGTACTCTCTTCTCATTCATATAAGCTCAAGCTTTGAAAAGAGAAAAAATACATTATGATGCATAGTTTATCAGGGTCCACGAATGAAGTGGCCCAAAAATAAGCTTACAATGCAAAGATTAAAAAAGTACTAACAAGAAAAGAAGCAAAACAAAATAAAACTATAGTGCTCCAGCCAAGGAGACGTGCTATGATCCGTCCATCCTCTTTCGCGTCTCTGGAATAGGTCCCTACTCTCCATCTGGCGGAGTGTCATCAGTATCATTTCCTGAAGAACCACTGGATAAGTGAAGTCGCTTCTCGTCCGAGGGAACACCTGTCCAAAGAATGAAATCATGAACGGTGAGTCTCGCACAATACTCAATAGAATGATATTTATCATTAAATAATCTATTATTTCGCTCTCTCCATATATTCCAGCAAAATGCCGCAATCACGCTTCTAAGCCTCTGGCTATCATTGTTCCTCCTATCAAGTCTCCTCCAGATATTTTCATCTAAGGCAATACCGATGTACAATCCCAATGCCCTAGTACACTCCTCCCATGTACTTTTAGAAAAAGTGCAATTATGTATAATGTGTTCGCTTGATTCCGCATCCCTCTTGCATAATACACATTTGTTGGGGCCACACCAACCTCTTTTCTGTAACTTTGGCCAGGTCAGGAGAGCATCTTTACAAGCTAACCAAAGAAACAGTCTGACCTTCTGAGGACATTTAACTCTCAAAATCCATGCAGTATTTGTAGAGATGATTCCACCGTTTATGAAGTGTCGGTATGTGGCTCTTACTGTGAAGTTACCATTCTTCTCCCATCTCCAGATCGGTCTATCATCTTCTGATGAAGAGGGGGTTAACTCGCTCAAGAACTGTTTAAGCAGTCTTATTCTAAGAAAATCCTGTCCAGATAATGCCGTTGAATTCCATCTCCATCTTGAGCGACCCCAATATTCACACACCTTGGCGTTTTTATCATTGGCTTTTTGATAGAGGTCTGGATATAATGACTTTAGAGGGAGTTGCGAACACCATCTGTCATGCTAAAAAGCTATCTTGTTTCCCTTTCCCAACTTGTATTCCAGACTGTGGCAAGTTAGATGTCTTACGCTTAACACCCCTTTCCAGAAAGCCGATGTATTATGCTTTTTCTTTACTTCCCCATATAACGTGCCTCCCTTCGGATCATACTTGCTGATTAATAACTTCTGAAGCGAGCCCTGATTCCTCGTAATTAAATGACACCACCATTTGGTCATCAGGGACATGTTAAAAGTCTTGAGATCAACGACCCCTAAACCTCCCGCCTCTTTTGGCCTACACACCTGTCCCCATGGAATTAGGTGAAATTTGTTAGATGAAGCATCAACTCCATTCCAAAGAAATCTCTTCCTTATCCGGTCAATTTTCTCTCGCACCCATCTTAGCATTATGAAAAAGGACATTAAATATAACGGGAGTGAGGAGAGTACTGCGTTAAGCATTACAATCTTCCCACCCAGTGACAGGTATTTTCCTTTCCACCCTTCCAACTTTTTCTCAAAGCAATCCAAAAGGGGGAGCCAATCCTTTATCGAAGGCTTTCCAGACTTCACCGGTATTCCTAAGTATGTGATCGGGAGATGCTCCTCTTTACAGCAAAATACCTTCCTAATTAGTTGCATGGACAAGTTTCTCGTTCCCAAACAAATTAACGAACTCTTGGCAAAGTTTATCTTTAGTCCCGACCATGCCTTATAACAGCAAAGGGCCTATTTTAAGGATATAGTCTCTCGCATGTTACCCCTTCGAAAAATCAACGTATCATCTGCATATTGTAAATTAATAAATGATATGTTGGGAGCTCCTGGGAGGCCTGCTATCTCTCCCTTCTTCTTCAACTTCTGAGCCATAAGATTTAAGCCATCTGCTATCAAAACATATAATAGCGGAGAGAGGGGATCACCTTGCCTCGTGCCCCTTTTCAGAAGAATTTCCTTTCCCACTGTGTCGTTTACGTTTATCTGTGTTTTTCTAGAATACAACCAAGCTTCAATCCATACTCTCCATTTCTCCCCAAAACCCCTATGTCTGAGAGTCTCCATCAGGCAGTCCCAATTCACTAGATCATATGCTTTTTCAAAGTCAAGCTTCAACATAAAACCATTTATTTTGGATTTCTTGCACTGGTGGATGACTTCATATGAGTTTATCTGTTTATTTATGCTGTTTTGTTAATGTTGCTAATCTGAGCTTGAACAACCACCATTCACAGGTGTCTGGTAATGGTTGGGCAGAAGGGGAATGCAAGGGGAAAGCAGGGTGGTTCCCTTTTGGATACATTGAGAGACGGGACCGTGTACTGGCAAGCAAAATAGCTGAAGTGTTTTGAGGTTTCTTCAAAACCCCAAGCTGAACAGTGGAGTTCTTATATAGAGATTATGTATAATTATCTAATTGTCCCCTGTACGTTTATTGTTTCTCCCTTTTCTCCCCTCTTTTATTTTATTTTTTTCTCCCTCCAAAATTTGTGGCATTTTGTGCACCATTTTGTCAATGTTGATTGAGAAATATATTGTACTTTTACCCGACATTGTCTGGTCAGTTGATTTTTTTTTTTTTTTAGGAACGTTGAAGAAGTTCTGGTAGAAAACTGTCTGTCAGACTTACAATTTCTCTTTTATCTTTTCAGAATTCTGGTTCAGTGGTTGTAATAAGATGAGTATATTTCTTCTCTTGCCTTGATGTTTTCGTAAACTGTGCCCAAGTTTGGTATTAGGCCTTCATTTTTGGATCGTTATACTTATGTGTGATTTTCCAAGTTTAAATTATTTTACTTAATTCACAAGTAGGCTAGGGCTTTAGATTTTGAGGCCATACCCTTCTCTTAAAAGAGAATATATATATATACACTGCTGGTGTATTTTCCATTTTCTCATATATATATATATATATATATATATAAAAAAGTTTACGTGTTTGCAAGTAAGTATCAGACGACATGAATAGACACGTCCTAATTTGTCAAATGGCATTATTGTTTTGTTGGTGGAAAGTATCTTGTATATCGTAGGTAATTTGAATTCCAGTAATACAAGTTGATTGCCATTATTGTACTTGGTGATCTATTGAAAACTGTTAATTGGAAAGTTTGCATAAAATTAGACACGTAACCACGATGCAATTCTATTATCAAGTTAAACAAGTAGAGTAGAGTAGGACAAAACAAAAGTTGTTAAACTAATTAAGAGGTTCTGGATATGTCATATAAACTCCACCACCTCTACTCTAGTGCTCCTAATCCAGGGGAACTTTGGATAGCTTCTTCCTGGTTGCATGAAATCTTTTTTAAACAGGCTCATAATGATAACATAAACACTCGTTACTAGTATTAGGCTATGGTTAGTACTTTCTTTACTAACAAATCAAAGAAAGATAGCACGCGAGGCGAGGCGGGGTCCCTGTTACCGGTGATCGAGCTCTATATATGAGCAGCGCCGTCATTATAGCCTTGTGCTGCTCCCTTCCCTTGTATACAATTCTTAATGATGAGAAGAAAGCTTAAATAAATAGCTCGATCATGATGCTCGTTGGCTTGTCAAGGACCAAATATATTCTGAGAGTGAATGAAGAAGAGCAGGATGAATTAATGGCACTAGCTAGGAAAGCAATATGTAGTGGTTTTTCACATTGAGTTAGTACAAATATTCGGATCTGGCCTTACAGTACAAAATTCCTAATTCTAACGAATAAAATCAATACATAATAACGGTTTGCAATAATAACGCAAATGCAGCACTGGAGTGGGGTTGGACCCTTGTCTGGCTGCGGTGACCACAGCCACAACTACAAGAATGAAGAAGAAGGAGAGAGAGAGAGAGAGAGAGTTGAGTGGGCCCCCCTCCCAGACTTCCAGAAGAAAGGACGACCTTCACTTCCGGTTGCTTGCTTCCTTCCATTTCCAGCCGCTCCCCCAAAATTGTATTTATTCCAACATGTGATGTGGCTCTCAACTAACTACTCATCTCAGCTCGCCAGAATCAAAAGGAATCCAGAGCCCACTCGTGAGTGTGCGCCACCTCAGCGGGACCCCTCTAGAAACCCTCGGCTCGGGCCTAAAAGAGGCCCCAACTCCCTCCTCCACTCACCTCAACTCTCCCCCTCCCTCTCTCTCTCTCTCTCCCCAGTAATAATGCTAATAAAAACCCCTAAAAACTATCGCAACAATTCCTCCTTCCGTCTGTTTTTTCTTCTTCTCTTTATCTCTTCCCCCACTCCTCTAACTTTTTCTCTTGTTAAAGAAATAGGAAACACTAGCAGCTCCCAATCCCAATAGAATCTCTTTCTTTAATTTCTTATTCTACTTGATTTCTGCATTATTTTTGTTTTAATTTGTTGGTTGATCGATAAATTTGAGAGAGAGAGAGAGAGAGAGAGAGAAGAAGAAGAAGAAGAAGGAGGATGAGAGGGAGATAAAGATGCGAACAATATGCGATGTTTGTGAGAATGCGGCTGCGGTGCTCTTCTGCGCTGCTGATGAGGCTGCCCTCTGCTCATCCTGCGATCACAAGGTCCTTCTCCTCCTCTTGCTCTTTCTGCTTTATTATCTATTAATAAATATTATTCTTACTTATATTATTCTGTTGAGAAATGTTAATTTAATCAAACTTGTTTCTGCTTTAGATACATACACCCTTTTAATAATTATTAGATTGCCAATCTTTAAAGAGCTGCAATCATAATTTATGGTACGAGGTTATATATTGTGAAAAACACTTGAATTATATATATATATATATATAGTAAACGGAAAATTCACCGGCGGTGAAGGGAGTTCCTTCACCGCCGCTTAAGTGGCCCAATAAAATTATTACACGTTGCGCGACTCAAATAGGAGTTAAGAGAGTTTTTTTTATTTGTAACCTTAAGTGGCGTCACGTGTAATAATTTTATTGGGTCAGCTAAGCGGTCGATGAATTTTCCATTTTATCATATATATATATATATATATATATATATATATATATATATATATATATATAGGAAAATGGAAATGAGTTGACAGTTCACGCAAATTACCTGAGTTGCAATTCATTTCCACTATCTCCAATAATTTTTTTTAAAAAAATTCTTTTGGATTATGATCTCGACCCCCTAGGGTTCACCCATACCCAATTAACGGTTTTCAATGAATAAAATATTTTGTATGCACTTGATGAAAGGGTAAATAAACTCCAAGATTTATGAAATTTAATCCGAAATAAGTTAAGGAAGTAGAGATAGTAATTGTTAAAAAAAAATTGAAAAAAAATCATCAGATCATTATAGTTTTGCCACTAGCTCACATAACTTTTCCTGAGCTGGCGGCTCACCTACATTAATCTCTCTCTCTCTCTCTCTATATATATATATAGAAAGAGAGAGAGAGGAAACGGGAAATTCACCGGCGGTGAAGGGGATTTCTTCACTAGTTCTTAAGTGGCCCAATAATTGTATTACACGTGGCGTCACTCAAAAAGAGGTTAAGAAAGTTCTTTTATTTATTATCTTGAGTTGTGCCACGTGTAATACAATTATTGGTCCACCTAAGCGCTAGTGAAGGATTCCCCTTCACCACCGGTGAATTTCCCGTATTATATATATATATATATATATATATATATATATATATATATATATATATATATATATATATATATATATATATATATGTATGTATGTATGTATGTATGTATGTATCAATGTTGAAAATAACGCGTTATGAAATCCGTTATATTGCGTTACGTAACCTAACGAAGTTCCAGCGCTACGTAACAACTGGAAATAACTCAATGCACCATAACAGTACGTTTATTATATTATTTTACGTTATATTACGTAACGTTACGTTAAATTACGTTATGTTACGTTATTTACAATTATCTTTTTAGTAATTTCTATATTATTGTTGATTATTACTTTGATTATTAGTGAATTGCTATAATTTTATTAGTTGACTAGTTGTTGGCTTGTTTAATTACTTGTGAAATTGCTAATTTGTTAATTTGCGATTATTTCCTTATTCGCTTGTAATTGATCTTCGATTACTGAAATATTTTACTTGTTGATTGTATTGAATTTTTAATTGAACTGAAATCAACAATTACAAATAAAATAAATTGAATATTACAAAATATAAATTACAACAATAATAATAACTGGAATTGAAATGAAAAATTGGAATATTATTTTCTTGTTTAAATGATGATTAGAGTTACGGTTGCAAACTTAATATAATTTATGATAAATGTGAAATCTATTGTAAAATTTAATATAAAATTAGAATAGATTATGATTATATAATGGTTTTATATTTTTTTAGATATTTTAAATTTATATTTTAATTTATAGAAATTATTTTATATAGTTTATATTTATTTTTATTAAATAAATAGGAAATTGCATAACCTACGTTATGCGTTACGTTATCGTTATTTTAAACATTGATATATATATATATATATATATATATATATATATATATATATATATGCCAATTCAATCTGTGTTTCAAAATGAAACGAAAGACACCAACACTTGTCCTGCATGGATACATGGATAAGTATTTTCTCATAAACGAATATAGTGCTCGTTCTCTTCTTATAGAGGACTGCAGATTTTAGATAATTACCTGACTACAATCATCAATATAATTTCCCTCCTTTACATATCAAAAGGCATGGATTGAAGAAGAGATGCAATAGTAATGAGGGTTGATGGGCCCCTTTCATAGAGGAAAAACAGGGTGTATATTCAAAGTTAATGTAACATTCATCAGTGAATTGTTAATTTCTTAGAAACTGGAGGTCAGTCTTTTACATCATGTCAAGAGTTGAGAAAAGGGTTTGGTGGTGGAATCACGAAAAATATTGTGTGGCTACTACCAATTTAAAATCACGAAAAATATTGTGTGGCTACTACCAATTTAACTTGTATTTAAAATATATATATATGTGGAAAGAAATAGCAATATATATCAGGTTACTAAATTTTACAATCCACATTAACTGAGATAATAATATGAGGTACAAAGATGTTAGTCATCATTACTATGTATTTTGCACTTCTCATAAAATTGGGTCAGTCGTGGAGCACAAGGGTCCAAGAAAGATTTGACACAAGTTTTTATTGGTTGTCTGGTATCAAGTTTGCAAGTAGTACCACAGTCCAGGCAAGGAAACTATGAATAAGAGAGGAACTTATGGTGGAGCTGTTGGGCACATTATTGGTCATCTAGTTTATGCTTGGGTAGCAAGCTTTGAAATTTCTTATAAGACAGGAACAATTTAATAAAAAACTAAGATCAAAAAATGTAGGGAAAAAACACAAGGAGGCAGATTTTTTGGGTACTAGATATTGTTGATATGATACACCTGATATTGTCAATTTTGATGCATAAGTGCTTTAGCTGATACCAATGCAACTTCCGATAAATTAAACCTTCCACCCTCTCCACAAGCTTCATCCAGTACCCAAGAAATATGCCTCCAAGAACAATTGTGAGTAAGGGCTCATTTGTGGGCTAACCCCCCTATGATGCTAAAGTCAGTCATGAATCATGTGGAATAAAAAGGATTGAAGAGCTGGAGGGAAACGAAAGGAGTTGAGTTGAGAAAGGTTCCTCTGGATTGCAACCTGGAGAAGTACTCTTGAGTCCTCATCAGCATGAAAAGAATGATTCTCACTACCTATGATTCCTTGATCCCATGTTCTATGTAGAGCATAACGGACCTGAACAAGATTCCCCGAGCAACATTGTCATGCATCCCATTCTTGATGTAATAGAGAAGGACCTTGGTATCTCTAGCTTGCTTGCATATTGGCGCATGTCTTCTACTTTCCTGTTTTTCCATCTTATCTTCTTGATATTTCTCGAATAGTATGCTGCTAAATTCTGTGACACCATATATTCTGAGTAGTAGTATTTGAGTTGTATATTTAACCAGTTTTAAAGCAGTACAGACTATGGATTTGCTTTCCAGAGTTGTGGCTCTTTACTATTCTCTTATTGATTTTCCGAATTGGATGCTTACAGGTCCATATGTGTAACAAGCTTGCCAGCCGGCATGTACGAGTAGGACTTGCTGACCCCAGTGAAGTTCCTCGCTGTGATATATGCGAAAATGCTCCTGGTAATGATTGGCTCTTCTGTCAATTCATGTTTCTGTTTATTTTCACCGACTTAAATATCCTCCCATTTGCATATATGCAGCTTTCTTTTACTGTGAGATAGATGGAACTTCACTGTGCTTGCAATGTGATATGATTGTGCATGTTGGAGGAAAAAGAACCCACGGAAGGTATCTATTACTAAGGCAGAGGGTTGAGGTTCGTGTATATATTTCATAACTTGAAATTTTCAGAATGCTTGCTGTTCGTCATTTGGACTCTTGATCAAAAGAAAAGTTTCTTGCTTTATTTAGTTTCCTGGGGATAAGCAAGGCCATGCAGATAATATGATCATGCAGTCCAAAGACCATGATGAAAATACAAAGGACCGGAATCATGCGGCAGAGATGATGATGATGCAAGAGAGAGTGCGAAATCACGAGGCACCAGCCACTGTTCCTCCTTTAGATGCTAATGGCGATGATCATGGAAAGATGGACAAAAAAATGATTGATCTAAACACAAGACCTTATCGAAACCTCTGACAGGCTTCAAAATCTAGGGTACGCATACTTTGCTTCATTTTAAATGTGGATCAAGCTTTTATGCAGCTCGGACAGACATTGTATCTGTGTTACGTTTTGGAGGCACGAAACAATCTGACTACAAATGTCATTTTATCTTCTCATGAATGTAGAGTCAGGGAATGGATCATCTGAGTGGCAGCAACAACAATTGTTCATGATCAGATCCTTGCAGGGGAATGATCAGAGGACAAACATTAGCAGTGAGGTTATAATTCAATAACGGTGTTATCTACATTTTCCTTTTATTCCGTTGCTTCGTTATAGCAGCAACAGCAGTAACCGGTCTATCTTCTGAAATTTGGTCTTTGTGGGACGATGGGCATGCAGCTCCGATTGCCTTCAAGGGCTTCTATCCTTGTCCTTAAAGTCGCTATATATCAGATCGTATTGAATTGCATTCCTTGTACAATAAAGGCAGTAATTTTTTGGCTTGTTTGCAAATATACGGTTATTAATTTTAATGTGATTTATATTAGTGCTCTGGTAGAGTTCTGGCAGTAGGCACTTACAACTTGGAATAATAATGTGAAATTTGTGGCTTAAAACACAGAAGAATAATCTCCAAATATGTTAACCTTTGAAAATTGTGTATGTTATCGCATGGCTTGGTTGTAGTATGGTGGACGAGCAGCGCTTGGTGGGAGTTTGCTTCTCTTTCTTCTCCAGATTATGCACATAATTGTTTGCTTGGATTCATGAATTCTAGAGGGGAAAAAAATGGATGCAGCAACCAAGTTACCATTATTAGCAATATAATTGAATCATCTTTTGAACAAAAAGGAGTCGTCATATGCATGAATTATATATACCTTCAGATATCAGATTCATTCACAACGAATTATGCTGAGGTATGCAATGCCCTCAACTGTGAAGGGACTGTTGTCATACCTTGAAAAATGCAGGGAATTTCAGTGGTCTGATAAGAAGTAAGTGTTACTTCTTGAGTTTCCTGCATTGTAAACTTTTTGCTTTCAGAAACAGTAATTATAGATTGTATATGTATAAAATGATCAAATTCAAGCTGATTTTAATTCCACTGCCGAATCAAACCTATGTAAATATTACTAACGGAAGAACACCAACTTACTACTGATTCAGAGACGAAAAATTATGAGGATTATGCATCTGCACTGATTCTTTTTGGGACAAATTTCTTTCTTGAGGGAGAAATGAATCCAATCCCAAGATCAGCTTACATGTTTCAAATACTTGAAACGTAAGAATGTACTTGCATGCATTCAATTGCTACTTTTGATTCTACTTATTAGAATCTATCTCCTTCTAAGATTTTTACAGTCAAAAGTTGGTGCAGACACCTCAATAAAGAAGAAAGCTAGCATTTAGCCACAGTTAGTTTGGTTATATATATATATATATATATATATATATATATATATATATAAAGATAACATCTAAACGTCGTATTAATTCATATATTAGTGGTTCACTCATCCCAATTTCGCAGGGACCGTAATCCAATAAAAATTGTCTCAGTTCAGCTCATTCGGAAGCAAAGTCTGGGCAGTGGGCATGGATCCCAAAGCATAGGGACAGTGGTTCAAATAATTCTCGCCAGATTGCCCGCCCCATATCAAATCAATAAATAATTAATTCCATACTTGAAGAAACATGCACACCTATAACCTCCGCATATCCCCAAAACAACTGCGTAAAATCAGCTCTGCTACATTCAAAACCTTAAAAAACTTTGAACACACTCATCAGGCCCTTCAAACGGACTTACTCTATCTTGTATAAATATTTGACGCATTAAGTAATTAAAATGTTAAATCTAATTATGTATGTCTAAAAAACTAACTTGTAGTATCGGTCCAACTCATCCGTCCCATTCGGACAGGGCCGGCTTAAATATGCCTCTACGGACTGCTGGTCAGGACTCAGGCCTTGCAACCTCCTCCTCCTCCATATGTTGCTGTGGTTTCTAACCATCATACAAGTATGTATATATATATATATATATTTTTTTTTTTTTTTTTCCTTCCCCAGTATCAATGAGAGCCATTCCTGCTAAATTAGAGAGGAGGATAATTAATTTATAGCATAGCATAGCATAGCATAGCAAATGACAGAGCGGGGCTATTGACGACGACGCGTTTAAGCAGGAGCAATTGAATCTCCTTGTCCGCCCCGGAATCAAATGTGCGACCAGTCCAAGTGGGCGGCCAAACCCTGCCCCCTCGCTGTCCCAAAACGGACCAGCATCCTCATCAAATCTGTACCCCAACACACCAACCAACTCTACCTGTCACCATAATTAATTCGGGAACCAAATAACCCTGACCTTGAGATTATCAGCAAGCAATACCATACCACTTGATACCACTACTCTACGTCTACGCGCTTTTCTCCACATTCTTTCTTCTGCAATTTTTTTTGCAATTTGCATTTGCACTCCATGTCCATATCAATAGAGTAGGCTATAGCTACATAACAACCACCATTCCATAATTCATCTATTAACCACTCTCTTATCTTGTTCCTAGTTACCGCACTCAAGAAGATGGAACCATGTCGTCGGAGCTCCGATGGCGATCTCGACGCTACCGAGCTGAGGCTCGGCCTGCCCGGGACCAAGTCGAATGAAAAACCGAGCCATATGGTGGCCCGGGCCGCTAACAAGCGCGCTTTAGAGGAGGACACCACTTGCCATTCGAACAAGAATGAGTCCAAGTAAGTGCGAGGGAAAAAAATAAAAATAAAAAAAATTCCCCTACGGCACCTGACCTTATGATTTCTGGTACGATGGAGATGTATTTTTGCAGGGCACAAGTGGTAGGATGGCCGCCGGTGCGGTCATACAGGAGGAATAGCATGCAGATGATGAGGTCGGAGGTAAACGACGATAGAAGCACGGCTGCGATCTACGTGAAGGTGAGCATGGATGGAGCACCATACTTGAGGAAGATAGATCTCAAGGTGTACATGGGTTACAGGGATCTTAGGGAGAACTTGGAAGATATGTTCAAATGCTTCTCTCTTGGTAAGAAACATAAAAACATTTATAGATATTATTATTATTATGATTCATCAAGAAAAGCTGAGAAAGTGCAACTAATCCTTGTTGAATATTTTTGTATTATATGTAGGGGATTATGTGATCACCTATGAAGATAAAGATGGGGATTGGATGATGGTTGGAGATGTTCCTTGGGAGTAAGTATATCTCAAGATTGAATTATGCAGAATCAATCATAATTTTCTTCTAAATTATAATTCTTGGGCTAATTATTATTATTATTATTATTTTTTCTTTCTTCATATAGGATGTTCATCTCAGCATGCAAGAGGCTGAGAATTATGAAAGGATCAGAAGCAAGAGGTTTGGGTTCAAGCTAGCCTATTATGCAAAACTACACCTTTTATCACTCTTCTTTCTTTTCTTTGCTTTTCTTTTCTTTTCCCTTTTTCTTTTTCCCCTATCTTTGGTTTGGGATGGCCAAGTTTGGGGAAGAGGATTGCCTTTTGGGTTTTCTTTTCTGATTTGGCTCTGTAAGAATCTTGAGAGACAAAATTGAAGAGGAAAAAAAAAAAGGGGATATATATATATATATATATATATATATATATATATATATATATATATATATATATATATATATGAAAGAAAAAATATGTATGAGTAAATACACATGCAACACATTTGAGACAATTTTCTGGAGTTAATACATATTTCGTTGCTCCATTTTAAGAAATTAATGTCATATATTGCGAAGACAAACAGTGTGATGAGCTCTCTAGTCCTTCTGTTCAATTTTGTTCTAGGTTTATATGAAGTCTATCTTCTTATTTTATTCTATGGGAACAAAGGCTATAAAAACGTCACAAAAACCTAAATTCCATTGTTCTTTCTAACTCTAATATCTTTAAATCTTAATTACTTAAAACAATTTTGAAGATAAACAATAAATTAGTCCATCAAAATCATGTTATTCTCTCTTCAAAAATCTTCTCTCCCCCAAACTATATGTTGGAAAAGTTAAAAGTGGAAATGTGACAAGAAAATTTTGGACAACGGAACAAACAATCAAGATTGGTAGGTGAATATTTTCTTGAGATCAGCTAAGGTTTGTTTTCAATCTGGGAATAAAAAAAGTGATTCCTAATAAAATCAGATGAGATTTAATGTAATGGTAAAGCATAAGTTGTTTATTGATTATCTCATATTCAAAAGTAGAGTTTCCCTCAAATTATAACTTGCAAATGAGAAACTCAAATAATAAATCAAGCAAATGTTATTTATGGAAGGCCCTAAATTCAAGGTCAAACTTTTCTTCCCAAATTAAAAATCCCTTCACAACTTACAAATGATAAGATCAACCTAAAAGTGAGTGGAATTGGTAAAGGATAGTCCAAAATCCAAAGCCAGACTAATCCTTCAAAACAATAATACCTTTCAAATGATACAAGTGAGACCCAACTTACTGGTAAAGTATTGTTTAGGGGAGATCCCAAATTCAGGGTATAGTACTCAAATTAATAATCCTAATTTTATGCAAAACTAATTATGATTAAAAAAAATTTTGAAACATAAAATAAATTTAAGAGATGAAGAAAAATATAAAAACAAATAAAGGAGGGTGTTGAATGCAATTAAAGTTGATACGGTAATTAGAAAATTGATAAAATATTTCCGCTAGTTAAATGAGAGATTGCAGGAGGATAACAAGTGTTCCATAAAGAGAAGACTAAAGCTAAAATTTGATGAGGAGTAAGAGATCAAGAGAAATCTAGATCTCTATTTGAAATGATGACTCCTCGCTGCTTAATCGTTCCTTTATCTATTTTCCTCCTGTGACACTTTTATTCAAAAAAACGATACCCCACATCACTTAATCACTCCCTTATCATCTATGTAATTCCCCTTGTGACACTATTCTTCAAAAAACAATAACCAATTCTTTTCTCTCTCAAAGTAGATAAACTCTTGATTTCCTCTACAAATTTATTTCTTCATCAATTCTTAAATTCACCTCCCTATTACTCCACATACATTTTATCTTAATTTCCAATGAACACCAATAACCCTAATCCTAACCCATAAAAGTCTGCTTTATTTTCCTCTTAAAACTGAGTCAAATTGAACTCGGGTAGGCCCAAGTCCAGTCGAGCTCAACTAGGCCAAGCTCGGCACAGGCCAGGGCTGAGCCCTGGTTGCTGCGTCCAGCGAGGAAAAGAGAAGACAGGTTCATGCATAGTGGGAGGTGCATGCCTCTGTTGCCTCCGATCCACGTGCTGCTGTGACCTGCGTGGCCCACTCAGGTCCGTGAGACGGTCAGCCTCACGTGCTCCTGTCTTCTACTGCAAGCAATTTACTGATGCGTCTGGTAAAAAACACAACTTGAACTTGGGGACCATTCAAGAGTAATATAAACTTTTACTTGCACGACGATTGTATGTTATTTACTGATGCGTCTTGTAAAAAGTTGACTACAGACATAAAAAAAAGAATCAGAGAAGAAATGCAAATTGAATGTTGTCTGCAAGCCCCGGGTTCAAATGGTTGAGAGGGGAACTAAGGAAAGAAGAAAATTATCCTCTTGGGGTTCGTAGATCCTAGCATCGCAAGTCGCAGCTCAAACCAGAGCAATTACAGCTCCCTTATAAAATTATTTTTTGCATGGATGAAAACAAGGAAAGAAAGAAGCTCATGAACATTGATACAAATAGGAAAGAAGGTTAAACAGTTACCGATATTGGATGCATAAGAAATGCATATGGTTCGTCGCTGCTGGCTCAGGCTCCCGTGACCGAGTGCTTCCTCTCAACACCACACAATCAGGTGCATACCTGCAACAAGTGTGCAGATTGTTAGTAGAGAAAATAATAAGAACTATGCTGCAACATAATGATGTGCATGCCAACTTCGTCTGAATCTACTGTTTGAGAGAGCTTCCAACTTGTAATGCAATTTATACAGCAGAATAACATTGAATATATATATATATATATATATCAAGGGCGAAATTCAGACAAACAACATCTCAGATAATTATAGAAAATGGGTTTTGAGAGGCTAATATCTATTCGCCATTAACCAAACAGCAGGAGCGCAGACACTTGTTCTTCAAATCCAATAAGCAGTTCCCATAAAATAGCGGAGCAGCTCTAACTGCAGTTGACACAGTTGTCTCTGCACAAAGATAGAAAATCAAAAATTCTAACCAGAAGCAGTTATAAACACCCTTGCAATGGAACATACTACTGTAGCTTCATGGGACTAGAAATCCAGCTCAAGATATTTGCTTCGGTTTAACTGTAATTTAAAGTTAAACCTCGAGCAAATTAGGGGATAAAAAAAAATAGCACTACGTGCACACAAACAGTTACATAAAAGATTTCAACTTCTTTTGTCTCAAAAAAAAAAAAAAGGATTTCAATTTCTAAGACTGCCTTGTTTGGGAGTCAATTGCTATTAGCATAACTACGAAATGCATCAGATAAGCCGGCATGGAAAAAAAGATAATTTCTGGAATTGAATAATCAGTTAGACAGCACAACCATTAGGGAGCATATTTTTCCATTAAATTTAATTATTTACAGATAATTACAAGTTATACAGAAAATTGTTTCACTGTACAAAGTATTGTCCCAGCTACAAGGTATTCAGCTGATAATGCACTAGCCATGATTAATAAAGATCTGCATCAGACATCCTGCTGCTTCTGTACAAATCCAGCTTTCCTGTAAGAGATCATGCTTGCCTGCATGCGGAAAAATAAGTAGAAACTTATTTAAAATGTATGCTATATTGCACCAATCACTGAATATCATTAAGTGAAGCTTCCTTTCAATTTGATTTATTAAAATCATAAGGAAATTAGGATTTAGATGAAATGAGGTGAAAAGAAAATTAAAAAAGACCACTATTAATCAAATTTATATAACACGAAAAAATTTGTTCTCTCTTGAACAGTGGTCCTGCTAACCTCGAAAAAGATCGAATTGTCTCATGCCTACCTGAAGTTGCACAGGGAAAGGCTATCTAAGAAGTTATTTATTTATCACCAAAGTCATAAATGAGTTACCAAAGCATGAAACGTAAACCATACCTTATGATTGGAATAGTGTGACAGTTGCTATGTACCCGTTCTTCATAACCTACCAATCAATTATAACCACAGAATTATCAAAAACTTATAACAATCAATCATTGAACTAGAGACTAATAAAGGAACGTGACGGAAGCTTGATACAATTGTGTATGGTCTTAGGAAATATAAAGCATAAAATCAATTTAACTGGTTGATATCTTACCTCAAAAGCTACATTTTGGTAGCCATAAACAAAAGTAGATCCGAAAGGATTATTCATAGACCCTTGTGTTTGAATTGCAGCCCGACCACCATCCCCAAGTATCTCCTAAATTAAAATTACTTGTCAAAGTAATTCACCAGCTGAAGAAATTTGACAATAACAGAAAAACGACGACTGTTTATTCTTTTTTAAACTTGGTTTTCATTTATTGGTAGCAGCCTAAATAAGACATGACTGTTTATTCTTTAATCAACCAGCAAGCACCATGACCTTTTGAATATGCCTTTATCGGGCTAATTGAGATGCACTGTCAAGTGTGCAGGTGTGTTAATAGCCAATCTAAGCTGTTCTAGGAACACGCCAAAAAGGGTATGAAAGGTTGGCCCATATGTTCAAGATATATGAGAGTTCCTATCACAGGGGGAAAAAGGAGAAAATAAAATAACCATGTTACCTTAGATAATAAAAGAGTTATTATTATCTCTTTCTTGTTGAAATGGTCTGCTGCCTTAATAATTTTCCTTGACATCAGTAAGGGACCAATAAGCAAACTCCATCAGGAGGCAACTAGAGGAAAATATACAGAAATGAAACATTATTATGTTTTATTATGAAATAGAACATTAGTTCCGAACAACAATCAGAAGCAAGAATTTCATAACCTTTGATGAACTCATTTATCTTGAATTACTAAATCATCAGTTAAATTCCATGTTAAGAGAAACAAAAGTCCAATGGGGAAAACAGTACATAGAGGCACTATAACAGTTATCAACACTAATCAAAGCATACTAGTCAATATACATAAAGATATTTTATTGCCTAAGACCAATGATCTGTGGAGAGAATTTCATGTAGCGTCTCTAATAACAAGCATAACATAATTGTGATAGCCCAGATCACTCACTGTTACCTTCACTTGTTCCCATTTTGAGCTTGGTGTAATGCAATTTTTTGAAGTCTTCCCCACTTGAATAGAGTCTTCAGCTGCAAGGAAAATATACAAGTACATATTTACTGTTTCCATGACAAATAACTCAAATCAAATATTCAGGGAAGATACTCACTGTTGACGTCATAAATAACGAAGTTACACTTTATGTAAGTATTGAAATCTGAATGGCCAGGAAAATTTGTGTGTAAAACGAACTTCTTGATTTTATGAGTCTGCGATGACATATAAAGGCTACCTAAATTTAGAAGGAAAAAGCAAAGGATGTAGAGGCTAGAATTGCACCAAAAGAAACACACCTGGCCGTCAAATAATATATCCAAACCCCGGGAAAAGTAATTATAGAAGTAATCCCCACAGAGAGTTGTCTTTGGACGTGGGTCTGAAGCAGAGTGAATCACCATTTGATCAACCTAAATATGAAAGACACTATTTATTAGTACCCATGGAACACTGCATCAGAAGTTCCAAATTTTGACAAAACTTAATCATTCATATGCATTTATTTCAAAAAGCCTAAACTCAAGCCGAAATAATTAAAGCACAGGATATAACAGCCTACAACAAAGGTTATTAAAAAGAATCTGTTCCTCGCACCTATACATTAATACGTTGCCAATTACCGAACCATGGATCTCAAGACACACTAAGCTACTCTGAATCCAATATAACACAATGCTTATAATAAGTTGTCATCGTGGTAAGGCATATGCATATAACTGAAGTCCATAGCAGTATTCAAGTCAATGTTAATCAATTCATTCTTTTAAGGATCTGAATGATACTGTGATAAAAGTTAGATGCAGTAATGTAGGACACACTACAAAAAACTGATGAGATGTCTTGTTAATTGAAAGCAAAAGTGGAGGTCTCTGAATTATTTTCTTTACCCCACACAGCTTCTCCTATTAGATTTTACTTCTGGTCTGTTTTGCAATGCCATAGTTAATATTCCTTTGTCTACACCTTCACAAATAAATAATTTCTAACTGATAGGATCGAAGCCCAGATCGCCCTCCCACCATGTGCACACAAAGAGCCTAGCATGACATACGAAATAGAGAAGTTAATCTGAGTAAAAGGGGTCTACTAACCTGCAAATATAGGCGGATTAAAAAAATCATATTTCCTCATGAAAGAGAGAGTTACGATCAGGTGAGGACCCAAGTGTAAACCAGTTAGCGCAGCAGCCTTAACTACACCCCCCAAACCCAGCCTAAAAAAAAAAATTAAAAAAAAAAGAAGAAGAAAGAAACCTAACACAGTTCTTTCCTTTTCCCATAAATTTGTCAGCTCTATCCCCCTTAAATTTTTAATTTTTGGCTACAAATATTGTAATTGTGGAAAATAAATGGTTCAATGATTATATGAAGAAGATATCTCATTTTTATAAGTTGAACTTTTATTATATTTTGAACTCTGAACTCCAAAAAACAATAGTAAAACTCGGTCCTGGGTATTTATCTCTTTTGAAATCGCACCCCCTGCAATGTGCAATGCAGATACACATATTTGTTTTTAGTGATAAAAAAAGATGATTGTCACTCCCACCTTTATTGGATTGCATTGAGAGTAACTAAAATGAAACATAAATTTTATATTAGGTTATTATACTCACACATCATATGATACAGTTAGTACTGTAATATCATAAACATGTACAGGAGTTATAGCACAAAAACATGATACTTCTTTTGATAAGGAGACATCGCCCCCCGCAACCTCCATGGAGGTGTTTTATCCATGCACTCCGAAGAGTTGTCTAGACAGCTTTATCCCCCCAAAAAACTGTGTAGCATAACATGATTTATTATACGATTTAGAAATAAATACTACCCAAAATTTCAAAATACACCAACAACTCCACCCCCAGTTCTAGTGCTTGGATAGGGTTCTAACAAAAGCAAAGAAAACTACTAACTTTATCACCCTTTTTAACTCGTTCCATTTTGCCCAACGTCAGTTGTTTCCTGGAACACCTTGTCCAAAATCCATAAGCTTAAAGTGTTCGCGAGTAACTTGTGTTACCCTTTACCATTTTCTATAATATGGGTAAGCTTTGGGCCTTACCCCATTGCCAAAAATGGCCCTAATGATTTGAAAGTATGACTTGGCTCATTAGAGCTAAGCCCTTGACCATTTATTACAATACATGTTAGCGTTTGGCCTTAACCCATTGCCAAACATGGCTTAAAATGATTTCCAAGCATCTCAAAAGTCTGAATCAGCTCACTAAGGTAGAAAGCAAATAGGAAAGGAAGAGATTATAAATTGTTGATGTAATTCACTCTAAGAAGCATAGACATGAACATAACAAGGGCATAGAACATGAAACACCTCAAATCCTCAAAGAGTAGGAAATGGGACAGACAATATGACACTAGATTATAAAAAAGAAAGTTCTATATATGTCCATGCACTAGGGGTGTAAACAAAATACAAATAATTCATTTTGTATCCGTTTATGTATTTTGAGAAACAAGGATATTCATATCCTCTTTGTTTTAAACTATGGTACAAATATGGATGGTGCTAAACGTATGCAACATATCCAAATAGATAACCAAATATCTGATCTATATCCAAGAATCTGATTTATACATGAATAAACAAGAATACATATGGTGATGAATAGAATAAAGTCCATTTAGTATTTTTGTAATTCATTAAGTCGCACTTCGCAGCTATCAATATTGAAGGTTGGTCACAAATTTTCTTTTAAATTATTGTGATAACAAATAATATTCGCTTGAATTTGGAACCGATTCAAATCAATAGTCGATTTTATCAAATCTAGTAGTGATTTCAGTATATGAAGAATATCCATATCCATATTTGTCTCAGGAAGATGAAAATAATTACAGATATGGTAAAATATCGATGCGGAGCTCCCTTCTGCATCGGCTTTGTTTACATCCCTCCCATGTACTCAAAAGTCTAGGCTCCAGATTCGTATTTGTAATAGTAAACTAACTTACAAGGGTTACCCATATGCAGAAACTTAACATATAATACATTTTTATGACTTTGCAGAAGGACTAAGCTTTGCTCATCAACTTTTTGTAGAATAAATCAGCATATCTCAGTTCTTATGTTGGTCATTATATATTTTAGATAAATCCATCTTTTGATGACCTTTCCAACAAAGTACAGTCTTCTATGTATAGATGAAAATGAATAAATATCTGAATCAAGCAATATGAACAAATAACTTTGGGGCCAAGAAGTGTCCGAAAAGTGTTCTAAGTTAAAATATATATAATATAATTGAAAAACTTATGAGAGTCCAATAAGCACCATCGTCAAGGCATGGGAACGGCTTCATGATAGAACCGTTTGTACTACATACACTTTCAATGCTCTTTGCCTTTCAATTTTCTGTTCTCACATGAACATCAAATAAATCTAGAAAAATCTAAAAAATTGCTCCTAAGAAATTTAGAAAAGTAAATTTCTTCTAAGCTTCAATAGAAAATTTATGGATATCAAGTTTCTGAATATACTGAACCTGTTGAGGAAAAAACAGAAGAGGCACAAAGTAAAATGCTTTTTTTTTTTTTTTTTTTTGAACACTAGAAGTATAATATATTCAACCCACGTAAATAACATCCATTCAGAGGATGGTTTACAAATTTGAAATGCAGCTTAGGTTTTTCTTTTACTTGCCATTTTTTGCTTTAGAAGTTCTGATTGTGATGCTTATCAATAAATATTAGGAGGTAATACAAACCTGCTTTTGATGGATACCACAAGGGCGTCCAAGTTCAGTCCATACATCCTGCAAAAAGAGTTCAAGCATTTTGCAATAGTCACACATCTGTAAAATGAATTTGCAATAGCCTATAAAATGCATTTTGCAATGGTCAGCCACCTATAAGTGCATCACCAACAGGAAAAGAACTCGAGAATTAATAGAGAGTAAAATATGTTATAAATACATGCAGATAAAAAAATACCTAGCAAGAAACATAACAATACAGATGAGTCTAGGCTTAGCACATAATATTCACAAACTTTAATAGGTAAGATAAAAGCACAAACCACAAGACCAGCTTAAGCAGCACGAATAAACCATGGGAACCAATGAAGACAACCTTCACTAAACTAAAAAGGATCAGTCTTTTGCAGCCATAATAAACACTGCGACCATAAAATTACAAAAAAAAAAATATTTTCGCGGAGGACCTGATAAGATTGCAAATTTGATCATCTGATCAGCCAGATAAGCAGTCAATCTGTCTACTTAACAAAAATTTTCAGCGGAGATCAAACTACTAGAATCTGATTTTGAGGTACCAGATTCACGATATAAAAGGCATAAACTCGGTCCAATATTACTGACACTACGGATTGCGGATATGATACACGCTGATTTTGATATCATAAATCAAATAATGATTATGATATTTTAAACCTTGACATAAATAAAGCAAAACCTACATGAGTGTGATGCTCAGTCGTCATAGACAAAAGGTAAATTTTAACCAGCGCCTCTCTTGTCAATGTTTTAACAAGCTTTCACATTAGCATCAAAACTAAACAAACTGAAGCAGCTCGACAGCCAGTTACAAATTTTCATCAATTTCTTCATGAAGCTGTTTCATAATCAACACCCTTTTGATGAGAAATGGCTTCTAATGATAATAATGAGTACAATATAGGGGAATAGTAGTATAATCAAAAAGTAGAATCCTTCCAATAACATATAAGACTCTTGCCTGTGGTGATGCACCGAATGGTATATGCTGACCTCCAATTGTGAACTGCAATCCTTCTCCGAGCTGGCAAGAAACAGATAAACAGAAAATTTACAGTCCATATCTAAGTTATTTTTGTATAAGGTTCCTGTTAACTGGGAGGTCTATGGACATCTATTTTGTAGTATCAAAGTTAAAATCAACTTCCCAAAAACTTTACAGCAAGACGTTTCTAATTATATTAATAAATGCATCAAAAACTTAGTAGTAAAAGAAAGATGATATAAAACATGAAGCAAAAAATTGTGCCAAAATACGTCAAACCTACATTTCCTAGGGTATTTAATATTCTGCACCTGCACATTAATGTATCATAAGCATTATATATTATATTCATAGTTTATGAGGACATGAAAATGCACAGAAGTCCAAATATAGGAAAAGCTGTAAAGCACGCTTCTGATGCAAGCGTCAAGATAATGCTCCTCTGTTATAGCTAGTCCCGAAAGATTAACAATGGCAAATAGAATTCATGAACTCAATCCTAAGAAATGGGATAAAAGGCAGAGGCTTTACTACTGTTTTTGTTGTTTATGTGTTACCCTCTAATAGTCTTGTAGATAATAACCAAAACATTATGTGTAAAAGAAAAATGCTGAAGAAAGGCTCCAACCTTAGCATGCACCTCTTCCATATATAAACTGCCAGCAGGCAATGGAGGAACTGAAGCTTTATCCATCAAGGATCCCACACCAACCTTACTGTCTGTGGAGCTATCATATACAGATACACGACATGTCACTGGGGTTGTTCCATCAGGAAATTCCAGAGGCAGCTCTGCTGATACTGCCACAATTAATCAAGAAGAATCAAGCAATGCAAATTTTAATAGCTGAAGGAACATAATTTCAATGCTATATTGGAATACAAGGAAACACACCTTCCACATCATGACAGCAACTTGTATATTGGCTGGGAATAGGAAAAGCAAAGGATAATCCCTGAAAAATATATACGTATATCAAACTGAGTCAGCATAGAGGTTGAAGCTGAAAGAAAACCTACACCCCAGGATTAAATATTCAACTTGCATACCGGGTAAAGAAGCGTGTATATCCCTCTCTCTTTATCATAAATTCCAGGGAATGTAGGGCCAAAAAGTGCATATACTGCTACAAAAGTGGCTAGAGTGGAAGGGCCACTGGAGAGAAGTATTGCTAAAGTAAATGTGAGTGGAGATCAAAAAGAAAAAAGAAGGAAGAACAGTGTACTGACCCGATCAAAGAAGTTGCATAACGCATCTGTAGACGTTTGACATCATAAACCTCAATAAGGCGCAATCTCTGCATAACGGTGAAACGTAAAAGCTTTAAGACACTTGAAATAAATTAATAAACAAATAAAATCATTTATAAAGCTATACCAAAGCTGCAACAGGAAACCTAAATAAGCATTGAAAAAAAAACAGCATTACTTCAAAAACTGTCACTGTTTGTTATTGCCCTGACAATTTCCATCTCCCTGCTACAATTGTGAAAACTATACGGTCTCTCTAGATTCTCTGATTGTCTTTTTTCCCCCTTTTATGGGTTTATTTTTTTTAGCGAGGCCAGTGTTGGTTTATGAATACCGTGCTTACTAAGTAATTTCATGAATCACCACTTCTTATATAACTTTTTACGAACATCAATTTTAAAATACTACTCGCCTTGGACCTACTAGAAACATTCCTTCACCTAAGCCAATAAATGGAAGATTGATACTCACTCAGATAATATCTTTTGCAACCCCAGTTGGAATAAATCGCCAATTTAACTTGCATTGGTAAATTTAATCTCTTGAATAGAAACAGTGATAGGCTAATATTAGATTGAGACACATTCAAATGCCTATATTAAAGTTTTGGAATGAAGCCAAGTTCAATTTAGATTTAGAAAGATTCTAGAACTCTCTTAAAGTTTTGAAATGAATCAAAATTCAAATTTGCAAACCTTGGCTCGTAGGTTGTAAGATGAATCTTATTCAAAGAACTTACCTCAAGTTTAAGAATAATCCTTATTCAAATTTGTTGATAATGTAACATGAAGTACAAAAAAAATAAAAGAATGCGTCAGTTATTAAACATTGTAGCTTATACGTGAGGGTTGTGAAATGGCTCGAAACCAAATAATGAGGAGGAATCGGAGATAAGGACATGGGAATCTTTGAACAAATGAAAAATGATGACACGAACTCAACAAACAGAAGAGTACTGACTGAACAGAAAAAGTTATGAATTATCACCCAAAAATAGTTCTTTATATCCAGGCAACATACAGTATAATATCCTACTATCTCCAACTACCCAAAACCATCTATAGAAAATCTAGGTTATTTTCACCATAACCACTTAAACTGTAGCTGTAAAAGGAAAACCCTCTCAAAGCTAGTAGGCATCTTTATTAAGCATATCCCTTTCCAATAATATTAACAAGCAAAGCTCTTTCTAGTATGCCTGCCCAACATGTAGAAGTTTCAAATTCACATGTTCAGACAATGATTTGCTAACCTAGGTCCACCAAACCCACAGACAGGAGAGTTCAAATGAAAGAATGAGGCATAGTGAGTTCTAAAGTTCCCATAGACAGGACAGTTCAAATGAAACACTAAGGCTTAGTGAGCTCTAAAATTTGGTTAAGTTACAAGACTCACAACCATCCAAATTGCAAAACAATAGGAGCATAATTAATGGCCTTTCACTAAAGGAAAGTGGTTAAGGATTGAACAAACTGAAACATAAAATGACTTGCCAGTGACTAGAGGGACGAAAGCTCAAGATGGGCCAAACATCCTTAGGGGAATTTCTTTTTCCCTATTAGGAGTGGGTGGGAATTATCAACCGGTGTCGACCAACAGAAATACTAAAGAACATATATCAAACCTACTACTCAATACAAGAAAAGTCTTTACATGAAGTGTGTGTGTGTTTGTTAAATGCAAGTGAATCAAGTATGAACTACATAAGCACATATATGTTAAAAAAAAAAACCCTCATGTCATGAATGTACGCCAGAACACATAGTCAATTGACTCAATTCTACTCATGTATCTAGGGGTGCTGAATGAACACTTGACATGAAATGAATGAAGGAAAAAGAGTACCTGAGACCATGGATCAAAACGTAGGTGAAAACCATGATCAGGAAAGCTAATAACAATGTCCAGTTTCAGTGGCTCCTGCAAGTAAAAGACAATAAAACTGAAAAACTTCTGCAGATCACAAGAATAAGGGGGGAAATCTGATTCCATTAGCACTGCAATAATCACATTTTACACTACACAAATCATCTGCAGGGTTTTCTTTATGCAGTTCACTTATAACAAACATTTAATTCCTTACTCATAGATGTTAATTTTCTTTTTGTTACTTTTTTTTTTTGGGTTACAGTACTAATCATTACAACAAAAATGTGAATTTTGTAGAAGCAAAGGAACACAATTAAAGTAAAAAAAAATTGAACTCTCATGGACAACTCCAGATATTTTTAAGCAAATGTGTTGAGTTTTAACAGATCATTAGATCATAAAGTCATGGCTAAACTATGTGGTCAAAGCGGAAAGTCAACTTGTTGCTCTTAATACCCCCACATAATTTATTGGTCTTCATATATCAAGGCTGGTGGAGACACTACTTTTATGTCCTAACTGATGTATAACTGATATTAGAATGAATAAAATAAAGAAAACAGTATATTAGACCATGATAAGGAATACAATATTAAATTAAACATAAAAACATACAGCAAAAAAAAATTTCACATTTTGGAAGCTATATGGGTGCAATGGTTTTGGATGTGTGTGCGCATGTATTTGTTGTATGTGCGCGCGTTGAGGGATGGAGTGGTGTTTGCAATGATATGCTTTCATGTACAAAAGGGAAAAGTTAATATAGCATCACATAACTCAAACAATGTGTGTTTATACTGATGCAAACAAATCAAAAGATGGGATAGTGGATTTCAAACACATGCCTAAAACAGATCGAAAGCACGTGCTTGGATAGACTCGGTTCTAATAATTACAATCCTATATTCCATTTTGGGCTATTGTATGGATTGCTTGTTTGGTTATGACTTTTATGACTACAATCTCAAGAAGCATGATCTCAAAAATGCCCAAATCTCTTGGATACAAAAGAAGGATTTAATCTCCTTTTTCTAATTCAAAGGATTTATCTTGACTATTAACTACTTTTTGTCTAGAAGGCTTGAAATGAAATTTTTGGATCCTAATCCTTAAGGACCCTAAAGAAACACATGCACAATAAGGATTATTCTCCGGAACAAAATACCTGAAATCTTAACCTAACCATCCAAACAAGGCCTGGATATCATGTTTGGAAAAAAGATACCGTTTTCTCATCTAGGATCAGCATTTACATAATGCTAAAGATCAACTTTGGAGGGGGAGGAGGGGTATCTAGCTACCCACGTATTGTGAAATAACATTTTCAATATCAAATGACGGCCTTGTATAATATATGAGATGTCACTTTAAATTTATAAATGCGCTCACTTTGAGAGAGAAAGTAGTAATATTGAGATGAGCAATAGAGAAAAGATTAAAAGAAATCCAGAAGTAACTAAACCATAATTGCCTATGCACCTCAGCCATACAATGTGCAAATAAATGATAATATCATATTCGCCTCTTTACATGAAGATGATCAATCTTCTCCATACAAGGACAAGATTACCTGCTTTTGTTAAAGCATGTACAATTATACAATTCCATGGAGGAACATTGTGTGTTCATGCATACAAACAAGTACAACTGAAAACTTTATAGTAAGATATACTTAATATGTAACTCCGAAGCGCCCTAGGCACACTAGCAAATTTAATTATAATATCTGTGTTAACAAAATAGACAACACAAACCTCATCGAGGTATTTTACATGGACCACGTCATATATATTTGGTTGATGCTCTATTTGAGTAAATGCCTCGCGTATAGACATCCCTGTACCAGAAAAGGATTGCAGTGTAAATTTGGAGAAGTAATACAAAAATTTTCTGATGTTCTGGAAATCATATTTGGAATTAAACCTTGATCATGATAAGAAAACCCAACTTCATATGCATATGAATCAACAGTCTCTAATTTCAAGTAAATACTTGAAATGGAAAATTGGTAGACTTGTTTTGTAAATTATTGATAGCTCAACATGCAAAAAAAAAAAAAAAAATTGTCTTACAATTTATGAATTCCTTAAGCCTGATGACAATTTACAACAAAAAAGAGTTATAATTGAGATCAGAAGCATCTGTAACTTAATTTCATAGGTCAATGTTTTGACAGCAGGAAATAGTCAAATTAATTTGTCTGACATATTATTGTGCAAATAACAAAAGCAATAAGTAGTAAATAATCGACATCAAACATCAACAAAGCCTTTATACAAAAATTTGGGATCAACTACATTGATTCTTTTTCTTCCATTCAGTAGATATCTAGGCTTTAACCCACAGCTAGAAAGTTGTCAAGACAACTACCAACAGGAAACAACAATATCATGTCCCTGCTCTTGATTTTCAGGTAAGGTTTTAGTTGGTTTCATGTTTATCAAGGACAAGCACTTCAATACCGAAACCAAATTATTTGTTTACTCTAATACTCCCAGGTACCCACATGTGCACTCCTCTGAGAGCAAGCATAGTAGGTAGAAGATGCAAATACTTCATAGAAATGTGTTATCGGTTTCGCTGTCATGCCAAAATCCATTATAGCAGTGTGTGAACTAAAAGTTCTGGTTAAAAGCTACTTCCATATTTTAGTGACTCCTTAACCATCATTAGTTAACTAACTTATGAAAATTTAGTTAACTGAGTTGTAACTAAAATGTCATTTAAATCAGAAAAGCATCATTAGTTAACCCAAACTTTGAACACTATATGAGCTAGTACTTGCTACAATAAGTACTTTTATCCTTGCAATAATCACTTAAAACAGCTCCTTTTAATCAACTCAAAGATGCAGACACTTTGTTTGAAACAAAATACATAATCTGTTGCCACATCCCATAAGCAAAATCCAAACTATCATTAATTAACCAGCATACGAAAAATCTAGCAAGATTAGATATAATCAGACGGAAATAATATTTTACTCGCAACAATTACTGAAATAAGTAACGAGTATCTCTATTTAAATCAATTCAAACTTACTGAGATCAGGACCATCATCTATCTTAATTTCTTAATTTCAGGATAAAACTAGTAGAAAACCTAAAAACGAGGATCACGCCAAATGATTCTTAACGAGAAAAAAAAAAATCGCGACAGATGGATGAGTAGAGTAAGATCGATTGATACCGAGGGTGAACGGGCCGATCCCAAGGCCAGGCCGGAGGTCGAGAGTGATGGATCCCATAGCCGTCCCCTCGCACCGCCTCCTCGCCGTCGAAGCAGGTCCCATCGCCGTCGCTGCTGCCGCCGCCGCCGCCATGACTGGTCCCGATCTCTGCTGCATTCTTTCTAATTATTGATTTGATCTTCTAATTTCGAGTCCTTTCGTGTGCCCCTTTCCTTTTGTTTTCTTACGCCTCACGACGAGTCCTTGACAAGCTGCGATGCGATCCTCTCACACGCTTGCTTATTCTTTGGAGGTGGGCCCCACCAAACCAACACCTCTTGGAAGCTGGTGCGGCGTATAAGCAGTCTAATAATAAAAAATTAAAGGCATTTATTAGAGGTATATCCTTGAGATCTATTATATTTAAAAAAAAAAAATACTCTCTAAATATTTATTATACCCAATTTATCTCCAAATCTTTTATTAAGTTAGAGAGATGTCTTGACTTTCTCAGCTGATGTAAGTAGCTTGAAATTTCTATTATATGCTTTAATATAATAATTTTCCTCTTTGCTCTCTCATTAGATTGTTCGCAAATTCGAACCAAATGCGCTAATGTTCCGAGAAGTTTTAATTCTCCAAAACTACGAAAATAATAATCTGAAAATATGTCCCACATGATAAAGTAATATGGATATTATTTGGATTTAAAAAGATAAGGTAGTTATTGGATTTGAAAATATATGTACGGTTGAGAGATAATAGAGAAAATTGTATTCCTATCTATCTACGAGGAGTAGGATAAGTGTTATATATTAAACGTAGGAATTGTCCTCTCTCTATCCACGTTTTTCAATTTGATCATATTATCCCATTGAGTCTAGTGAAGCAAAAAAAAAGGGGGCTAAGTGGCTAAGTGAGAGAAATAATTTCTGCAAGCTTTTCTTTAAGAAGAAGATTTCATAATGGCTGATTCTGGTATGTTTTTTTATTAAATCTTTTATTTTTCTGCATAAAAAATAAGCATGTGATTTTTTTCATGATAGTTGAAGATCATATTTCAACAAAATAATATTTTTACATGTGGTATCAGAGGATGGTTGAAACTATCATGATTTTTCTTTTAATATAGAGATCAATTTCCTATGGTGTTTTCCGGATTTAATAAAATCTTGATGAAATCATGTCGTAGCCGGAGTCCATGTTTGATGATCAAGATTACTTCTTAATTGTCGATTTAAAAAAAAATCCAAAACCCTTATCGGCCAAAGCTCAGTTCTAACAAAATTGAATCTTTTTGAATTAAATTGAAATGGACCAGCAAAACCGATCAATCGAAACTGGTGGCGCAGTTGGCTAGCGCGTAGGTCCCATAACTATTGAGTATACTAGGGTCGAGAGTTCGAGTCTCTCTCACCCCAAGCTCTAGCCAACTGAGCTACTACAACGAGGCATTTAAAGTGGTGTGGATGCGGAGTCTTGCATCTGGGGTGTAGGGGTGCTGTGGTCGTAGGGTCTCACTGTTGTAAACCCTAACCTCCTGTGTCGAGCTATGACAGCTCGACCTATATCCTACTCCCAATAATAGTAGGTAGATAGAAATACAACTTCCTCTATTATCTCTCAGCCGTACATATCTTTTCAAATCCAATAACCACATTATCTTGTTAAATTCAAATAATGTCCATATTATCATTTTCATGTGGGACATATTTTAACATTCTCCTACTTGGCCCATATGAATAACACTTATTTGGATTGATAAGATAAACATAATATACGCATAACATTAGCTTATTTGCACTTTTGTGAGATTACAATAATATCATAATTAAATAACTTACCAACACGAGTCATAGCGGTAAATATCAATAAAGCGACATCTTCCCTTCCATGCACTACAATGCTAGTAAATTATTTAATTATAATCCATAATAGGAAGTAAGCATAATATACCTATAATGTTTTTGTCAAAAACGATTCCTGTCATCAATAATCTATCTTCATAATTATGTAATTGATGGTAACCCGGAAAAATGTCAGAAACACAATTAGTGATATATCAATAAAGTTTTTGAAAGATTTCATATAGCTGAATGTGCAGCCACTTCTGTTCCTATTTGTAAAAGAGACAAGTTCAGTAAAAATAATTGTCCACAAAATGCATTAAAAAAGAAATGAATAGAAACTATTCCTTATGCATATGTTGTTGGAAGTTTGATGTATGCTCAAACTTGTACAAGACCGAACATTAGCTTTGCAGTTTGAATGCTTGGGAGATACCAAAGTAATCCCGAAATGAAGCATTGGAAAGCTGCAAAGAATGTTTTAAAATACATGAAGGAAACAAGACACTATATGCTCACGTATCAAAAATCTTATCAGTTGGAGGTGGTTGGCTACTCTGATGCTAGTTGTGTTGATAGTCGAAAGTCAACTTTTTGTTACTTGCTCCTATTAACTGAATGAGCAATATCATGGAAAAGCACCAAATAGACTATCATAGATATATCTACTATGGAAGGTGAGTTTGTGGCATGCTTTGAGGCTACAGTTCATGCTTTATGGTTGCAGAATTTTATCTCAGGACTTAGAATTGTCGACAGCATTGCCAGGCCGCTGAGAATGTATTGTGATAATTTTGCAATAGTCTTTTTCTCCAAGAACGACAAATACTCTAATGGCGTTAAGCACATGGAGCTCAAATATTTAGCCGTCAAGGAAGAAGTTCAGAAACAAACAGTGTTTATAGAACATGTCAAGACTGAGCTCATGATTGCAGATCCTTTGACTAAAGGATTAACACTAAAGATATTTAAGGAACGTGTTGATCGCATGGGTTTTTGTTGCAATCTCTGAGGGATGTTTGTGGATCTTTATATTTTTGTTCTATAATATTTATAGAAATATCGCTAATTGTGTTTCTGACATTTTTCCTGACTACCATCAATTACGTAATTATAAATATGTATTATTGACGACAGGAATCGTCTTTGACAAAAACATTATAGGGACATTATGGTTATTTCCTATTATGGATTATAATTAAATAATTTACTAGCATTATAGTGTATAGAAGAGAAGATGTCGCTTTATTGATATTTACCGCTATGACTCATGTTAGTAAGTTATTTAATTATGATATTATTGTAATTTCACAAAAGTGCAAATAAGCTAATGTTATGCGCATATTATATTTACCTTATCAATCCAAATAAGTGTTATTCATATGGGTCAAATGGGAGAATGTTAAAAAATGTCCCACATAAAAAGGATAATATGGATATTATTTGGATTTAATAAGATAAAGTGGTTATTGGATTTGAAAAGATATGCACGGCTGAGAGATAATAAATGAAGTTGTATTTCTATCTAACTATTGTTATTGGGAGTAGGATAAGTTTTATATATTAAACGTAGGAATTGTCCTCTCTCTACCCACGTTTTTCAATTTGATCAGATTATCCCATTGAGTCGAGTGAAGAAAAGAAAAGAAGCTAAGTGGGAGAAATAATTTGTACAGGCTTTTTTTCAAGAAGGAGATTTCATAATGGCTGATTCCGGTATGTTTTTTTTATTAAATCTTTTATTTTTCTGTATAAAAAATAAGCATGTGATTTTTTTATGATAGTTGAAAATTCTATTTCAACAAAATAATATTTTTACATAATCAACTAAAACTTTTTAAATTTGGAAGCTTTGTTGGGAAATGGGATGCAAGGAGTGCATTAAGCTTACAGAAAAATCCAGTCCAAAAAAGTAATCGAAATGGAGGAATGCTCTGCTTTTGCTTGGTGTGCAGAAGTCTATAGAGATGGAGAAACTAATAAACAGATATAATTATAGGGTTGTTGAGTGAATATAATTTTTCTTGTCGCTAACCTTTGCGCTGAAATCACAAGAAAAACAATGGATGGTATTTCCAACCTTAGAGCTATAATAGGATACACAGTGTCATCCATCATAATTAAAAAAAAAAAACATATTATACTAATTGTAAAACAATCTTTAATAGTTAAATTTTAAAACTAAAAAAAAACACACAACAAAAAACATTGGATCACCGCTGGTGACATGTGTAGAGCAATTTTCTGAAATAGTTCTAGAAAAATAAAATATTTCATAAAGAGATCCAGAAAGAAAATAATTTCCAATCATAACAAATCTGATATTGGCAAGTTCGGATTTAACATTTTGACGAATCAGGACTAGCCAATGTACGAAGTCATTTAAATACTAAATCATGACTTTCCAATTCTAGATTCATTAATTCTTTATTAATAATACCGATAATCTATTAGCTTTTAAAAACTATTAATTACAATTACTTTCATTATATTATTAGTAAAATACATCGTTAAACCATTCTTTCTCATACTGTAAGTTGTCAGTAATATAACATTAGCAAGTTAATAAACTATAATTATTTATTTTAAAAGTATTTATTTTTTTACTGAAATAGTTTTAACATCAAATGATTTTTTACTATAGTTTTGCATATGAGTTGATTTAATCATGAACTAAATGAGTCAATTAGCACATAAAAACAATAGTTAATACAGGAGAACATCATTTTCCAAGAAATTTTAATAATTTTCTTTTTTCTTTTTTAATCGATTATTTAAATTTATTTTTCATCTTTTTGAGAAAAAAATTTGTTCATTTTAGTCATCTAGGTATACTTGATAGTTACGAAATATACATCAAATCAAATCAATGACCATTGAAAATGATAATAATTAGTATAAGAGAATATGATTATCAATAATAAATTATTTTTCTTAAAAAAATTATTAAAAATCCAAACTTGCAAAGTCCGAATTCATTATCTAGTTGTATTTAGACTTGTCAAGTTGATTGGAAAATATTTTCCTTGTATATTTTCTTATAGCTATTTTTGAGAATTGCTTCAGGTGAGTACAAATTAAAGTTTAAAGTCCTTGATATTACAAATCAAAAAGTAAAATTTCCAGGGACGTATATGAAAAATGGATAAAACCACCGGAACGCCGGGCGTGCGCCCCACGTGCATGCAGTTCCACTTGACCCGACCCGACCTGACCCGACCCGACCGACGCGACCCGTTTGCTGCATCCCAACACAACCCGCTCAGAATTCCGATTCCCAGCGGAAAGGTCGAGAACGGGGTACCTAGGGTTTTGCCCGTAAGCCAAATCTCTCTCTCTCTCTCCACCTCAACCAATGGAGGAAGATCCGCCGTTAAACGATCTTTCCGCTTCCGTCACGTCTCAGCCCGCCGTGGATTCCGGCGACGAGAGATTGCAATCGATTCGATCCACGGGGGAGGACGTCGGTAACTCGAACGGAGAGGGTTCGGTTCGCGTTTTTCAGTGCCCACAAGTAGTCGACGGAGGAGAGCGGCGATCGGAGGCGGGGGAGGAGAGGCCGCAGGCTGATGAAATTGATGAGAAAGTGTGCTCTGAATCTGATATTGCTGTTGATGAGGTCATGCAAGAAAATATCGATGGGAAGAGTTTTGGTGTCGATGAGCAATTGGATGGGGAAACCTTAGAATTAGCAGACGGGGACGAGAAAGTTACCTCTTTTAAGGAAAAGGAGGAAGAGGCAGTTCCCGTTCTAGAGCATTCTGTTGTCGATGTGGTTATGCAAGAAAATTTTGAGGAGAATATCTTAGATATTGATAAGCCCAACCCGATTGAGCAACTGGGTAGAGAGGGGCAACAATTAGCTGAAGGAAACGATAAAGTTTCCTCATTGAAAGAAGGGGAGGAGGAGAAAGGTGCGGTGCTCGAGCATTCGGTTGTTGATGAGGTTATGCAAGAGAAAGCTGAGGAGAAGCTCTGTGATGTTGCTGGGATGCAACTGGCTGACGAATCTACTGGGGAGAGGCCAGAATTATCTGAAGGAGATGAGAAGGATCACTCATTGATGGAAGCACTGGTTGAGAAAGACGAGAAAGAAGTATTAGCTGAAAAACAAAGAAAAAACAAGGTTTTCAAATCTAGTGAGCTCATGCAAGCAAATGTTGCGGAGAAGCTCTCAGATTTTGATGAGCCACATCGAGTTGTACTAATGAGTGATGAGATGCTGCAGTTGACTAAAAAGGATGAGAAAGTTTTGTCATTTCCTGAGGATGTTGTTGGAAAAGAAGAGAAAATTCCCATATCTGAGCTTTCTGTCCCTGCTGCAGCTGAAGCTGTATATATGCAGGAAAATGTCGAACAAAAGCTCTCAGAAGAGCAATTGAATGATCATAGGACGGAATCATCTGAGAAAGGCAAGCAAGTCTCCTCGTTGCAACAGGGATCAGTGGATGAAGATGATGAATTTTCTTCATCTCAAGAAGCTTCAGCTGACAAAGATGAAAAAGTTTCTGCATTGCAAGAAGAGACATCCAAAAAGGCGAAAGAAGAGTCTGAGAAAGAGGAAGAAGGGTCAGATGAGATAGACGAGGCTGAGGAGATGGATGTGGATGAAGGGGGGCCTGCAATGGCAGCTGGAAAACGGACGGGCTCAAAGCGGAAGCGTGGCCGCCCTAAAGTTGCTCAGGGCAGAAGGACAAGGCCGCCATCGAAGCCAAAGGAGGATGAAGAGTTGTGCTTCATTTGCTTTGATGGCGGAGATCTTGTAGTCTGTGATCACAGGTGAGCATGATATATCCATCTCTATAGCTCTCGCTTCATAATTCTTTGTTAATGGCTTTTCACTATAGGGGTTGCCCAAAGGTGTATCACCCTTCATGTGTTAACCGGGACGAGGCATACTTCAAAGCGAAAGGCCAGTGGAGCTGTGGTATGTTTAGACACTTTTTTTAGCTGTTAGCTCCCACTTTTATGTAATATGTTTTGAGAAGATAAGGTGGCCTATTTCCCTTCCCCTATTTCACTAAAGAGCGACTAGCAGAATGAAGAAGTCGATAAAGTCCAGAGGAAAACATAATGCAGAAAACAATCACAGTTGGAAGCAAGGTTTTAATATCTTATAGTGAACACCAGGCTATATATCCGGGATAAAAGCTCATATTTGGAAGTTCATATAGGGCACTGCCATACTTTATATAATACATTGATAACTTACTATTGGTTTTTATAATCTTCAAGCTTACATCTATCTTATAAAATGGGTATTCAAGAACAATCTATATTCATGGAAGCCCCCAATAAAATATATCATCAAATATATTTAATCATAAATTCGAAGCATAAATTACAAAAAGATCATAAGTTCAAAATATTATGGTTAAGGGGCATCAGCTGCAATGAAAACGAAAGCAATATAGCAATTATGCAACAGCTAGACAAGCAAGGAGGGGAGGAAAAGTCAATTAATTAAAAAGGTTTTGAAGTCTTGAATCGTACGTGGAGAATAGTATGCAACAAATAGACTCTCTCTCTTCTGACTCATTTTTGTTGCGTGTTATTTGGGAGTTTGGTGGAGGTGAAGGAATAGGAGATTTTCTCGTATACTAGAACTTGTTTGGGTATGACAAATGAGCAGAGAACTGTTCTAACTTCTAAGTTAAAACCGAATGGGAACACAAAAAAGAAAATATATTTGCTGATACAACTTGGTGATATATTGGGTCACTTTACAGATTCAGATGATATGGGCACAAAACAGTATGACTCTTGTACTTTGTTGTTGCAGCTGTTGCTGATAGCAGTTGTATCGGCTGAGTGAAGTATTAGGTCTAATGCATGGACTATGTAGAAGCATATTTAAGTAAAGGTCAAATGACGGAAATATAAGGAAAAAAGACGATTTTCAAGTTTCATTTTCTTGATGGATAATATGTCAAGTTACAAAATTGAAAATTCGTTGTTATGATTACAATAATATCATGAAGAAAGTAATTTCAGCGATAAACAAAAGCTGATATAAAGTACATATTATTTTCATTAGCATCAAAGTAAAGTAGTAAATGCAAAAAATTATTAAAGCATGTTTAAAAAGATTTTTTAACAAACAGGCACATTTTTTCTTCGTTCTCTTCCATTTTAGATGGAGTTTTATATGTAGAGATTTCAATTTTTTTTCCTTCTTTTTAGGCAACAAAGTAAGAATTTTCTGAACTATGATGTGAGCAAAATGAAGATGTAACTTGAAGGTTCTCCCCTGGTTAAAGGGGCTAATAACTAATAAGGAGTAGAGGGAGATTTCACGAATTCATGGCACAATTATAATTTTTTTTTGTATATTTCACATACTAAACGAATGACCCCATTACCAAAGCATTCGAAGTTCAATCAAATTAATTTAGGATTAAATCTTTGACTGCCATGGTCAGGACCTATCAACATGATGTGTAATTTGGAGTCCTAGGAATTGATGAATGTTCAAGTTTCTAGGTGTCAAAATACATTAAGAAATCTGAAATAGCAATAAACGTGGTAAAACACATATCTGTAACAGCATCTCTATTTTTTGCTTAGTATTGAGGATCTTCTCTTCACACTGTGTATTTTCTCATCCCTATTAGTATCATTGACCATGGTTGAAGAGAAAAATGTGCGAGAGATTGAGGAAGCAATGAAAATATTAAGATAAACCATAGTTCTTGATAGAAAATAACAAAGTAATGAAGTAAATCCTTAAGATCCTATGTAGCATGAACACTTCTAGAATAAGCTGCACCCATACTTGACATGCACAAGACACATGACACAAACACTATTGGACACTCTGTACCTTGTTGAACACTTCTTAGCCATATCTTCAATTTTTTAATATACTTTTAAGTTAAGGGACTTCTAGGAATGTGCACATTTCTAGCTTCTTTTCTTTACTTTATAAGTTTAAGTTGTAGTTTAGGTTTATTTATAATTTTATATATCAACGAGTCAACGACTATATTTATTTTAGCGGGATAACCTTGATAAATTGTGCATGAAACGAAAATGTTGATCTCATTATCACTTGCATTTTAAAATTATAGTATTAGAGGCCATTTGTTTATATTTTTGTTCTGTGTTGTATGTATTTAGCTCTATTCCCTACCCTACATTTAACGAATTTCTCTGTCTTATTCCTGTGTCCGAATCCTTTCCGAAATGAGACCCATGTTTGTGCTTCATAGTTACGACCGTTCATAGTTGTGACCCTAACAATTAATTGACCAAACAAAATGTCAAAAACTCCACCAAGCTTACATTCTGTACATGGCAGATGTAAATTTTTGGGTTCATGATGTGCACGAATTAAATCATATTGCACAACAACCTTCTAAAGTAACTTCCACAGTTGATCAAATTCCATTAGCACTTTTATTGTGGAACAAAATTAACACCTGTCTTGCTGGGGAAAAAAAAGGAACTGAGTTCTAAAACATTATTTTCTTGGTTGATAGAAACAGCTGTTGAACTATCACACAGATACTCGATTACAAACATTTTGAAAAGACCCGTGCCTTAATCCCGATAGAAGAAGTTATGAAAATATCATGGATCAAGAAGGTTCCTTTTGAATATTGCTGGGTATTCCCAATTCTTTTGTCTTAGAGCCATATCTATGTCAAGCTTATTATTTGCATCACTGGTCTCCTTTCTGTTCAATACTAAGTTTCTTATACTGATTATAATATGTGTGTGTGTGTGTGTGTGTGGCTCTATGTCAAGCTTATTATTTGCATCACTGGTCTCCTTTCTGTTCAATACTAAGTTTCTTATACTGATTATAATATATGTGTGTGTGTGCGCATGCACATGTGTTCTGTTTGCAATATCATCAAATTTTGGTTTTGGATCGTCCATTCACAATTGTAATTCTGCATTATTTGTTCTAATGCTATAACACCTGTCTTAATTTTCCTACTTGTGTGGCTCAGGTTGGCATATATGTAGCAACTGTCAAAAATCTGCTCGCTATATGTGCTATACGTGCACATATTCTGTGTGTAAAAGATGCATAAAAGAAGCAGATTTTGTTTGTGTTCGAGAGAATAAAGGTTTCTGTGAAACGTGTATGAAAACAGTGATGCTGATAGAGATGAATAAGCATTCAGATGAGACCACGGTGTGTTTTATTCTGACATTTTACATTATGCTATATCACCTTCGAAATCCAATATCTATTACAAACTCTGCAGATCTCTCTCTCTCTCTCTCTCTCTCTCTGTGCGCGCGCGCGCGCGCGTAAAATTCCCACTCGAAATAAGTTGAACATTGCTAGTGACAGGCCATATTTACCAACTCTGGAGCTAGATTTCCATCGTTTGCTCTTGCTCGTCTAATAAATTGATGAGTGTCTTGCTTTATTTTTTTAGCCGAAGTAGGATAGTTTTTTCCCTGCCCGTTTCTTATTTAGAGCTTGTTTTTCTACTGACTTCTCTCTTTGGAGAATCAGATAGATTGGAATTTTTTCTGTTACTCAGTATTCAAGAAGGCGGTGAGGTATGAAGGGAGGCCGACACCTGCACAATACCCAGTTGCTTAGGCGGTTCAGGCAGTTTTTATTTTTTATTTTTATTTTATATTAATGATTCATTGAAAAGAATTCTAAATATATGTTAAAAATCCTAAAAACACATAAATAATATAGAATAATTTTTATATACTATATAAAATGTATTAAGCTCTTGAATAAATTATAACAATGTTATCAATTTTTATAAATGTAGTGGTACAAATACGCAATCATATTTATCTATAATTCTAAATTTCTAATTTTAAGTTCTAGCAAGAATTGATCACAAAAAATTGAATTTTTAATTGAGGTCAAAACCAAGGCCAAGAAGGGTACTCAAGCGCACTAGTTGGAGACATAATGCAATGCTATATCTGTGTGAAGAACATCACACTACTTACATTTCTTGTGAAGTTAATGGTGGAACCACATATTTTTTTAGGTAAGGAAGACTATGATTATAGCCTATGACTTGCGGTCAATGAGTTTCTGAAGCTTTTCAGATTTTCTGCAGATTATGGTAGAGGATGTTAGGAGTTATGGTTGGATAAGAACTGCTTAGAGTCTCTTCCTAATTTAGCATGAAAACTCTCAATAAAAAAATGGCAGCCCGGTGCTACAAAGCTCCTCTATGCGCGGGGTCCGGGGAAGGATCAGACCACTTAGGTCTTTTGTACGCAGCCTTACCTTGTTTTTTTCCTGCAAGAGGCTCATGAAAACTCTCAATAAATCATTCATAATTCTTTATGCAAATCGTATGACATTTTTGTTTCAGTCTCTTCACTCTCTTCCCTCTTTTACTGTCTCAATTCCTACATATATTGTGCTTAAGAAATATTAAAGTATTGAATGTCAGGTCTTCTTCTTTTTTTTCTTCCATGTTTGCAATCATAAATATAGCTTGTACTTAAAAAAACCATGAATAAGCATTAATTTTTCCATAATATTCTCATTGCATAATATAAAGACTACTTACGTGAAATGAGGGTCTAGAGAATGATTGTGAGCAGGAAAAGAAAATTGGTGTTTCAATTGATCTGTATGTTTATGAAATAAAATAGGTATTTTGAACTTGAATAGCCTCTTTTGTTAAAGGGCTAGACCAGTTTTGAAATTTGCAACCCGTTTAAATGGGTTTGAAGTCCATATATAAGTTGGCTCAACTTATTGTAACATATCTTATGACACAGGGTACAAATTGTATTGTAAGACACAATTGCCTTGCATATCGGATCATGTCGTAAGTTACATATCACATACTGAAAGATATTCACAGCTATGATATGATTTTCTCTTATTTCATCTTTTATGTTTGCTGATGTACTTCGAAAACATGGTTTTTTCTTTCTGATAGCTTACTGTTAATTATCACCCGGAATTTCCCAAAGGTTCGTCGTATTTAATTGTTAAAATGCATACATCATCATCATTTCTAAAAAAAGAAGTATTTCTATTTAATTAGTGTGGATATTGTACGTAATGAGAGTTTTGACAGTTGCTACATGCTTTAACATAATTTCTCTAAGTATACAAAGCATTGTGTGAACATTAGGTGTAACAACTTCCATTTCTTTATAGCAATAAAAAATTAAATAAATAAACAAAATAATAAATATGACGGTTCATCTTCAAATTTTTCATCTTTTATAACTCTCAACCCTTTCACCTCTTAAACCTCCCAATCTTTTCACCTTCTAAACTCCCAACTCTTCGTAGTCAATCATTAACCTCTCAACTTAACTTTTTTTTTTAATTCTAAAATTAAACTCTCTAAATTAAATTAAAATCTTTCATATTCTAAACCTCAAATTCTAATCCTATAGAAACGTCTAAATCAAAATACATTCCACTCATCCTAATCCTAAAGATCATTCTCCTCTCTCTCTCTCTCTCATCTCGCTGGAGCTACCTTCAAAACCACCGCAGGAACTGCCGCCGAAGTCGCCACCACTTCACTGGGAAAGAGTCTCTTTTCCTCTCTTTTCACATTTTTAGGTTCTCACTTTTTGATAAGAGATTAGATAATATCTTTCTTTTTCTTATTGGTTTTAAATTATCTTAATGAATCCCAGGTTAGCTTACCCATAACTCAATAACCCTAATAATCTAAAAAGAACATCCATCATCTTATAAACCCAATAAGATGAATTCAGACCCATCTCTCAAATTCAGATCCGTTAATACTAAAATCAATTTTGAGTATGTTATAAATATTAGAAAAATCTATAAAAATCATCTAAATTCATATTAATCTGTTTTAAATATTCTTAGAATATTTTTAATGTGTAAATTACTCCGTTGAGCGACGTCGGAAATAAAATCCAAGTGAGTTCTTCTTGGACTCACTAAACATGCTAGTTTTTTTCATATTATTCTAATTATATCATCTAATTTGTAGATAATGAAATTGTTATTACAAACATTATTTCTTTATGTTGTTAGAAATTAATTTGTAGAAAATAAATTTGTTACTACAAGTGCAATTATTGACATTCCTGTTATTTCTTTATGCTGTTAGAAATTAAATGAATACATATTAAATTACAGAATATAGTTAGGTTTTTAATAAATCATGAAAAGTTATAATCGTGGAAAAATACTGTTTGCAATATCATTTTATATCGGTGGCTAGAAAAGTTGTTTTATATATTGGTTCTCTAATTAAAGAACGTGTGTTGTACGGGAAACCTCCCAACATCCAAACACTTGCTTGGCCGATATCTTTATGATGTCTCAAATCATCTTGGATACAACTAATTGTGATTTATTAAATAAAGTATAAACTGAATGGACTCTATAAATCATGTTGTTAGCAAATTAACAAAATCCAATTGAAATATTGTATCTACTATAATCAATATATAAGTTACGAAAACAAGAATTTAGACATACATGGACTATACTTAAATGACACTAGGTTGGGTGAGAAACTGAATAATGGAAATATACTCTGTTTCGGCTGTAAACTTGTTAAGTTGTACAACTGAATATTTCGCACACCATGGATGCGTGATGATTTGCTGGATCATACCTAACTATAATTCCTGTTTGCCTGACGGTAGCTCCGACTCAGTACCGGACAATTCATGTGATCATTTCCTAAATCTTTACAGGAAACAATCGAAACAGTGATATCGCATAGTTAACTTTTCCAATTACATGACATTCTAGACAAAAATACTCCTATTATAAAGTTGATTTTACTAAATTGACATAAAGATAATCTAAATCAATTGATATCATTATTACAGATATCTCATTACATATTTTCTAAAACTTGTATTATTTTTATATTTGGACATAACCGTTATATTTCATTTTCTTTCTGTGTATTTTATTTTGGTTGCAATCTGACGATCTGTGTGTGCATGTCTAGACTTTCCGATAGACACCAAAGTCGATGCAGAATCTGGTGTATTTTGAAGATCAACTTGAAATTAAAAAGTTACCTTATTTTCTCTTATTTAATTTATTATACTATGTTATTATTTTATCTGTATCAAAATTAGTTCTCATCAATGAAAAGTCAAAATTTTGAGTATTATTGTGGTAAATTATACCGAAGGTTTTACCATATTCATACCGAATATGTTGCCGGTATCTATTATACGTGATCGTATACCGTATATCAAGAGTGAGACGTGACATTAGGGCTTAGTTACTTTATTTTAGTTTCTTAAAACAAATTCCTTTTTCCCATCTCCTATGCTCTCTCTCCATGCTTTTGCGAGTAATGGATAAAAGATAATGGTTACCTAACCTATATTTGTGTTTATCTCTTTGTCTGGTAATTCGTAAGAAAGATGCAATATTGAAAATAACGCATTATGTAATCTGTTATATTGCGTTATGATACCTAAAAAAAATCCAACGTTATCTAACAGTCAAAAATAACTAAATGCATTGTAAAATAACATGAAAAACACATCTGAAAGGTGTGTTTTTCATATTATTTTACGTTACGTTATTTGAATTACGTTATGTTACATTATTTTTATATTTTTAAAGTAATTTTTATATTGCTATCTATTATTTATTTTGATTATTAGCTAATTGCTACAGTTTTCTTACTTGATTATTTGTTGTTTGATTGTTTGATTATTTTAAAATTGTTAACTTGCTAATTTATGATTACTTTCTTATTTGCTTGTTATAATTCATCTCCAGTTATTAAAATTTCTAACTTGATGCTGATTCAATTGAATTCTCAATTGAACTAAAATGAGCAATTACAAATAAGATAAATTGAACATTATAAAATATAAATTATAATGATAAATAGAAATAAATTTAAAATCTTGTTTTTTTGTTTAGATGATGATTGAAAGTACGGGTGCGAACTTAATATAATTTATGAAGAGAAATATGAAAATTATTATAAACTTGTTATAAATTTAGACTTGATTATGTATTATAAAATATTTTTATATTCTTCTTTTAGAATTATGAAATTATTTTTTAATTTATAAAAATTATTTTATATAGTTTTATAATTGTTTCTATTAAATAAACAGAAAATTGTGTAACCTGCGTTATGTGTTACACTATATGCAATATAACCTAACAAAGGAAAAACTAATTTAACATTGTTCCAGTGTATTATCATTTTGTGAGTGGAACCTCATGCACCTATGTGCTGTCTATATGACCTTGTCAACAAACTTGTCAGATTGTTTTTTGTGTTTGTTACCCAAAGATATGCTCCTTCGTTTTGTTTACTATTATATTTTATCAAGACAGTAGAAACCTAGATAACTTATCCAAGACAGTAAGAGCTTGCTTACACCTTTTGAAGGATCATACACTATGAAGAAAACCAATGGTACAAAAGGAGGATCATGTACACTGGTTAGGCCCTTAGTATGAAGTATAATCACTAAACATCCACTTCCATAAAATTTCAATTTAGTAGTTGGGCTGTAAGATTAAATTCTTTATGTAGTTAGCTCTTATTTGTTCTGGTTGAGATTGGTATCTGTTTTGTTATGCCTAGAGTGATTTTGTCATGGGTGATTAATTTAGTTCTGGCATAGTACAAATTTGCACTGGCTTATTCTATATGGGTGATTATGATGCTTTATAAAATTTTTGCATGTGCTTATACGATGTTTATATTTAGGGACAATGTGTCTACGCCTTGAGAGTCTCACTGTATGAGCTTACTCTGTTGACTTTTCCTATGTTTTTGTATCCCTGGACTTTGAATTGGTGAGGTCTGCATGATTTTTTATTTTTGTAAATTTGTATAACTTGTATTTTAGTATACTCCGACCCTGTCTTTTCTGGCTCATGCACAGACAGTCAGGTATCAGCCACAATTAATATTGCTGATGTGTGAGCAAAAGGTGGACAAAAAGTCCATCCACGTTTTATTAAAATCTGCTGACTACAACTTCAATCCTTTTTTTTTACTTATCAAAAAGGGGTGCTGGCATCTGTTGTGCTGGCATCTGAAAAATAATTTCAATCAACCTTTTTTCAAAATTCTATGGCGTTTGCTATAAATTGTCAATTTCTTTTGTTTCGGTTACATCTGGTTTATCAAAGACTTTTAGAAGGAAATTCAAAGACTTTTAGAAGGAAGTGATCGTAATATTTCCCATCAAGATAGTTCATGATCCATCTTGGAAGATGGAAGTTTTCTAGGATCCTTGATCTTGAAGTATGTCATGGTCGTGGTACATCGACCGAACCCATTGTTGAGGCTTTTGATGGATGAAGATATGAGCTATCATTATTCAACAATATACCTTTATACAATAGTAGACATATTAAATAAAGGTAGATAGATTAGAGTAAATGTAGAGACTTCATACTTAAGGTATATAAATTAAACAGTAGGTAGACTTTTTTTAATTAAGGGCGGACAAACTAAACCTAAGTAAAGGTAGATATACTAAATCAGAGGTAGACATATACTTAATGTAGACAAATTAAACTAAAGGTAGAGATTCCTGCTAAAGAAAAACAAATTGAACAAAAGTTAGATATATTTCTACAGAAGTTAGACCAGTGTTAGCAGTGTTGAGAACTTCTCCACTTGTTGCTTCCTCCACGAGATAACGATGGGAGAGAAGTTTTAGGGATCAATTTGTTAACCTTTTTTATAGAACCGGAGAGAGGACGACAAGCGGAGCAGTGACTTGTGATTGGGGCTGCCGAAGGTTAGGGATGACAGGTGAAGCACCAACAATAATGTTGAGCAACAGAAGTTGCGATGGCTATGCCTCTGTTTTTTCTTTTTTGTTTGTTTGTTTTTTTAACAGTAATGCCTAATAGAGCAAATAATGCTTGGTCCTGACAATCTTTGTGCCCCCTTGGGCTTTTTTTTTGTTTTTCTTGGGGGGGGAGGGGGGTTGGGCTAGGCTGCCTTTTAAAACAGAGTTAGACAAATTAAGCAAAAAGTAGGAAAATTAAACAAACAGAAGATAGGCACATAAAAACCCTGATATCTATTTGTACAAAACTTACAAATTTTGTGATTTTTTATGTGATCTTCGGGGAAAAAGAGAAAAATTGAGATCAACCACAAAGTTCTTTGTTGTTTGGGTCCAAAATGAACAAAGATAAAGAGCTGGAAATGGAAGGTGAATGAAGAACCCATTATGTGAATACTCCCATTACATGACATCCCACCGAAAAGTTGATACCATCACAGAACCTTTTTCGTTATTTTCATATTGTCTTAACATAAAAATGAAAAACCTGAGATAAAACTAAGAAAAACCATTGTTGGTTAGATTTAAAACGGACTAAGGGAAACAATTAGAAAATGGAGGGGAAAGTACGAAGAAAGAAGAAGAAGAACATGTTTTCTAGGATATTTTAAATTAGAGATGAAGGAAAAAAGTGAGAACTTTTTAGTTTAATTAGAGTTGGGAGAGAGAAGGAAGAAGTTCCACACCCCCCCGCCCGGCGCCCTTGAGGATTGGTCCACTTGGGTTAAAGAGACAAGGAAAGGATGAAGGGAATTGTTTAATTCTAAAATATATTATTATTCGTTAGGAAACAATAAAAAGAGTGGGCCTCATTGTTTGATCATCTTGGGACTCGAGAATTTCAACTTTGGGCTAAGCACAAGAACAAAATTGTGAGGGTAAACATAATTTTCCTGTATATTTGCATATAGTAGCTAATTTAGCTATTTCATTGGCTTTTTCTTGTGTTGTTGTGAATCTCTTGCAATTGTGGGCACAAGGTAGCATTAACTACCTACTTCAGTCCTTCAATACTTTGCTAATCCTCTGCACAAAAAGCGCTTCTTTTGACTTTCTAAAAACATAGTTAAGGACAATTATCATAGTTCTGATGGCATAACATTGATAATATACTGTGCAAGTAACTAGCTCACTCAAAATAGATATTATTTGGCTTCAGTGGCATTGATAGGGGAGATGGGTGAGATGGTTGTTTCTTGTCAACATAAGATATGACTCGTATGAGAACACCATACGCATATGGTGGTGACATAAGTAATTAGGGCACTGCCAGTAAAAGCTCTTTTTTCCTTTAAAAAACGAAAATTGTAATCCAACTATTTTATATACATCTAGACCTCCTTCGCTTCTTTGGGACAAAAAATTGGAGTTCTGGGGTTCATTTGCCCCTTCCATCAAGTGAATATGGAATGTTTGTTTTTTTGCGAACATTTTTTACCAACTTGATTTAAGGGCAAATGAAACTTGGAACTTGAGGATTCAGAAACACTAAGATGGCATACCCATATAGGATTGTTACATGCTATTTATATAACAGAAAAAAATACAGTCTTCCATAAAATTCCTTCTAACACTTTAAATACTTTAATATTCTCTCTCAAGCTGGAACATTGATATTAATCATATCTCAGCTAGTCATATAGAAGGCGGGAAAGAGAAACTACAGAAGCGCTATTGAAAAAGCAACAATAATATTAGATTTTGTACACTTGGAGAGGCATTCACAGTCAATGATAAGTAGCAACACCAGTTGCCATTATTGGTTTTTGACAAGCAGTAGTAGTGAGTTTTTGACATGCAACCGTAATTGCCATGTTTTTGAGAAGCAGCAAAATTGATGGGCTTCTGACAAGCATTAGCAGTGACAAACTTTTAAGAAACAATGGTTGTGGGCTTTTTACAAGTAACACCTGGCTTTTGCAAGCAGAAGTAGTCTGGAAAAAAAAAAAAACCCTTGTTTCAAAATAATTTATCTAGTTTTTTTTAATTGCTTGATCTAGTAAAAAGAACTCTGTTCTTTTATTAGTAAAAAGAACTCTGTTCTTTTCTCAATTAGAGTATCTAAAGCAATAGAATATTTAAAGCAATGTTTAAAATAGCGATAACGGTAACGTAACGTTTTGCCTTTGTTAGGTTATGTCGCAAATAGCGTAACGCATAACGTAGGTTATGCAAATTTCTATTTATTTAATAAAAATAAATATAAAACCATATAAAATAATTTTAATAAATTGAAAAATAAATTTAAAATATCTAAAAAAATATAAAATTATTTTGTAATACATAATCTATTCAAATGTTATATTAAGTTTTACAATAATTTTCATATATCTTTATAAATTATATTAAGTCTGCAACCGTAATTCCAATCATCATTTAAATAAAAAAGCAAGATTCCAATTTTTTATTTCGATTCCATTTATTATCATTGTTGTAATTTATTTTTTGTAATGTTCAATTTATCTTATTTATGATTGTTGATTTCAGTTCAATTAAAAATTCAATAAAATCAACAAGTAAAATATTTTAGCAACCGGACGAGAAATACAACAAGTGGATAAAGAAACAAACTTAAATTATCAAGTTAGAAATTCCAAAAGCAATCAAACAAGCCAACAATTAATTAAGAAAATTACAGCAATTCGCTAATAATCAAAATAATAATCAACAACAATATATAAATTACTAAAAAAAATAATTGTAAATAACGTAGCATAACGTAATTTAACGTAACGTTATGTAATATAACGTAAAATAACATAAAAAACGTACTGTTACAGTGCACTGAGTTATTTCCAGTTGTTACGTAGCGTTGGGATTCCGTTAGATTACGTAACGCAAATAACGGGTTTCATAACGCGTTATTTTCAACAATGATTTAAAGCTCTAATACCATGTCAGGATTCATAAACCGTAAAATGATATTTTTATCTAGGATTGCTACTTGTTATTTATGTAGCAGAGAAAATATACTTATATAAAATACCATCCACAATACTTTATCACTGTGATAGAACCCATGGTTTTTTGGTCCTAAAGCACCCAAGAAGGTTTATATGAAGATGAAAGGGCTGGAGAAAAATGTCTTTTTTGGGGCAAATAATGAGGTTTGACCTCCTAGCGAGTTGATATAAAATTAGTGGTTTACCAAGAATTAACATTTTATACCTATTGATGGATGAGTAAATGAACCCTATGTCCATGTTTTTTGGTGTACGTGAACCCTAGGGATAATTGTCAACATGGTGGGGGTTTGATTGAAGTAAAAAAGAGGGGCAGGTGAAGTTTTTAGCACTGGAAGTGTTCCTACTGCGGATATATATATTGATATGTTACCTGCAAGTCTTGTTTCTCATCATTGAGAAAATTTTGAAGAACTTGCAGTTCGACACCAGCTCTCTCCCTTGATACTATTCATGAAATGCAAGATGAAGAGAGAGCGCACACACACGTGGAAACATATAGTAATTATTAAGTGCAAGCGTTGCTTCTCATCAACTTCGGTAAATTTCTAAAGAACTTATTTGTTGATATTTACTAGTTTTGGTTCAGGTTGGGCATCAGCACTCTCTTCTTGTACTATTCATCAATTGAAGGCCAAAAGAGAAGTTTTCTATTCAGCCAAAATATATTCTACCTAAATATATCTTAGTAGTATAGAAATTTACTCTGTTGGTTTCAGAGTTTTATGTCTTGCAGAAGGGGTTCAACCTTTATGCTTACCCTAGACTTAGCTATTCTTTGGATTAGAAGGAAACAATAACAAACTTCATGGTCTGTATTTCAAGTAGTGACTAGTAATGAATCATTTTATTAGTTCTTTTTTCTGCAATGTTATGTCATTGAATTGGGAAACATTAATGTACTTTGATGTTCTTCTCTTTTCTTTTACTTATTTATCAGATAAGATGTTTAAAAGTATTTTCTCTTGTTGGTGATCCTACATGATTTTCTCTTATTTTATTTTTCTCTGATTGGTTCATTTGTTTTTTACACAGGATGTTGTTGATTTTGATGACAAAACGAGCTGGATGTATTTGTTTAAGGACTACTGGGTTGATCTGAAAGCAAAATTATCCTTGACAATGGAGGAACTGACAGCTGCTAGGAACCCATTGAAGGAAACAGCCGCAGGCAATGATAAACCTTCAGATAGAAAAAGGGCAGCCCAGGGTAAAGAGGAACCTTTAGAGAAGCCTGGTAATACGAGTGAAGGTGGGAGTTCATCTAGCTCTTCCAGATGTCACAAAGAAAACACTTCTTCAAGTAAGAAGGTGAAAAGAAGGACGAGAAACACAACAAACAAGGAGCACCAAGTAAAAGAAGCACGAGTCAAACGAACTTCCACTTCTGAGGGCACTGAATGGGCTTCAACGGATCTGCTAGCGTTAGTGTCACACATGAAAGATGGTGATAGATCTGTCCTATCCCAATTTGATGTCCAGAATCTTCTACTTGAATATATAAAACAGAACAATCTACGGGATCCTCGTAGAAAAAGTCAAATTATTTGTGATTCAATGCTCTTGGCTCTCTTTGGGAAATCACGTGTTGGGCATCTTGAAATGCTAAAGCTTCTTGAACCACACTTTCTTATGAAGGAAACCTCGCCGCTTGCTGCAGATGAAAATCAAGATGGGGTTGTAGACCCTGATCCTAGTCAAAATGATGTTAAAAGAAACAGTGATACATATATGAAGATGCCTATAGATAAAAGGCGGAAATCGCGCAAAAGAGTAGAAGAAAAGGGGCCGACCAATCTTGTTGATTATGCAGCGATAGATGTTCACAATGTCAGTCTAATGTACTTGCGCCGTAATTTGATGGAGGATTTACTTGATGATGCTGATATGTTTAATGAAAATGTTGTTGGATCATTTGTAAGAATACGGATTTCTGGCTCTGCTTCAAATAAGGATATGTACCGACTAGTGCAAGTTGTTGGTAGGTATTCCTGTTACTCTTTGTTTTCACTAGAAGCTTGCTATGGTGAAATCTATAAATTATCATTTTTCCTTCATGTAGGGACTGGCAAGGCAGCAGATAAGTATAAGACTGGTAAGAAGACAACATATACAACACTGGAGGTATTAAATTTAAGCAGGAGAGAGGTTATAACTATTGATCTCATCTCAAATCAAGACTTCACAGAGGTAATTCATAATCAAGTACAATTTTCATAAGCTATGTCTTAATAATCTTACTTGCCTAGGGTCTTTTTTGTCACTAGCTATTTGAAATACATTATGTAGTTTCTTTCTAATTTTGAATTTAAAGTGACTGGTGGATAATGGATGCCTTGATAAGTTGATATATAAAATATGGAAATCTGGCTCGTGCTATGACATGCCAAATCTGCTCGTGCTAGATGTATCTTTATCTCTTTGGGCATGCCAAATGCATTTTATAATTAAAGAGTGGATGCTATCCTGATCATCTTTGAGCACCATAAGTTTAATTGGAAAGTTTGATGTGTGTGTGTGTCTTTGTTTGTGTGTATATATACATAGAGAGCTGCCCATGTAGGAAATTTCCTACACTGGCTGCTCAAAAATCTACCATCCATATTTGTCTTCAAATTCTTTTCCAGGATCATGATCACCACCCCCTAGGGGTCTCATTCCAAAAAGGGGTTTTTATTTTGATTTAGTTGTTCACCAAGAGGTTGCAAATTTACAGTTTCTTTTGAATAGAACTCTTGTATCATCTCCATGGATGACCAAACAAAACTAAAACCCAATACTTTAGGTACGCGTGAACCATTTAAGGGATGGAAATTGTTCCTAAAAAAATAGAAAACAAATGTGGAATGAGGAGTTTTGAGCAGTCGATGTAGTAAATACTGCAAATTTCCTACACGAAGCTCATGCCCCCTTTTATTTTATATATATATATGTGTGTGTGTGTGTGTGTACGTAAGGTGTTTTCATAGGAAGTTACCTATGGAGGCGTCCCTAAATCTCAATATAAAGGGTTTATGTGGAAAATCTGAACCGTTAGTTATAATTTTTGTACTCTAAATAGATAGTGGATAAAATATTGTGTAATTTTGACATTTCTTCACTGATCAAGACGTTTTATTTGTTCTATTATGGAAAACAATTCATTTTGTTTTTGTCCACTATATGGTTAAAATACATCGAAAATGCATGATTTTTTGTATATTATCATTTTAGAGCGTAGTAATCAAAACTAACAGTTAAGATCGTCCATATACATTTCCTATGTTGAGATTTAGAGGCGCCTTCATAGGCAACTCCGTATGGAGACACCTTAGGTATATTTTTTCCATATATATCGATATATGCAAACATACATGCACACACGCACGCACAGATGCACGTATGTATGTATATGGAAAAGGTGTCTCCTAATATTGTAATCTAAGGAGACAATCTAAAATTTTAAGATAGGACATCAAAATGGATGATCCAATCATTCATCTTCATCTCCATGTTTGAAATAGATGGTGTATAAAATTTATGTGATCTAGTCACTTCTAGATCATTGATCAAGAGGTCTCATTTATTCTATTATTGATTTTTTTTTTAATTTTCCAACTATTTAATGTATGATCCAATAGTATTTAAAATGCATGATAGTTTATATACTACCTACTTAGAATATGGAGATATGATAAATGGTTCTGATAGTCCATTTGAATATATTGCGTTAAGATTTTAGGTTACTTTCTTAGATTACAGACTTAGGTGTCCCCTAGTCACACTTATTATTTTTAAACCTTGCTATATTCAGTCTCCTGTCTATATATACCCAAGGCATGTCTTGGTGACATGGGCATTAGTGTCAATGAAAATCCTAAAAATAGGCCATTAGCCCACTATGTACATTGTAGATATATCGATTTTTCAAATATAGTATATACTATATACAATGTGCCAAACTTCAGGTTTGATTGGCTTACTCAAATTTGTTATCCATCTCTTCTGATAAATTTTAATCTTGTGAAAAGTATTCAACTTTAAAAAGACAAGGTATGAGAAGCAAAGCTCTTTGTTAGATGTAATTGTCCTGGCATTTTGCATGATCAATATTACAAAAGCAAAGCTGAATGCCCAGGTGGCACCAAGATAGTTGGGCAGTCATTATTTTTTAATTCATTTTTGTGATAGTTGTATCATCCACCAGCTAGAAACTAGTCAGTGTAGCAGCTTGACTCAAGAATATTTGCACAAACCAAGTTTCTGACTGAATAATACATACACGATTAATAAATTCTAAGCATTCAATGATCGTTTTTTCCTAAGAAGACTAGGAGAAGGGTAGAAAGAGGAGGAGAAGAAGAGAACAGTGTTCTGGGCAAATTAACGAAGGAGAAGGTTTTTCAAAATTTTAGTTGTTTCTATTGTGGTTTTTTTTAGCCTGAGCCTGAACCTGAGCCCGATAAGATGTCATGGGGTGTACATTTCCCTCATATATCTTCTAATACCCCACCTACGCAGTTTTCAAGAGTGTAAAATTGACTAATGGTGCGTGCCTTGACGACCTGACTTCTAGGCCACCTATGTTAAATGTCAGATTTGAAAAACACGTGTCATAATTTCATAATTTCTGTGTAACCATTTGCTATTGCTTCAAAGTCTTCAGCATAATGACTGAGGCCTGCAACTTTTCCAAAATTAAGGATGGCTCATCACTCTGTTGCTTATTCTGAACTTTTAACTTTGCTGACTATTGCGGCCCTGATTTCAACTCCTAGAGAATAGAGTAGTAGTGAATAGAGGGGACTATAAACAATACAAATTAGGTGCCATTTGAATTTGAATTCTCTTAGTTTAATTTTCTTTGAGTCTATATATATTTTTTAACATAATGGATGCTATTTTTCTAGGAGGAGTGCAAACGCTTACGGCAAAGTGTAAAATGTGGATTCATTGATCGACTGAGAGTGGTAATTTTATCTTATCTGGCTTCTCTACTTCATTCAGTTGTAATTTGTCGATTTATCTAATTTTCTTTCTGTTATACTAATCTCAGGCTGATGTTGAGGAGAAGGCGAGGGCTCTCCATCGTGTGAGAGTCAATGATGTGAGACTATTACTTGTAAATTTGCTTTTGTGGAAGAGTTGATGGTGCAATTTCTGATACCCCTCCATGCTCTTGTATGTGTTTCTTTTGCAGTGGATTGAAAGTGAGAAGTTACGATTAGGTCATCTCCGTGATCGTGCTAGCGAAAAAGGTCGCATAAAGGAATATCCTACATTGCGTTAGGTTCTCTTTTTTTACTTTGTTATTTGCATGGTAGAATATATAAGACTGAAAACTTAGGGCTCTTAATACCTGTGTATAATGCAAAGGACATCATTCATCTTAAACACACGACTCCTCAGCAAGAATCGGTGAGAGCTTCACAGAAAGTAGAGATAGATACTCGATAATGTCCCTACTTACAATAAGGGATATTCGAATACTGTCTAGAGGTGCATGTTGGTGTTGTCAAGACAGAACTAGGTTCACTGGATACTGTCTACTTTTGCTGAATGCACCTTTCAACGGTCCCATACCTTTCTTCATGTGGATCACATGACAAATGGCATTTAAAAAATAGATCTAGAGACATAAAGTCATTTGATTGCTTTTAAGATTTTGGAAAGTTATTTTGGAAATAGATATTCAATAGATCCTCCAAACCAAGAGGGCACAACACAAGTATAGATCCTCCAAACCAAGAGGACACAAGGTTTGGCACATGGTTATTTGGTTATCTTGCCCAGCTTGGAATACTTCTCCTAGGATTTTTGTGAGAACCAATAAGTGCATGCTGTCTAAGCATTTTTGAAAAACATGTTTTCCTTTCAGGAGAGGAGGAAAGCATTGAAGGAACACTGTAGCAAGTGATTTCTACACTGCTCTTGAACTGGAATATTCCTTCCATTCCATTCTTTTCAACTGCCATTTTCTATAGTATTCCTTTGTTTTACCTATAAACAGACATGTCTGCATGAGATTTGTGTCATAGGAACCCCCATCGTCTTGTTGTCTTCACCTTATTAGGATGCTTATGAGCTAGCTTTTGCTTATGGACAAATCCTTTTGAAAAGAAATTATCCAAAAGCTCTTTTTTAGAAATTATCTTTTAGATTATCAGAATGATATGTAAATTTAGATTTTATATGCTTATAAAAGGTAGGAGATATTTGTAATAAATTTATTTGAAGAAGGTTAGATAAGAATAGACATTTGAGAGAGAGTTTAGATAGGTTCCATGGGAGAGATCGAGCAACGCTTCAGTTAGATGGAGATTTGAGAGAAATCATGAGAAGATTCAAGGATGAGCATATGGGTGAGCTTCTGCTCCTGCAGTTGAGAGTAGACAACAAATCTGGCTTCTACGAGCTGCAGCTTTTTGACTATTGCTTCTCTTAAAAGTCCTTAAAATGCCAATCATCTAAATTTTCAAAAGAGTCCCTTATTTGCTTTAAAAAAGATGAAAGTGCTAATCATAAGCAATGCTGTACGCACCCTAAACCAGACAGATGCCACACCAAAAAATAAAAAAAAAAGGGATGGATGCTCATCTAAAAGCCAAATTCCACAAGATTAGAAATTAACAGCATTGATAAAGTGATTGTGCAAGATCAAACACCTCCGGCATGACTTCCCTCCTGTTTGTGAGCACAAGACAATTGTTATGCTGTTGCTGATCGAGTTTTTATTGCCACCTTCACCAGTACAGCAATACCGGAATCATCTATCTGCCATCAAATTTACCATCTTACTATTTTGGATGAGTATGTGGTGTCCAAAACCAAATCCCTTTTACACACACGTGAGCGTGAAAGAGAGCTTTTGGGGCCTTGGTCAACTTAATTAACATGCTATCATTACCACCAAGCCATGCCAAATCTAGCTAGCACCACATCTAGTAATTGCCTAAAATGTATCATTGCAAGCATACTTTGCGACAACTAAATTGCCTAAATGTAATTGAGAAACGAGGGAGTGATATGGATAAAGTGTGTTTCATTGAAGAATTAGGCCTCTTTGTTATCCCTTTTCTTCTTTCTCTCTTTTTTTCTCTTGTATTTTTCTTCCTCTTTCTCTGATTTCCTTCCTCAGATCTGATGGAAGCTGTTAATCTTCTTTAAACTCAAATTTTCTTTGTTTAAAATCTCAAAATCTTTATCCTTGTAATCTTGCAGCTGTGTATTACTTCTTAAGGATGCTTCTTTGTGGAGGACTTGTCTTAACCATCTTATTTTACACTGCAGAACTTTATATGCAGTGCACGATACTTTTTAATGGCTCTTTCCCACCTTCTCATGCATAAGTTGTTCAATGTATTGGTTCTTGGTCCTCTTATTTAATCTGTATCACCTTCTATATTTCTGAAGGACAACTTCATTCTTTAGGAAACATCCTTTAACTATGTTTTCTCCCAGTCAGCAATTGGCTGGTCTAGAGATGTTCATTTCTACAAATGAATATAATTAAACTGCAAATTTTGCTGTATAATAAATATTTACACTAGAAATTATATTCAGTTCCTTAACTCTTCTTACGCATAGAGAATGTGTTGAGAAACTTCAGCTTCTGAGCACACCTGAGGAGCGTATCAAGAGATTAGATGAAGTTCCCGAAATACATGTTGACCCAAATATGGATCCAGATTGTGATTCTACTGAGGATGAAGACGACCAAATTGCCAAAAGACAAGGTAGTTCACATTTTTTTGTTTCAAATTTCAATCCTTAAGTAGCATTTGTTGATATCGACGGTGATTCTTACTGTTATCTGTGATAAACTTACTTGTGTTACTTGCAGATAATGATAAGGTGCCAAAATATTCTTTCAAGGATAGGGATGAATTTTCTGCAGGAAGGGGAAATTCTGCTACACGTAGAAATTCATATGCAGCATTGGACACAGATAGAAATACACCAAAGGCTGGAGTTCATGATGCAGTTTTACCTGCGTTTCATGCTGATAGGACAGATGGATCGAGGAACCATGGATCGAGGAACCAAGGAAATTGTCCTGTAAGCAGTTCCAGAACTCCAAAAACAGAGACAAACACAACTTGTATGAATGCTGATGTTCTGAAAAATGCTCAGCCTGTGATGAGACCTGCACAACCGTGTGGCGTTCTGCCTGAAACTGCATTACAACCTCTGTCACCCAGTGTTGTTTCTTCTAATACCAGCGAGGCTGAAAAGATTTGGCACTATCAAGATCCAGCAGGTAAAATACAAGGGCCTTTTGCAATGACACAGTTGAGGAAATGGAATTCCAGTAAATTTTTCCCAGCGAATTTAAGGATATGGAGAACATCTGAGAAGCAGGAAGACTCTATTTTATTAACTGATGCACTTTCTGGGAAATTTCATAAAGACTTGCAGCATCAGGAACCCCAGCATAACAACTCTACTCTTCCTACAAATGCTACGGCTATGGTGGACAGTAGGGTAAATAACATGGGTGGTGATGGTGGTGGTGTGAGGGTAAATAGTTTTCCTCCAACTGCTGCAAGTTTGCCTGCTACTGTTAACTACAACTTGGCAAAATCTGATAGATGGGATGCTCAACCATCTTCCTCACATACAACCAGTATGGTAAATGTTGGTCCCATGGACGGGAGGCCTGCAACATCCTCAACAGGATGGGAGTCATCTAAGAATTCTAATAACTGGTCTGGGGAATCCCATGCATATAATAATCCCAGATCAATGACTCCATCGTCCAGATATTCATCTCAACAACCATCCTTTCAAGGAAGAGATGGTCGAGGAGAAAATAGTGGTCGATGGAATGGGGGTCGTGGTCATCAAAATAATTGGAACTCAAATAGTCGTCAAAGTAATTGGAATTCAAACAGGCCTAGGAGGTTTCAGCCTAATGATCATGGTTATCAGAGGCAGCGTCCTTATCAGAATTCATCACGTCAACAGTTCCCTGGAGAACAATGGAAAGTGCAGCTTGCACACGACACTTCAAATCAATTGGGAAGTAGTTCATTTAATCCCACTGGCCATGCTCCACAGCCAAACAACATTGACTGGGCAGGTCTTCAGGGTGCTTTAAGTAAAATACTTCCTTCAGCACCTCCTGGTCAGCCCATGAGCTCTGGCCCAAGTGCCATTCCAAGAGGAAACGAGGTGCAGCAGACTCCATTCAACTTAACTTCTCCGACAATGAATTCGATTGGAGGATTGGCTTCAAACTCTGTGTCTAATGTTATTCCTGCCAAGACCCAAGAAAACGCAGGTGTTTTAAGCAACTTTCAGCTGCAGAGCATACCTACTGAGCCTGCTGCACTAATTTCTTCTGGACACAATGCAGTTCATAGTGTTTCCAGTACCACTGAACTTGGAGATGGATCGAGCTGGAGGCACGGAATGGAAAGTGATAATTCCAATACATCACCAAATAGTGAGCACGGGTCGGTGGTTATTTTAAATTCTGAAAGTATTCAACCAGCATCTCAGTTGAATGAGACAGGTGATCGTTCAGCACCCGTAAATGAAGTTGATGCCAATATGAAGTGCCCTGAAGCACATGATATAGCTTCCGAAAAGAAAACTGTTAATGGCACGGTAGTACGTCCTGCTTCTGTTGCTTCCAGTGCATTAGGATCTTCAAATTTATCCGATGCTTCTGTTTTAGTTCAGAGACTAGAGGCTTCAAGTTCCGGAGCACAATCTAAATCTCAATGTTGGGCACCTGCTTCAGCTCAGCAACAGGGGCCTAACAATTTAAGTGTAGATACTTCACAACCATCGAATATGGGTTGGGGAATGGTTCAGCATACTCCAAACCCAGGTACAGCAACAAAACAGGAAATTGGAAGTGTGGTCCTCCCAGCAACTCCAGGTGCCACAAATATGGGCTGGGGAATGATGGCACATGGACTCATGAATATGACTTGGGGAACACCGGCGAATCTAAACATGGATTGGGGACTGCAAGCGCAGGCAACTCTGAATCCAAACCTAGGGTGGGCATTTCCAGCACAGGGAAATGCGAATGCTAATTTGTCTTGGGGAGCACAAGCACAGTCGAACACTAATGCTGGTTGGGTAATGCCAATGCAGGTAAATCCAGCTCTAAATCCTAGTTGGGTTGCACCTGGCATTGAGAATGCAAACCCAAACCCATCTTGGATCACACCAACAGGAGGGAATGCAAATCAGAATGTCACTTGGGTAACACCGGTGCAGGGAACTGGACAGGAATGTACAAACAGTGCTGCAAATCAAAATGGTACTGGTGGACAGACCAACTCCAGTTGCGAGGAAGGGTCATCACATCCTCCACCTCCAGCAGAGCAGGGAGGAGTTTGCTAATTCCATGAGGGTGGGCACTGCAAGAAAGGAGTGTCATACAACTGTATCTGTTCGTGATCACACCATGCAGAGGTAAAATATGCATTTTTTGTCTTGTGGTGTACAGTATGTTTTCTTCTTTTAGCTAGAGAATATGTCCCAGATCAATGACTGTTGTCTTCTCATTCAGACCTTTGTGGAATTAGAATGGAATTTAAGTCTTTCGATTCCTTTGAATTTATATCTTAATTTTGTGGAGTTTTTGCTGCCTTCAGGAGTTGTAGTCTTGCAAGTTTGCAGGGCCCAAATAGTTAATTAGAGGAGATAATTCTTAACAATGTTGATTGGAAGAGCAGGATTCTTTTAGCCTCCCCCTAATGTTTGGGGTAAAGGCTCTGTTGTTATACCTTCGGATCACCAGCAGTTTCATGACATAGCACCATTTATTGCCCTCCATCAATACACATGATAATCAGTTCTCTAGCCATGACGAGACAACTATAAGTAGAGGACCCTGCCATAAAGTCTCAAGGCCAATTGGCAGGTAGTTGCCTGTCTTTCGGTTGTGAAAGGAAAGCTCATGCAACTGTTAAGCTACTCAGCGTGTTCTTTGAAACATGAAAAGACTGCATGAACTGGTAACAAGATAGGTGTAAATGGTGCGTTTTGTTCTTCTATTTTATAACTTTATCATAGAACTGCAGCTTCGGAAATTTTCTGTACAAGACGACGTTTGGGAGCTTAGTGCTACTCGGCAGGAAGAATGCTATGGATGTTTTTGTGACTTGCCCGCTGGATTTTATTCTAGTGAGCTTTGGTTGGTTTTCTAACTCCACATCAATTCATACTTGTTGCCATGCAAATGAGGTTATGGTGAGGAGGGTACAAATAAAGAATTTAATGTCTTCTTTTTTAGCTTCAGTTTTTCCCCTACAGTTATATTTTTCAGCTAGTTATTTTGGATTGCCAATGTTGTTTGTTTTGCCCAGCATCAACCTAGATGACGTACATTGCTTACCTGTGAGGGCGAGTACCTTCATGAAATGGTGCTTGGTTTCACTACTTCATTGAAGCCTTTGCGTATTTTGATACTAAATGAGACTGTATTATCCAGGGCATGGCCATTTAAGTATCAAACAACATTGCTAAAAAAAGTGCAACCGGAATTTGGAAGGATGACATTACAATTTTAGTGAAAAACTTCTAAAAAATGGTTGTTTTTCTTGTAAGCAATGCTTCTTGTACTCAGCATCTGTTGTTTGATTTCTTGACCTGACTGGAGTTTGTAAGCAAATTTTTCTTTTATCGTCGATCTCTGTCAAGAACCTCCCCCCACTGACTTTATTGTTATTGCTGCTATAACTATTGCAGGTTTTTATTTTGGTACTCTGGATAGTATCATGTAGATGTAATACTGAGTCAAAAATGGTCATCGAGCCATGCTGTACTATTATAATCAATAGATGCAGTAGCATCTAAAGAGTGTTTTTTTTTTTTTGCCCTCTTCTACTTTGCCGTGTAATCTTTATATGAACAGCTCAACTCATTACAAATGCATCATAGGTGAAGTTTCCCTGCAGGATACACTGAAACTCGATTACTTCACCAGATGAGTGCAGCTTATTAGTCCGATATCATGTATGGTAGAGAGGTCCTTGTACCTTTTTTTCACAGTTTGTAGTATACAAGTTGAATGCTAGTTTCACACTGATACGCTTTGATGAATTTGTATGCAGGAGGCTGAGTAATGCGCATTCATGGTATCTGCAAGATTGTCCCTTATGGTTCTCAAATTTCTGCTTCCGAATCAAATTAGAGAACTCAATTTCCAGATCAGTTATCTTGTTTTTGAGTGTACAGCTGCAGAATTGTCTACTTACATTTGTACATGTTCATTTTAGCCCCCTAGGAACCTAGGGTGAGCTGCAAAATGTGCCCACAAACGACCCGGAGGATCCATGTATTCTTAAAAGCTAATTTCAAATTTTTGCAGATTTGGTTGTATATGGCAAGGATCTCATTCGCATGCCAAATCTATCTATAGCATACCAAATTTATCAACGAGTCATTGTTCTTTCTTGCTGTTTCAAGTTTAAAGCCTTGCATCTTCTATCTCTGCTGCCGCAGAATCCAAAGAAGCTATGCCTTTAAGGTTCATACATAGCGTCGAATGTTACAGTAAATAAATGTTTCTTGCATCTCTTCCCTTAAGATGATGTACAAAAATGCTAGCCATAAAATCACTAAATTTCAACTTCTTCTGGAACTTTTTCGTGTGCAGCAGGAGCAGATAGAATAGCAGGGTAGTAAGAGTCGAGTTCAAGTTGTTGCAGGATCGTCTGCACGGCTGACAAATATGAAGAATGACCATCGATAAGATGAGAGGCATCAACCTGGACGATACATTCAATTTGTTAGGTTATGCAAGTATGGAAACAACAAGTATAATCGATGCACGAGAAAAAAAAATGAGACCTACATTTTCAATTCCAGGAAACTTGACAGCCTGAATGCCCGCTAGTCCTTGGGAAAGTAGACTGAATATTGAAACCACAAACGATTAGAAATGCTAGTACAACTATTTGGAGGGGAAAAAGAAAAAAAAAGTAAATAGAGACACCTTGCACGGAACGTCACTCCAAGTATCCAGTCATTTGTTGAGAAAACATTCACAAACCGGCCTGCAACTATCTGCAAGCCAAACAAGTATGAAACATAATACTAGTAACGAGAAATACTTGTGATTATCAAGCACTGTGTTGAGAATTTCCTCAGAATATTATACTTATCCTGAACAATATAAATACCTTTCTGGCACTCTCCCATTCATCACCTTTGGAAGATATTGGTGCCCCAAGAAGAACAACCTTTTCTATGAGTCCCTCTGCAAAACTATTAACTTTGTGAGGCTTTCCTACTGAACAACAACTCGAGCAACTACACACAAACAAAAAAAGAGCAAGTACCTTCTCCTGATTCAGCCATCTGTTGCAAACATTTGAATATAACTCGTGCTCCTAATGAAAATCCTATTAGAGTCACCGGCCTGGAAAATTTTATCACAGCCAAAATATACTCAGTTCGGCCATCAGGTTAGTTAACCCAAAAAAAAAAAGGATATTATGAATTCTGTGCCTGTTCCCTTGCAGATTCTTTGATAACACTTCAGCAAGGAGCATTCCTGCTTTATCTGATCTGTAATAAAAAAAAACACACACACACACCAAAATTGTTGGTAACTGTTTACTAAGCTGAAAAAAGGAAATCACAAAAAAGGTCCTGACATGGAAATCACTAATAGTTATCATGATTGCAGCACCTATCAATAGCAATCGACCATGTGCTATCGATGAAATCAAGAGCAGAAAGCAGTGTAGTTGGCCAAGCTAACGCAGAAACAAGAGTGCCTAACACGGTCAACATGGCGCCTTGTTTCATCAACTCCCTTGTAAGTCCTGCGGACAGCCAGTAACATCAGACAGTGAAATAGCACCAAAGAAACCATTCAAGTCCAGCAATTTACTTGATTTGAGCCAATCCTGGATTGCACTACTCACTGCAATAAGATTTTTTGATTCCCACTGAAGAGCATACCTGAAATCTTTCCAAAAGGCATTACAGTATTTCCCCACACAACATCTGAAGGAAAAATATGCATTTCTTTTTTCCTCCTTGAAAATTCTTCAGGAAGTACATGGTGTATCACAAGCAATAATAATAATTAAAAAAAAAAATGCATTCAATCATGATAAGTATCTGCTAGCTAATGATGACTACACATTGCTAGGTGTTTGACATAACGACAATTTATCCATCCGACTCCGCAACTTATTGTGAATATGGTCAGAGAACATTGTCAGGACTATCATGAACATCTTCATCGCCATCATTGTCATATACGCCTTTTAACATCAAAATAGGTTGATCATAGTTAAAATGTCTACTCTGAATAGGCTGGTCATCGTAAATTGATGCGGTTGTGATTGCAAAAAGGTTGCAATTAGTTGATCAACTTCTATCAACCCTATTGCTGGCGTCAAATCTCAAGGTGACTAGACAATAACCGAGGGAGCCTTCTGGAGATTAATTAAGAGGACAGCTTAGGTTAGGGAGAACCAGTGCAGAGGCAAGCTTTATGAGTTATATAATATTAGGCAATTATCAAACAAGTTCAAAAACTGCGTGCAGGAGAAAGAATGTTAAGATGGATGGATGAGTAGTAATATGTGTAAGATAGGATAAAAGGTTACTTGTACTGGAATAAAATTAGCAAAGTGAATGAAATGGTTATCATGGTTTGAAGCCTTCGGGCATGTACAATAGGGCTAAATAAGTGCACCAGCTAGAGAAATCATAAAATCATAGTTAATGTAGCTAGACCTAGAGGTACGTCTTGCGAATATGGGATGGATGCCATTAAAGAGTTGTTAATTTAACCACAGAGATGACCTTTCACAAATTTAAATGAAATAAAAGGATCTATTCAACTGAACCCAAAACATTATAATAAAAGTATTGATGTTAAATATTTTGTGGGCTTTTAAAATCTTGTTGAAATTAACTTTTTTATTTCACTTCTTTTTTGATGGAGTTGGTCTACAATGGAAGGTCAGTCTTCCAGAATATATACCACAAGTGTTCTGATGATTATTGATTTTTTTTTTTTTTTTTTCACATGGGATGTTTAAGTATTTCAGGTAAGCATCAAAATAAATAGTGGGTCAAGGTTTGAAATATTGAAAAGGTATTGTTAGATGCAGATGATCTATGGTATTGGAACCAGAAATATTGAGTATCTTATTGGCAATATCGGAATTATCGGGCATGCCAATATTATATGATATATCATGTATCAGGTACCCAAAAGCTGATAAGATAATTTTCATATATATTGATATTGGAAGATATTTAAAACCTTGTGTGAAATTATAGAAAACGATAACAGTTTTCAACACACATCCACTATTAATCATAGCGAAAATGTTAGATTGAGGTAACAAAGGCAGAAACTTTATACAACTGTCTTTTCATGAATAATTGCGTTTATGTAAAATCTACCTGTCCAAGTTCTCATTTGTTCTTTCCCAAGGTCTGATGAAATCCGCCTCGTCATAAAGGAAGCCAGAAATTAAGATGCCAACTGCTAGTCGCTGTAGATGAGATAGAATTCATTTCAAGTTAGAGCAAAACCTTAGGAACCCCCCGGGGCACTTCCTCCAAACATTCTGAAAAAGGAAAAAGGGAAAAAGAGGGCAAATATAGGAACTTACACCCTGGTTATGATTATCACCAATAGATTTGAACTCGAACTCTTCGACGCTTCCAATTCTTCTAGCCATTTTGCTTCCAGAGAGTCCAGCACCAGCAGCTGCATTTCACCATGCAAGCATACTGATCAATGTTCCATGAAAATAACATTCTAACAGGATATATGGACATCATTATTGATCACCGTGTGGCAAGACAGCATACTCGTGAATTATCTTGCTTAAAAACAGTTGATAGACAAGTAATTAAGTGGACGCTCATTGCATGACCATTTTAAAACCACTAAGATTCTGAATGCATACGAAGGTGTCTCATGAACATATGAAGGCATGTCCCATTGCACATCGCTCATGAACGAATGAATAAACTACGAAATAAAACACAAAAAACCTAGCACTGATTCATGGTCCAACAGACTGCACAATAGAAACTGGTTGAACATATGGGTTGATGTCACTAATGTTTTTTTTTTTTTTTTATTAAAAACGGTGAGCTACTGCCCCCCGTGTTCCATTAATTTAGCTTAATAGAACAGATACACAGAGCGTAAAAAAACAAAATACAAGGTACGAGAGTTACACTACATATTACATCATAGATCCATTACATACATTTGTAGGTAATACAACTAATGTAGTCGTCAAATAAGGAGACCAATTTCAATGTTCCGGCCGATCACATCTGGGCATCCACCTCCGGCATAAGTGAGTCACCAAAAGCAGGTGGTGGATCATCGTCTCAATCTTCTTCCTCTGAGAAATCGTCCCGCCTATCTTCCTCAGAGAGAATACATGCCCAAGCACTGATATCAGAGTAAATAATGGTCATGCAAGTTTCTACTGAATATGATGTGTTCCTAAAAATTCTATCGTTGCGTTCCTTCCAAATGTTCCAACATATGGCAGCTATATATTGGTGTGCGATGGATCTTTCCCTCATACTAGAAAATTTCGCATCCCACAGTGATTGCACTGTTTGTCCAACTTGTACCACGTTTGTAAAGGCCGTCCAAATGACACGTGTGTAATCACAAGACAGCACGATATGCTGACCGGATTCCTCCCCCTGGCCACACAACACACAAACATTTGGGCCTATCCATCCTCGTTTTTGTAAGTAGTCCCACGTGAATAGTGCATCCTTGGTCAATAACCACAAAAAAATCCTAATTTTTAGGGAGCATCGTGTCCTCCAAATTTCCTTAGCGTGGCACAAACGACATCCCCCATCGTTGAGGAAACAATACATGGATTTAACAGAGAAAATTTTTGTCTTTTCCCACCTCCATAGCGGAGTATCTATTTGTGTGGTTATGCTATTGATGAGGGGCATGACCCCCAGTACATTCTCATCCTGAATTGATGTCCACTGGCCGTTTGAGAAGTAGTCGCGCACATTTGAACACTTGTTGAGCAAATGCGTTTGGAAACAACGATGCCAAAGGTATTGTTGTACACCACCTATCTAGCCAGAATGCGATGGATTTTCCATTTCCAAGTATAAAAGTAACACCCGGCCAAAAGGATGATTCAACATCTTTAATCCCCTACCAAAAACTGGACACATTTGTGGAATTTCGCGGCCTTGCCCTTAACGTGTGTCCCCTCGGACCATATTTTCCCAATAAGATTTTTTATATCCGACCGTTGGGATTGCTAATGATTTTCCACCACCATTTGCTTAACAGCGATATGTTAAAATTATTGATATTTATGATGCCCAAACCTCCTTCTTCCTTTGATCTACAGACCTGTCCCCAAGATAGGAGATGGAATTTTCTCATATTTGTATCTCTCCCTTCCCAAAGAAAACATCTTCTGATCTTGTCGATGGCTTTTGTGACCCATCTCGGCATTCGAAATAGGGTCATAAGATACATTGGAGAACTTGTCAATACTGCATTAATCAGGATGACCCTACCGCCGATCGACATGTATTTACCTTTCCATCTCTCGAGTATTTTTTCTATTTTATCTAGCAGTGGTGCCCAATCTTACTTAAGTAACCTCCCTTGTCTAAGTTGTACACCCAAGTGTCCAACTGGTAATTTTTCATTTTTACATCCAAATATTGCTCTGATCATCTGTCCTATAATTTCTGGCCTCCCTAGATGTACTATCGAGCTTTTATGATAATTAACAGACAGATTCGACCAAGCCTCAAAGCAATATAGTATGAACTTCAGCATCGCAGCCTCCTTAATATCATTAGTACCAAACAATATGGTATTATCTGCATACTGCAGTATGCTAACTTTGTGTGAATAAGATGCTGGTAGTCCCCGTAACACACCCATTCTCTCTGCTCGAGTAACCATGGTAGACAATGAGTCTGCTATTAATGCAAAGAGTAAGGGAGATAATGGGTCGCCTTGTCTAAGGCCTTTTTTGCAGATAATTTCCTTACCCATAGACCCGTTTATAAGGAGTTTCACCTTTGTTGATTTACACCAAGTATGTATCCATTGTATCCAGCGTTGCCCAAAACCTCTTGTGCGTAGTGTTTCCAACAAACAGTCCCATCCCATCATATCGTATGCCTTCTCGAAATCAAGTTTGAGCAGAAAGCCATCCACTCTACCCTTTTTGCATTGATGGAGGACCTCCTGCGTGATGGCAATGCCGTCCGCAATACTTCTGCCAGCAATGAAGCATGTTTGTGATTCACCAACCAATAATGACATTATTGGGGACAGCCTATTTGCCAAGACCTTTGATATTATCTTGAGTACACTATTCAGAAGTGCTATAGGTCTATATTCTGCTGCCGTAGTTGGTGAGCCAGTTTTGGGGATAAGTACTATTTATAAGTAGTTAATTCTTTCTAGTTTCCCCTTATTTTGGTGAATCTCATTAAACAGTGCGAGCATGTCTCTCTTTATGACTTTCCAAAATAGTTTAAAGAAAAAAATTGGGAAGCCATCAGGTCCCGGTGCTTTGTCCTGACCCAAATCCCCAATAGCCTTCCTAATCTCCCCTTCCGAAAAAGGTTCCTCCAAAGTGGACAGATCGGGTGTAGTGTCCCAAAAACTTTCTGACAGATTTAACTGTCATTGATGTTCCTGTCCAAAACGATTTTTATAATACATGTGAAAGTATTCGTGGATACGTTTTTCCCCTCGCACTTCACCATCTTCCGTTTCTACGGCAAGAATAGTATTTGTTCTTCTCCTCCAACTCGCCATTCTATGAAAGTAGGTCGTATTGGCATCCCCTCTCTAATCCATCTCTCATTCACCCTTTGTCTCCACCTAATTTCTTCCAGCTTATATACCTCTTGGATATGCACGCGACAGGATGCCAAGTCTGCTTTCTCTGCATCGGAAAGTGTTCTAACTTCCAAATCCTTCTCGTACTTACTAATTGTAGAAAGTAGTTTTTGTTTGTTCTAACTTGGAGATGTCACTAATGTTGGGAGAAGTATCTCGCATCCGTTCGGTGAAGATCTGAGTTATGGTAGGACGCAATCTAAGGTGAAGAATTATTCTGGCAGGATGCATTCTAAGGTGTTGAATTCTTGGGATCTCCAAGTTGGAGTCGAAGTGGTTTACTCACGCATGAGTGTGAGGAGGTTTCCAAATACCAGATGGTGTCATGTTTGAGAATTCTACAAGGATAAGGATCATGTGGAGTTAGCTTAGGATTTATGCAGGAGTATATTGGGAATTATGATCCGGTTATGACTTTACAGTCTGGAGTTATATATATTCAACCATTTAGTGGGGACTGAATGGTAGGGAATCAGAAATATATTAGATGCTACTCTCTGAGAGATTGTTAGTTATGGAGAGAGCGAGAGTTGTCTATTTAGCTATTGTACTTTCTTCTAAGATAATAATATATTTGTTGCCTCCCTTGGACATAAATCACTTGTTGATTGGTGGAATCACAATATACCTCGTCATTTTGCTTGCTAGACCTTCTGTTCTTGAGCGGTTCTGATTACAATTTTGTAACAAAATTTCTTAGCAAAAGAGGGGAAGATCTAGGGGCAAGTGGGTATGTTATAACAATGACAAATCAGACAAAGCTTCATAGGGAAATGGACACCATCATTTTCTAAACTAAAGTTTTAATTTATATTGCAGATGTATGACTCCCGAGAGAAAAGGGTACAGGCAAAAATTGCAAGGGTGTATTTCATATTGAACTGGAATTACATATAGCAAGTGCGACTGGCAAAGAAAAAGAGTCTAACCTAAATACTTGCTGAGGACATGTTCATATGGAATTGAAATTTAGAATCACAGCTAGCAAGTATGACAGGCAAGAAAAAGTGCATAACAATTTTTTTTTGATAATGTGCTAGTATTGAATTGGAGAGTACTTATGTGCACATATACATTATGTCACATGTGCACGCAAACACACATACATGCAGGTACTTATGTGCTTATGTCAGGTCTTACACACATATATGCATACAAGTTCCATGTGCATATGTTAGGTTGTTATAAATACAGTGTCAAGGTCAAAATGGTGGTACTTGTCTAATGCAAAAGGTTCACCTCCGAAAGAAGCAGCAACAGCTACAGAACCAGCAGCAGATCCTGCTGCACTAGCTACAGCAGCAAAACCAGTTCCAATAACAGGGACTAAGCTTCCTAATGCTGGAGCAAGAGCACTGAATCCTGCAGCTATTGCTGGAGCAGCTAGACCTGTTAGAAAAGATGTTTAAAATAAGATTTAAAACCATTAAGAAAAGAAGTGAAAGGGGTCCAAAAACATGATGCCTCCTAAATTCCTATGGAATGTAACCTCCAGTTATGGCCATCAAGGTTCCCCCAGTCAATGCAGCAGCACCAATGATGCCACCATGTTTCCATTTAGACCATGAGCTGCTTTCTAATTCACTTTCATCTGCATGTACTCCCTCTTTTGTCAAAGCAGCCATTGCAGAACAAGCAACCATTAATTCCATTGCTTCCTATACAGCAAGAAGCCCTCAAACAATTTGATAACATCTTAGGAGAAAAGTTAAAATGAGAAAGCAAATGAAACTTCATGATCAATTGAGTGTCTTAACTTTTTAAGTACTATCCCTATCCCCTTGAGTTTGTTCCCTTACAGAATACTTCATGATCAATTGAAGTTCGCACTCCTAACTTTGCTTGAGAAGATTGTTGAATAACATTGCTAAGGTACGAGTAGACTTGCTAAAAGTTTCTTAGTTCAAGAATTTAAATGCTAATCCTGGTTAACAGTGACGAGCTGCATTCCTAACGGAGTTAAGACTATATATTTATTTATTTATATATGAATTACTGTAAATGAGCCACCAACTCAGGTAAGTTAGACGAAGAAATAGCAAAAAATAGTAATTTCATTATTTTTTTAATTTTTTTTTTGGGGTTATGATTCCCACCTCCTTAGCTTATTTAGAATCAAATTCCATAGATGACACACATTTTCCATATACATACGGGAATTTCTGCTTAGGATATCTTCTTACATTATAATCTAAGAAGATAGATTCAAACTGTTCATCATGATTCTCCATATTCTATATAGGTGGTATATAAAAATCATGCATTTTAACCATTTTTGACCATGTATTTTGTATAAAACAAATGAGGCCTCTTGATCAATGATGTAGAAGTATCTAGATCACATTTATACACAACTATTTAGGGTATGAAGATTGTCCATTTTGATGTTCTAACTTCTATGTCAAAGTTTTCGACTACCTTCTTAGATTTATAATCTAAGGAGACACCCTAGACATATTTGGGTTATATATTGTGTGCGTAAACACTCTTTAAAGTGATGGTAACTATTATCAGGTTATATGTCATTGCAATATTACGACCACCACCACCCCCCACCCAAACAACAAACACACACACGCAAAAGGATAATCACCAAAGAACAAAAAGATTGCATACACATCTAAGAGGCACCCTCTTGAATAATAGAAAGGTTAAAAACACAAACCATTTTTATCCACTTGATATCCAGCCAAGTTGCCAACAATCGTAGAGCAGTGCGATGACGAGCATCATATCCCTTTTCCGATCTAGGACTTCCGTTGCTTGCTTGAGGTGTATCAGCCACACACGCAGAAAGAAGTTCAAACAGAAGTGTAACTCTACGCTGGTAATTAACCCTGACGTCCCCAAGCATGGAGTTTCCATTAGGTTCACTGTTAGACTGATTGCATCCGTTCTCTCTTTTGAATTCCGTCTTGCAATTTGTTAATTGAAGATTTTCAGAGTGTACAAATGGCTCTTCAGAACTTTTATGCACCACTTCATCATCACTGATGCTTTCGCTCTCAGGCTTCTCCTTTGATAATTCAGCTTGAGCAGAAGCATTTTCCAATCTTGTTGCCACAGAATCAACCGTTTCTGCCAAGACAAGCTCTCCCTTCGATCCTTGAGATGCTGATTCATTGTCTTCTTCAGATATTATCCTCAGAAACTGGGACATCATGAAGACGATACAAAACAGACAGAGGAGTCAGTACATCAAAAATCGAGGGAAAAATTATTTGAAGATACAAATAAAACACGTGCACATGCATATGCACCCCCCCACACACCAACAAACACTCGTACAAACATTTTTAGCTAGACATGCACAATAGTATCAACTAGATCAATTTCTCACTCTAACTTGTCAGAAACAAGTGGGTTTAAAAAAACAGTTGAAGGAAGCTTATACATGATGCCATCATGGAGACATTTAGATACGCCGATGCACCTGTAACAAGTTGAAAACTTTAAACGATGATGCAATGCTTCATAAGTTTTGGCATTCGATCCAACTAAAACCACGACAACTTGAGAAAATATCAACAAATTTATAAGAAGGATCCAGAACACAAAAATACAACTAAGAACTCCTAATACATGCAATAAATGATGATAATAATAATAATAATAGGGAAATTTGTCAAGATTTAATAATTGAATAACTTATGAATTGAGAGGGGGAAGATTGGACATACGGTTACAGCATTATCCTTGGCCGGAGGAGACGCTGCAGCCTTCTCCAGCCCCGGCCACGACTTGCGATCTATCTCCATGAATCTGAGACCAAAACACAAATTAGTAATTATTAATATATATTACCATCCAAATTCTGAAAACTGTGAAAAATTATAAATAAATAAATTACTGAAAGATTGGGCGAAGAAGGCCGTGGGATTTGTGGGTCCAGAATTGGGTGCAGTCGCTGTCATCCTCTCCGTTTATGTTACTGTTACTGTTACTGTCGCTGCTGCTGCCCTCATGATCGCCGGACGGTGAATGTGGGGCCGGGTTAAAGGGCCGGGCCTGGTCGATCTGGGCTAGGCGGAGGGCGAGGCCGAGCAGCCCGGCCGCTGCGTATCTCTGCGACGATGTCAGTGCGGAGCCTGGCATAGATGATGATTGTTTAATTTTATTTTTTTTAAATAAAAAAACTAATTGTTTTCTGTTTCGGTTGTTGATTGAATCGATTCATCATCGTTGAGGGGGAGGAGGAGAGAAACGGTCGGCGTGATAAGAGGGGGATGGCAACACCTCATGCACTGTTTTTACTGCAACGAGTGGGAATCATGGCAGGCAGGAAATAAAAATTATTTGTGCATTAATTTTATTATTAAATATTGGAGTATTTACTGGTTTGTCCTTCAAATCTTTATATATTATAATTTTGCCCTCCAAATCTTCAGATTTAGATTTTGCCTCTCCAAATTTCATAAGTTAAACAATTTAGCCTCCTCTCTGACATAGTTAAATATTTGACCATTTTACCTTTTTTTTCCTCTTCTATTTTCCTCCTCTCTTCTTCTTCTCTCTTCCTCCTCTCTTCTCCATTTCTTCATTATTTCTCTTCTTTTCTTTCTTCTCTCTTCCTCTTCTCTTCTCCTCTCTTCCCTAACACAGTTAAATACTGAAAGAAGAGAGGAGAAAGAAGAGAGGAAAAATAATAAAGAAAATGAGAAGAGAGGAGGAAGAGAGAAGAAGAAGAGAGGAGGAAGAGAGAAGAAGAAGAGAAGAGGAAAAGAGGGGTAAAATGGTCAAATATTTAACTGTGTTAGAGAAGGGGACTAAATTGTAGTAACTTATGAGATTTGGGGGCCAAAACATAAATATTAAGATTTGGGGGCAAAATCACAATATATACAGATTTGAGGGACAAACCGGTAAATACCCCCTTAAATATTTCATACCATATGATTGGATATAACATTATGGATAGCATTTGTTTTGATAATATTTGCTAACCCACAAGTTAGCATCTTAAGAGCAGGGGTCATTGGTTACATTCGGATTCAGATCTTCTCCGGTCCGTCTAGAGATGGACTAGAAATGAAAATATTTAATTAAAAATAAAATTTTCATTCCTATCTATCTCTCGGTCCAATATATTATTCTGCTCATGGAACACAATCCAAATCTGTTGCATCCTAGTCTGGACTCAGTGATAAGCCATATATTGGAGATGGGTTCAAACGTGTCCGAGTCATCTTTTTGGAGCACCCCCACCTCGAACTCAAAGATAGGCACGCCACGCAGGCTAACCACCGTCTTAATTCTGGACCCATCACATCAACGATGAGAGAGAGAGAGAGAGTTTATTTTTAGCACTCATCCAAAGGGAATTTCCAAAAGAGCACACCTTTCTTTCTTTTTGCCTGGTGAGCCTACTTAAAAGTTTGCTTCTATCTATAATTTTTCCATTTAAATTTCAGAATAAAAATACTCTAATCTTCAACTCTTTATTCCCTCTCTCATCTCCTCCACCGCTATTATGCTTCTGCCGCCGCCGTCCATGTTCTTCTCCGCCACTTCAGAACCGGCCGTCACGACAATTTCGACTCAAGGTATTAAATCCTAACAAAATTCTAATCCTGAATTTTTCTTTTTCTTTACATCGATCCCAGAAGTTTTTCTTTTTGGTCAAAGGAGTTTTGGTTGCATTGACGGAGATGAGGAGAAGCGGTTGCGAAGAAGATGGTTGGGAAATTGTGACGGCGAAGTTAAAGGTGTGCTCATTCTTCACCGCAATCTCCAAATATTAATGAAATGTGTGCTCGTTCTCCACCGCAAACTCCAAATATTGATCAAATGCGTGCTCATTTTTCACCTCAAACTCCAAACATTGATCAAAGGCGTGCTCGTTTATCACCGCAAGCTCTAAATATTGATTCGGATTAGACATGCTGGATCCATTATGGTGGATTCGGACTTACAGTCCCGGATCCGATAAGGTGGATCCGAGACTGTAAACCCGAATCCACCAGTCTAACCCGAATCAATGTTTAGAGTTAATCCCCAATCACGAAATCAATATAATCTTCTACTCCATATACCTTCGCTTTATTAGCCGCAAGTTCTACTCTTTTCGCATCAATCTCAACCGCAATCATATGAATTTTACTGAAAATACAAAAAGAAGAGTAGAGGTGCATTTAGATTTCAAAACCATCCATTTCCCTTCACATCAATTTCAAATTCGAGAACAGCTTATGGCAAACTAGATGGCATTGCCGCCGATGTCGAAGAAACAATCAACTACAAGGGAGTGAGAGATAGTGCGGGATGCATGGCCGGCAGCAATCAACTCCGGAATGGCGGAGAACCATCCCTCTTCGTCCAGTTGGATGCTGGAGTCATACTTGAAGAAGAGGGAGTAATAATGATAGAGGGATAATTTTAAAAATTTTAAATGTATTCACTAAAATAAACTGTTTTTTCAAAAGAGAGGATGTACTTAATGGAGGGCAAAAAAAAAAGAAAAAAAAAAAGTGTGCTCCTTTGGAAATTCCGCATCCAAATTGACACCAAATACTCCACCCGCCCGTGCTCTTGCGCGTGCCCAAACCTCCTGTCGTCTTATCACATCGTCCTTTGTTTTTCTTTTGAGAGAAAGAGAGAGAGAGAGAGAAGGGGAAAAAAAAAGAAAAAAAAATGGCGGAAGGATCGCCTGAAGCTGGCGGTGGAGGTGGCAATCGTCATCCTCATCATTATGTGGCAAAGGCGCCGTCATCGGCGGCGGCGGTGAGCAAGGGGAAGTCGTGCAAAGGCTGCCTCTACTATTCGTCTGTTCTCAAAACCAACGGCCGTAACCCTAGGTGCGTCGGCATCACCCGTACTCTCCCTCAAGGTCCGTAACCCTAAAAACCCGATCTTCTTTCATCGAATTTAATTTAATTGAAATGGATGTAGATCGTTTGAATCGATAGATTTGATCCTGAATCGAAAGAAAAAGCTGGTAGTCTTGGGTGGTTCGTTTCTTATTGAATCTTGAATATCGAACAATCTAAATGAATAGAATCTTTAGTGAAATCACGAGTTATTGTTGGTAGAACTTTGCCTTATGGTTTGAATTCTTAGATAGGAGAAAGCAAAGATATTGATGGGGCAATTAAATGTTAGGGTCCGACCCTGAAGTCCTTCCCGTTGATGACCTGTTCGCAGGAATCTGCGACATCAAGTGTTAGAAGTAGACAGAGAATAGTAAGATAGAGGGAATTGAGGGGATTACGGAGAGGAAGAAGAGGTGTGTGTGTGTGTGAGGTGGAGAGAGAGAGAGAGAGAGAGAGAGAGAGAGAGAGAGAGAGAAGCAGGGGAAAACGAGATCAGATTTCATTTATTAGTTAGGGTTTACAATAATTAAAATGAGATTATATACTCTCATCTCTCAACTCAGAGATAGATATCACCTTTAATCCAATTACATTGAAAATCATCGACTAATAATATTGTTACTACTCTCGTTCTTACTGGGCCTTACATGATTTAAGTGAAAATTTTATTGAATCTAACTATTCATCTCCCTTTGAATCAATTTAGTCTTCTAAGTTGAACACGATCCTTTGCTACTCCCAGTATTATGATGAACCTCTCATTCCAAGAGAGAAAGCCTATAACAGAGCTCACTTGGAGAGTTTTGCACGAGCTCTTGCTAGAAACAAACTCATAGATAAAGAGCTAGATTGAGTATGCGTAGAGACTTGGGGTGGTGATGGCAATGAGTCCAAGAGCAAGGAGGGCTGCAACACCAACAATGATGATTGTAGAGATGCTTAAGATAATTTTTTTGTAGGGGATGTTGGAAGAAGCAAGGACAGTGAGGGTGGAGAGATCAGGAAATGGGCTAACATCTGTGAAGGGCCTTTAGTAGATATTGAAGAATGCAACTTCACACACCACTTGCTCAAAGCATTAAAATTGATCCGTTCTGTGCAAATCTGTAATAATGTTTAAAATAGCGATAACGTAACGTTTTGCCTTTGTTAGGTTATGTCGCAAATAGCGTAACGCATAACGTAAGTTATGCAAATTTCTATTTATTTAATAAAAATAAATATAAAACCAAACAAAATAATTTTAATAAATTGAAAAATAAATTTAAAATATATTAAAAAATATAAAATTATTTTGTAATACATAATCTATTCAGATGTTATATTAAGTTTTACAATAATTTTCATATATCTTCATAAATTATATTAAGTCTGCAACCGTAATTCCAATCATCATTTAAATAAAAAAATAAGATTTCAATTTTTTATTTCGATTCCAATTATTATCATTATTGTAATTTATATTTTGTAATGTTCAATTTATCTTATTTATGATTGTTGATTTCCGTTCAATTAAAAATTCAATAAAATCAATAAGTAAAATATTTTAGCAACCGGATGAGAAATACAACAAGTGAATAAAAAAACAAACTTAAATTATCAAGTTAGAAATTTCAAAAACAATCAAACAAGCCAACAATTAATTAAGAAAATTACAGCAATTCGCTAATAATCAAAATAATAATCAACAACAATATATAAATTACTAAAAAAATAATTGTAAATAACGTAACATAACGTAATTTAATGTAACGTTATGTAATATAACGTAAAATAACGTAAAAAACGTACTGTTACGGTGCACTGAGTTATTTCCGGTTGTTACGTAGCGTTGGAATTCTGTTAGGTTACGTAACGCAATATAACGGGTTTCATAATGCGTTATTTTCAACAATGATCTGTAAATTGGACTCCACCATATCCAATAGTATGATTAAAAGGATTCCTCTGCTGATCCCTTAAAGCACGAACCAACTCCATATCTGAAATTGCAAGCAAAGCCTGAGAAGTACATCTAGCAAGTTCATTCAAGTTGTTCTTAGATTTAGTCTCAAGCACAACTCCTCTGGGTTTCAAGCTTATGGAACGATGGCTTAATTACAATTGACCACTTATTGACTTGTCTTGTAATTCTATAAAAGGGCTTCAAACAACATTTTTTAGCCCACTGCATATTGGTTAGCTTTCAGCCACTCACTAGCCAAACACCTTGCGGCAACTTATTCCCTATGGAAACTCACGCTATTGCTGCAGATAAGATCATTAGTTCCTTATAAACATAACTTCTATAACTGAACAGTAATTCTATGACTGAACAGTAAAGTGAAAACTACTTGGAACATTTCTATTGATTACTTTCTTATGCATGCGTTAACTGACAAACACTCATGTAAAAACCTAACATGTTATAGCTTATCCTTGAAATACTTGCTATAGACCAACATTTTACTATATAAAAACACTACTGTTGTAATATTTGTTACTTATACTTTCTGATTACTTTTTGTATTCTGAGGTGCAATAGACTTCACATATGGATAATTAACATTAATTATTTTTTGCATTCTATCTGATTTCTTAGATAAGAGCAAACATGGGTATTGGTAGGGTAATAAAATATGTGAGTTATGAATGAATTCAGCAATTACGAAGTTTGAGGATCTTGTTTCGTAAACTTGGTGAAGATTAGAGGATGAGACGAGTGCAATTAATGTTCTAGAACCACCAAATAGAGAGCATATGGTCACTACTAAACTTGACATTTCATCCTTCAGTTAGAAGGCTGTAATGAAAAATTTTAAACTAGAAAGGTGTGAGCTTGATAGCGAGGAGTTGAGACATCCACTATTGTTGGCTTTTCAGAGGGAAGCAATGTGAAAGCGTATTGAGTCAAAGAGTTAAAAGGCTGAGGAAATGAATAAGAAGTCGTAGGGACATATTTCAATGGCGGAAGAAAGATCTGAAGTATAGTTGTATGGCTTCATGTAATGGATAATATCGGAGTCTTTAATGCACGCTTGTTCCGCGGGCAGCTTCCCTAGAAATTAGAAGGGATTGTTCTGCTACTATATTTGGCAGTTTTAACATACTAATGCCAATTTCAGGAGTTTGGGGATCTTGTTTAGTGAGATTGGTGAAGATTATGAGACAAGACAAGAGTACAGACTAATTAGTTGGGTAAAAGCACCATGTTTTTTTACCGAATGGAAACCATTAAGGTTGTGCTTAGATCTCAAAGACAAAGTGTTTTGGGGTGTTTTTAAAGTGTGTTTTGGAGTGTTTTGGTGATACATATTTTAGAGTGTTCTTACCATGGGTTTTGGGGTGTTACAAGTATCTGCTTGCGAGTTTAGTTACTCATAGATTTTTATAGGTTCCATAAATATATAAAAGATAAAAATATCCTTCTACGCAAATTATGTTTAAATTAATATAATTTTATCGGAAACAAAATATCATCATTTTGGACTGGTAATACATCTCATTATATTATCCCTGCTTGCTCATTCTGCAATAGAATTAATTTTTTCCCTCAACATAGGAAAATTATATTTTGGAATATTATTAAGTTTATAGAGATTTGCATCATAATTTTTGAGATTTTGATTAAAAAATTAAATAAACAAAAAATACAATAATATGATAATTTGGATAATTTAATAGAACAATCAAAAATAAAAAAGTAATAAATTATACTCACCTGAATTGAGAAGAAAATTCTAATTTCTCCATTAGAAAAAGAGATCGGATTGGAATCGAGCTGCACTGTAAAATCCTAAACTCTCTTTAAAGAAAATAAAAAACGGGTTTTTTTTTTCTTTTTGCGCAAATAAATAATAGTTTCTTTTGGAGGCAACGTGAAAAGAAGTGAGAAAAGATAAGTTTACGGGAGAGGTTCAGATATGAAGCACCATGAAAAAAAAAAGTGAAAAAAAAAAAGACGTGGGAGACAGTTGGAATGAGAATAGTTTTGGATAAAAATTCTAAACACTCCAAAACACTCCGATTTGGAGTGTTCTAAAAAACACTTTAAAATACTTATCCAAGTGTTTTGGGGTGTTATGAGAACACCCCAAAACACTTATCAAAAAACTCACAAGTAAGAGTTTTTTAGAACACCTCATAACACATCACTTCAAAACGTCCCATAACACTTCATAACTAACCTCCCAAGCATAGCCTAAATTTTGAGTATCATTAACGGAAAATATCCTCTTGTTTGGAGGTTGTTTATCAAAAAGCTCGAAAGCAGATTGGCTTTGTGGTAAAGAGTTGAATGTGTGTTATTATTGACTGGTGTGAAGAGAGCAGTGTGAATATGCATTATGCCAAACAAGTTGTAACTTATAAGGCTTATTGCAAAAGAAATGAATACAGAATTCATTGGGAGATATTTCAAGGGGCAGAGGACTGATCCAGAGTAGAATTATATGGTCTCGCTCAGCGTATTCAGAATCTTTTGGTACTGTCATCTTTTCCATGGACAACTATACTTGTCTAGAATTTGAAATGGATTGTTCTGCTAATATATGATAATGAGACAAAAGCAATAGGATTATTAAAATAGCAGTAAATCATTAGTAGCATACAGCCTGACTTTGTCCAATTTCATAGAACTGTTTTTGTTTCTTCAAAAGATCATGAGCTCCTATAGTTTTTTATTTTTTTTTCCCTTGGATCTCTAGGATCTGAGGGACACACCTCTAATGACATATTAAATATAGATCCATTATTTTTGTTTTAGAAGAAGCCTAAAATACAAAGGATCTGTTGCAAGTACAACCTCTTCTCTTGTTCTTTGCTGCTATTTCTCATTTTCATTTTTATGATTTTGATCTACATCTTTTCGCAAATAAGGAGTTTCTTTAGTGAGCCACTGGATGACCTTTAGCTTGGTTGTTTTGCCAGTTCCTCTTCATTTAGTGGGAGAATCTGAGGCAGAGGCTAACAATGAGGGTCGTAACCTGGCAGACTTTAAGTATGCCTGCGTTGGTTACTCTGTGTTTTTGGATAACAAAGATAATCCCAACAGCAAGGGAGAGAACCGGGCAGAGTTGCCATTTTGTTCTGGCATTGAGGTATTCTCTGATACCATTACTCATTCATTGCATTTTTATTTAGTAAGCTTGCTTCTTTTCAATCCTTGATTTATTATTGTCGTTCGCTTTTAATTCCCAACTAATTAGTTTTTCCTTGTACTCAAGATTTGATATGAGCATCATTATACCAATCAGCATTCACATTATCAGTTAAATTAGCTGCTCTATATTCTTAGTTTTAACTGTAAAGGGATAGTCAGTCTATCGCTAGTGTGGCAATGACAACTTATGCAGCTTCGGGACCCATGGGAAAAATGCCAGCCCTTGATTTCACACAGAATTTTATTGGAAATGGCTTTATGAAAATTCGTGTTTTGAATACCTTGTAATTAGTTGTTGCTGCTTATACTGAGCACTCAATTTTGAGCTGTCTGTTCTAAAATTGGGATTGAGCTTTCCTTCAGAAAAAAGAACTTATTATGCCAAATTGTTACTTGCAATTTTCTCCTGGTCCATTGACGTGGAAGTTAAATGGATAGAGATGCTGTTTGTAGATGTGCAGATACTTAGGATCTCTAGTAGATATGCTAACCGACAAGTAAATTTAATTTCAATGTTTGTCATGGCTGGTAATTGTCTACATACCTTTGAGCTTGTTTTTGTTCTATTGACTTTTGAACTCACCTTTGTGTTTGTAAATTCTTCGGCCCATGTTGGTCCGACATTCATTTTAGATACTAAGGTAAAGTGCAGAACAGTAGATAACAATATACAGATAAAAACATGTTTTTTTTTTTTTTTTTGCCCCCTTCTTTCCCGTTGATTATCTAATTATCTAATCAACTTATCCGGTGGCAGTCAACTGTCACCTATCAACCAACTAGTAAAATTTTACTGTTTTATTATTTGTAAAATTGACAGGCATGATGTGATTACCCTGTGAGAACAATCACTTGTAGCTCATGTACGTTAATAGCATTTGTGAATCTGTTATAGATGTTTCATTGGAAATCAATCCTTGTACTGGATATTGACATGATCGTAACCATATTGAGGTTATTCTTCTTTGGGTATTAGCATTCAACAGTAAAGGCTTTAATTGCTTGCTTTATTCTTGTTAGCTTGGCATTTGTTTGGTATGTTTATTTGTTCAGTATATTTCTAAAGAAGAAAAGGAAGGAAAGATTACAATAGCAGCAACATAGATCTCAAAATAAAGGTTGACAGCTCCTAGAGAAATTAATTAATAAATTGAAGTAAACTAGAAAGAAAAACATAACAAAGGGTTCAATTGATTAGAGTTATTATTTTCAGGGAAATTTGATGTATGACTTATCTTTCAAAACACATGATTATATCCATGAATAGTGTGGATCACCTTAATTTGATGTATGACTTACAATATTTCAACACACTTGATTGTATTCATGAATAGTGTGGATCACCCATCAGGGTGACTCACTTTGTAGGTTCATAGGTATACAGAACTGTAAGTTAATGTCCAACAGAATGGTAAAGCTCTTTATGGTTCATTTCATTTCACTTCCAACTAACTTCACACTGGCTAACGGCTATCTTATGCAACCCTGCTCCTTTATCCCTCTCTATAGATGGTGATAATTCAAGACATTAAGCTCAATACTGGTGGGTTTCTAGAGAACAGTGAAGCCTTGCCAATATGTATCTATGTTTCTATGCGTGTAGTGCATATTTCAATTACATGCTCTCTTCCTTTAGTTCTTGTAATTTTGTTCTTTCAGATTCTTTTACTTGATTCTTTTGCTTCCCTGACTTGTCTCTTCGCACTTTATTATTTTGTTTGATGGACTCCTGCAGAACTATATGCTATTTTCGAATGAAATCGATTCCTGTATTTCGATATCAGCCACATAAGCCAAGCAATAAACACAGTATTAATTATTGTTAATTGTTTGAATTATATGTTGTATATGCACCTTTTGACTACCAAGGTTTCTGTTTTTAGCATTTTTTTTTCTTTTTAAATATTTTTGCCCTGTCTTGTTTAATAGTAATGCAAATCTGTTGCAGCTATTGGTTGACAGAAGAGCAACAGCCCCTAGCCATGTTCCTGCTCATGCTAACAGCAAAGAAGGTACTGTAATCATCAAGAAGATGTAATATTTTTGGGGTGTGCATAATACTGCCTTTGCATGCTGAAATATAATGATTAAGTAAACATCTGACTGACATTTTTTTTTGGTGCACTTTCACATTTTATTATATCTAATAACATATTTACTTGAGGCACTTAGACAAATCAAACGAATAGTGGATTTCCAATGCAGGGTGCCCTTACTATGCAGAGAACCCTTGATGTTTTATTTCATAATGTCATTTCTTACCGACTCACTGTCATGGATTTTTTCTTTAAACATTAATGACAAATAAATACAAATTTATTTGTTATGGGCATACCGGTTCAGAAACTGGCCCGTGAGTAATTTGATATTCCTTACAATTCTTCCAGTCATTTTCTGTATCAAGTTGAAACATACACAAGCGAGGACAAATCCAAGGAACTCAATGTTCTATTGATGGGATTCTTTCCACTATAGGAGGCCTATGTTGGCCATGAGCAGCCTCCCTTACCTGACTCTCACTTCATTAACCCTTTGAACTAACTGCACTCAGCTTGCCTATTCCCTATTGCACAATGCACACTACCCTCTTCTTGCTGTTTATATCAACCTGTATTGCTTGGAAAAGGATATGCAGATTGATTGCAAGGAGGTGTCTATAGAATGCTTAATAATGAGTAACCAGTCCATCTCTCTTTCCTTCTTTTTATCTAATTTTCATTTTTTTTCTTTTTCTGCAATAAATGCTTGCCTCGAGTTTTGCTCTTAGCTGACCTCTATTTTAGTGGAATGCTTATTGAAGACCGTTGGTTTCCTCTGCACTATTGACACAATGATCATAAACTAAAGCAATGTTATTTTTATACATAATGGGGTCGGATGTCTAGATCCTTTTTCTCCTTTAGAAAGCCTCAAGAAGCCAGTGATGCTGCAAAATTCATGGCATATGATCTTTAAGCATGTTATGATTCTTTGTTTGTTTGCTTCATGAATGATTCTGGGGAGTGCGAGAGTATCATACAATTGATTGGGTTGCTTGTGCCTAGATTGATGCAGATTAGCCCTCACTTTTCAAGCATCCGGAACTTAATTTTTCTGTATAGAGTTTAAATTCCTTGAATTGAAATCTTATGGTTTGCATTTATATTCTTGTAGATGGTGCTGTTCGTTCTCAACCACGGCCTCATAAGCCGGCAAGTGCCCATGGGGACGAGTTCTTTACCAGGAAAGCATGCAGTTCTATTTTCGCTTAAGCCAACCTTTTTCATATGCTGCGACAAAAAACAGATACTGAAGTCTTGTAACAATGCAGGTTCACAAGGAACGCAGGACTTGTTGCTACAGGAGTGGCCAGAAACCTGAACAAAGTGGGCAGCTACATCAAAGATACCCTAGATGACATGATGTATCCTTATCGCCGGCGACCCAAGTAGTTGAGCAACAACCAGTTACGAATTTGAAATGGAGAATGAGACAAGGGGTCAGAAGATCTGTATGCAATTGTTATGTACTGTGTTTTGGATCCAATCATGTCTTTATGATAATAAGGATCATATATGGCTGAAAATAGCTATTCCCTTCGATTTATGTCCTCCTGTATTATAAGTGTATACTTTTGTTCTGCAAAAAATGAGATTGCATATTGGAATTTTATGAGTTTGTTCAGATAATTATTGCAACTCTTGGTAGCCTGTACCGTCCCATGTGCCAAGTTGTTGCTAGGCTGTTATACAGCCGTGGCCAGGGGTCTCGGCTGTGGAATCTCTCTTGCTATATTTGCTGTCGCTGTGCAGACTCCTAACGCCATGATGCCTAACCTGCGTCTCAATGGATTTGATTTGGCTTGGATTATATGAAAGAAATTGATGATCTTGTGCAGACTCTAGATTTCAGAATCAAATAATGAACTTATATCCCAACTTTCTGCTTTGTATATTTCTCGAAGCATTATCTGTAGTTGAGTATTTTGATCGTAAATGATGTTTCTTGTCTTCTATAACTTGTCGGACCGCAAAGGATGGTCAATTCAAAAGCCCTTTTACAGCAAACATCTCTCTTGATTCTTGTGGTGGTCAAATTACTGAAACTAAGCTGCATCCAGGTTACCTTGGGCACCCTGTCTATTCATCCATATCTTGCTACAACACAATTCTATGATTTTGATGGACATTCAAATAAATAAAGTTCAGATTTCACAAACAACTTTCAGAATAGTTTCTATATAACTATATTAATCAATTAAATTTTTTTTGGCCTAGTTCCTAGTTTTTTTCGTTGTAAAAAACTCAAATTAGAAAGTAGCAAGCGCGGCGGCAAGGAGGTCAAAGACAGCACGCATACGCCTCAAACAAAACTAAACTCAACCTCCCTAACGCGTATTTAGTGTTAATTAATTATCTTTAGAATATAAAAAAGAAGGGAAATCTCTTTCCTAAAAATTTCCTTCTTCCTTGGTTCCTTCTTCCCTGTCCAATTCATTTCCTCTCTCTCTCTCTCTCTCGTCTCCCCAATTCCAAAACCAAAAATAGCAAGAAAAAAAGAAATCGTGTTGCCTAAGCGAACCGCAATAATATCAACTCCTATAATAATAATAATCTAATCCCCCACTCCCTTCCCGTTTCCCGAGGATTCTCGCCTCTATCTCTCTCGCCTTGCCCCCCCTCCCCTCCGATATCACCGGAGAAAATAAATTAGAGATCGATCGATTCTATTTCTTGCCGCCCAAGATCAAAAATCAATTCTTTTGGTTACCCTAATAATAATAAAAAATGGGCGGGTGAAGGAAGGAGAACTCTCCTTCCCTCCCTCCTTCGACTTCTCCGTTAAATCCCTAGCAATTTCCATCCCTTTCTACTTCTTTGATTTGTTTTTGTTTTGATTTGATTATCCACCAAATGTCTGCTGCTGCTGCCATCGTGTACAGGAGGGGAGGGGCTTTATTCAGATCGTCGCAATCGAGATCGGCCCTCGCCACCCGCTCCATCACCAGTCTTATCCCCGACTCCTCCTCCTCCTCCTCCTTCTCGTCGCTCCTCTACAGCAACAGGCGAGGACAGGTCCTCCACATCTCGCAGCTCGTCAAGTCCAATGGCAAGCGGGCTTTTCTCGTCGACACCCTCGCCCTGGTAATTCCATCGCCCCTAATATTACAACATTCATTCTCTCTAATTTGATTGCTTTTGGATTGAACTGGGGAAGGATTTTGTTTCAGGTGAGGAGATTGGAGGCGCAGGGGGTCCCGTCCAAGCACGCGGAGGCCATCACCTCAGCCATCACCGAGGTCTTGAACGATAGCTTGGAGAATGTGGCGCAGTCCTTCGTCTCCAAGGGGGAAATGCAAAAGGTGCGGAAGCCTGTTTGAGGGAATGCTTGGCTGAATGTTGGTTTTGGTATGGAATTAGGGCTTCTTGTGTTAAATTGAATGCTGTTCCTGTGCAGATTGAGATGATCCAGGATGCTAATCTCTCCAAGTTCAAGTCCGAAGTGCAGAGCTCACAGGTTCGTTTTGCTTCTCTTAAATTATAAGGATTTGGCATCGTTTTGGGTATAATATATATATAGATATCCTGGCTCTAGTGAATATGTGATGAATCTTTGCACTGCTTGAATATGATGTCTTGAATTTTAAATTTGCTTAACAAAGTTATTTCTATTATTGTTTGCACTCTCTCGATAGTATGGTAGCTGAAGTATAAACATGAGAGACATGTGTACAAGTTAAATATATTTTTGAACAATTTACACATTCAGATTTGTTAGCAATTAAGTAGTTTATAAAGCTGTGGTAGTATTAACATAAATTTCTCACATTTGGTACATTTGTATGTCAAGTTGTTTGCATTAAACTGGAGATGAGGTGTTCAACAGATGATGGAGTATGTCAGTGCTACACTACAGAATTGGTGAAAAGTACAGACAATTTTGCTTGTAAGTGATAGGATACAGTATAGAAGTGAAGGTCATAAGGGGAATAAAGGACCAATTGTCGATATCATTATTATAGGGGAATAAAGATGTATAAATGGATATGTTGATTATATACTTAATTGTTTGCATTTTAGAGACAGAGAAATGACCAGCAGATGAAATATATAGAGGAGAATCTATGGAATCAACAGAGGCAATTCATCAAATGTATAAGTGTAACAGTCCTTGTGGACAAGTGTGTACTTGCTCATATGATTGTTAGACAATGACAGATTATGGCTGCATTGTATCCTATTCGATGCTTCCGGATCCAGTTCAGTAAAAACCGACAAAATTATTGATATCGGCTGATGACGACTAATACAAGAGGAGATCTGGGATTTGAAGTATCAAAAGTTAATTTTTGATGCTTAATGGGGAAGAAAAATCAAAGCATAGAAGGTTCGCAATTGAATTTTGGCTTATCCCATATAACAGTGAAAGAATATGATGCTGAAATGATAATTTCTGTCTGAAATTCTCGAAAAACTCAATATCTATACCAGATATGGTGAACGGTAATTGTATTAGATATGGAGATTTCAGGCCTTGGCATTATATAAGTTCTAGTCCAACGGATTAGTTTCCAATACCTTCTATAGTTTGCTTGAATCTACTTCTCTTTTATATCAAATGATCCTTGAGTTCTTCTGTTGGCTTTTGCGAGTTTGATGAAAAGTTGTGGGCCAGATGGTAGTTGTGGGCACTGGTGTATCCTGAACTGAGTTCTTTTATGAAACACCTTGCTCAGATGGAACTAGCTACTTAGTTAAGGTTAAAGATTGATGTAAATCTAATTCTCTACAATCAATATAAGAATCTAAGTTGTATATAATATATAGTTATCAGCCATAGGAAATTAGTTAATAATCATTGCCATTCAAGTCTTTCTTCCGACCAAAATGAGACTGATATGGAGCATGACTTAAATATAAGAAAGCTCAAGAAAAGAAAAACCATCAGCCGAGTTTTTACTTCAAGATATCAACAACTGAAGCAATCCTTTCTCAGGTGATGCTAAAATTTGGCCAAGTAACATATGAGAAAGGCAGTGAATGATAGATTCATGGACTGTTATAATATGTATATTTTTCATGAGGCTCAATTGCATGGAGCATGCCTTTCAAATTCCCATAAACCTCAGTTTAGATATTATTATAGTGAATCAGCTGCATTTTGGATATGCAATTTGAGTCCTAGAGCCTCATGGGATAGCATTCCCAAAGCGAAGGGGCTAAATTATATTAAATATGTAGTTTTAGCTGATTTTTTCTTGGTAGCTTCCCCATGAAAAAGTGCTCTTAATGACATTTGTGTGCAGACATACTTCAATAGGAGTTCACTGGATCAGGTGCCACTATCCTTTGATCGACAGATATGGGATCAGCCTGTCTTCCTTGCTAGCAAAGGGCATAAAACAACTACAAACACGATTTTAGTGCCTGGAGGCTCATTTGGAAAGCTGTAGGGTAGATATTGTTGGGATTTTCAGAAATATAGCCCCAGCTTATTGGGCTGTAAACTGAAGCATAAATAAGACTATGCCTTATTTGAAACATTTTCTTTATTTTAAATCCAATCTTCTTGATTCCTGTTGTCTTATTAGGAGTGCTAGTTACATTTTGGAAAGAGATAACCGGGTCCAGGATATCATTTACATAGATTAGCTAAAAGTCACACAGGCCCACTGTGCTCTTCAGGAATTTAATGTGATTCAAATTACATTCTTTTTCTATTTATTACGATCATCAACTTAAGAAATCCTTACATGTCTGCCCAATCATTAGAACGATGCCTCTTTCTTAGAGGAGGAATTATTGAAGGTAATGGACATGAAAGAGATGCTATAATTATGTAGGAATTAATCAAGTGTGGTAATTTGAAGAGCATTTGTAAAACCTAGATAAACTTAATCAAAGGCAAAGTATCCAAGTGCTAATGAGAGAGAAACAACTTGATGAGGGTTCATATTTGAATTAGATTTTATTACTCAAGCTTTCATATTTTATTTGAGATTTTTAATGAGTTATTGCTTATTTGGAAACTTTATCTGTTTGCATGTGATGTGCACATAGCTTTGGGCTATATATAGTCTTTTACGTAATTAATTTTGGGGAGCCAATGGAGAATAATTGATTATGAAAATTTGCAGCCCTAGTCTCGGTGGTATGCATTTGGCTATGAACCTTATTGCGAGTGATTCGCGAGAATGGCCTTGTGACTTGCTTGCGTGTGACAACCCTCTTTGCTACAGTATTAAACTTTCCAAACCCACCAAAATCTCCCAACACAAACACTAAATCCTTATGTTTTGCATGAGTACAATAGGAAGAATGAAAACTCTACAGAATAAAAGCAAAAGCGAGGAAGATATTCAGGTTGTTAATGCAAATGTGGGTAGAGTGATCACAATATCAGGGTTCTTAATGCAAAATGTTGGAAGAGTGATTAGAGTATCTGGTTAAAGGGAAATGCAATAGAAAGATTAAGCCAACATAGCAATCAACATGGTTTTGTGGTATGTTGCAAAGTTGACTACTATTGGAGATGTAGAATGATTGATGAACAAGGACGAGTGATACAAGGCACAATACTTGAAACCGGCTTCCTGTTAAGATCTATGAAGTAGTTAATAGTGGAGACTGCGATCATATCATTTGTATTTCTTAACTTCATCTAGGAATAGCCAAAAAATGGAATTATTTTTCCACTTCAATAGAAATAACCTTATATTTTCTTTTCAATAGTGGATTAGGCATTTCTAACAAGACAAGGGGTTTATTGGATTTATGCCAAACAATGAATAGAGCATAATACATGAGCTCAAGTTTTTTTTTTTTCTAACTTCTAAACATGATGCACCAAGACGTGATAAATTCTGAAAAATTACATACAAAATAGTATTGATGCAACAAGATGCGTTGTGTACGATATGGTGTTTGACACAATACGGCTTTATAATAGAAGTGTCCTTGCTAACTAGTTTTTTATTAATGTTGTAGAGCAAGTGGTGATAAATTATCTTGAACCATACAAAGATTGATATATGTGCACAGTTCCAACCATAATTTTAAGTTCAATTATCAGAGTGCATCATATGTCAACTGTTTGTAAACCATCCGTAAAATCTCCAGAAAATACTTGGAAGATGTCGAACTCTAGATATCTTTTTGTATTCTAGTTTTCTTAAACTTTGGCGAAGACCTACCTGAACACCTTTAACACAGTTTATTGCAGGATTAAGCATGAACTACCTACCCTGATAGCTGACTGATAGCTGACCGAGTTTGTATAAGTTCAGGAGTCTGTTGTTATGTAGAGCTATTTTGGTATTTTTGTTTTTAGATTGGTCTCTTTAGTCGTAGCATATATAAAGGCCTTTGGAGCCAGTTTGCTGGCAGATTTTTTTCACAGTGATAATAACAGATTTCTCTTTAAAGAACATGATTCTTTTAGTAGGTGGAATTCCAATTCTTCCTTATGGATTCAAGGATTCTTGGTGCATTTAGGGGTAACAGATTGGATGCTCGGGCACCAATAATATTGTATCGCATCCACTGTGCATCAATTCTTGTATCAGTTTTCATCCTAAAGGCTTGGGCTTATAATTTTGAATGCCCCAACAAGTACCACTTATACAATGTAATACCCCTATTGTTGAGATTCTTATTCTATTGTGGATCTAGAGTTTGTGAAATCTAATAGAATGGTTAGTTTCATGGCTATATTTGTCCTTTTGATGAGCTATGAATCATCATCTTTCCTCTTATTACGTTACAAAGAAAAGATTTGACTTGTTGTGGTGGGTGATTGGAAGGGTCTTGCTACAAGTTCTGTTACAATCATATTGTATGGTAGGCAGAATATTGCATAAGCTGCTTAGCATGTGGGTCCTTTCTCCTTAAGCTTCATTATGTGCGTAATGCTGTATGGAATCAGTTCCCATAGTGCTATGTTGAATATTCTACTGCCTAGATGTATCGGCTTGGGCCTTTCTATAAATGATGTCTTTCTACCAAGGTTTAAATTATCAATATTGGTATCAACCAATCACTTATGTTATTGGAATTGGCTATATCAGGCTTATGGCATTAGCAACATCAAAAGTATTAGAATTATTGGCTGATATGATATATGTAACCATTATATATATATATATATATATATATATATATATATATATATATATATATATATATATATATATATATATATATATATATATATATAACCTTGGTTTCTAATATCTAAACACCGAAGCAGATTTTATTCTGATAATCTTGTAGATCTTTTCTTTCCTCTTCACATTGACCCTTTGAATTTCAGTTTTGGTCTTAAACTTTGACCTTTTTGGATGTTCCTTGTACTTTGTGAGCCTCAATTTTCCCATTTCCATATCATTTTATTTATTACTTATAAACTCTATGTGGTCTGGATACAGGAGCACCATTTCTCTTCATTACAACGGGAGAGTGAAAAGCTACGAGGTGATATTGATAAGATGCGTAGTGAGTTGAGGTATGGACTTTCTTATTGGTTGCTTTTCATCAAAACTTTTTGCTATATATATTACTATTCTTAAACACAAATAGTTTGGAATTTTGTCCCTTACTTTTTATTTGATACCCTTTTTCTTGTTTCCTTACAAAATCATCTTGTACGTTGATTTTTTTTTTTTTTTTTTTTTTTTTAAAATCAAGCAATCTAATTGCTCTTGTTGATAAACTCCTCTTTATTTGTTTGTTCATGAAAAAATTTCTTCGCCCGTTTGATTTATTAAAGAAAAATTAAACTGTGTAATTGTTTTTTTTTAAATACCCTTTATATGTTTCCCCACAAAAGTAATCTTGGTAGTTGATTTTTTAAGAAAAATGAAACGGTCTAATTGCTCTTGGTGATATATTCCTCTTTGTTTCTTTTCCTAACAAAAATATTTTGGTCTTTGATCAAACTGTGTAATTTTTCTTGCCGATAAATCTCCTTTATTTGCTTTCCAACCGAAAACATTGGCAATTGTTTTGTAAGATAATTATTATAAAAACCTTAATTTTACATTTCAGATTTGATATGTTTACACAATTTGACTTAGCCTTTCAAAACAATAATTTAATCATTGTTTATTCATTAGAATAATATTATCAAAATTTTTAACTATTGTAGTATTTTAATTGCATTATTCAATTTCCTGTTCTATCTATGACTATATCTACCCTTTTAACACTAAAAAATTCATCAGTGTATCACACGTGCACATTCCTAGTGTGTATATATATAGAGTTATTATATTGTAACATGGTGAGCTGAAAGTCTTCTCGTGCGCTATCTAATTGGTTACTCAAATCAACTTTTGACACTGCCCAAGACCCCTCTGGTTCTACTCATCACCAAGCAAGTGCTATATAAATTTAGGTAATTTGGAGTTTGTTTCAAAGCATGGATCAAACAAGTTCATTTTTCAGATAAATTAAAAGGCGTTTATTTTTACAAATAGCGTACATACTAACAAGAAGGCAAGAAATCGTGATAGTTTTATACTCAGGTCTTATCACATTCACATTATGATAGGCAGTGTCAATTATCAATTTCAATAACTTATTAGTTGCTTACTATAAGAATCTTAGCTTACCATCTCATTTATCATTTCTCTCTCTCTCTCTCTCTCTCTCTCTCTCTCTCTCTCTCTCTCTCTATATATATATATATATATATATATATATATAAAGGTGCTTAGTCATTTTTTCTAAATATTGACCGATATCGTTTTGGAGGGTTTACAAATATGATACCAATATCGGCTCATCCGTAATATATTGTCCTATATCTTGCTACCCGATATGAAAATCTTCATCAAATATGAGCTCAATATTCGATATTTAGAACCTTGTGCATAGGGTGTCTCCTTAGATTAGAATCTAAAAAAGTGGTCTAAAGTGTTACAATAGGACATCAAAATGGACAATCATTACTGTTCATCTTGATGTTCATGTCCGAAATAGATTGAGTATAAAAAGCCATGTCATCTATATACTTCTATATTCTTCGTCAAGAGGTCTTATTTGTTATATTGTTTGAAAAGCCATTCATTTTGTAACTATTGAATGCTTGGTCAAAAGGTACTTAAAGTGCATGTTATCTTGTATACTACTGTTGCCAGACATTGAGATAACAAGGAACAATTTGAATCGTCCATTTTGATATCCTCAAGGTTTTTGGCCGCACCTTGTATTACAATGCATCCTAGTCATATTTTTTCCTCTCTCTCTCTCTCTCTCTCTCTCTCTCTCTCTCTCTCTCTATATATATATATATATATATATAGTCTTGGATCCTTTTGGATGGGTTTGGAGTATTCTTCCTATTGGATTTCGATGACTTGACATCCATTATCATGAGCTGATCTCTTAAGATTGATCTTATACCATTTAAATTGCCTTTTAAAAGACATATTTTTAAAAAAAATGTCCATGCATCAAGTATGTTTAAAATTTTTAACATAACATTATTCATAAATCTTTCTCCTTGGTAGCATATCTCCACCACTACAACCTCTTTTTTCAACCGGCTACCACTATGTTGATCTCTACCAACCAGAGTTCACTTATGCCCAATTCGATGGGCTATAGGATGGACTTGCCTATCCATCGCGTGTGTATAAAATGTTATATTTTCGGAGAACTTACTAATTTTGTATTAGCTTGATGGATGAGCAAATCAAACTATATGCCATAAAGTTGGGTATAACTGAACTCTAAGGTGTAGATATCAACACCATGGTGACCATTGAAGAAAGTGATGGCACTAGTGGAGCCACCAAGGAGAAAGATTTTCCCCCTAACACGCACTTTAGTTCCTATATATATGAGTGTTGCATACACATACATATAAAATCCAACCATATGGATGTGGCCTAATAGATCTAAACAACCAAAGTGTAAATATGATTTAAAGATAATTAACCCATGGATTATAACCTTACAATGTTTATGTTCTATTGTGCTATTTTAAGATGCTTATATTCCAAGGCCTTAATCAATGGGTAGTACTTCTTTAAATCATATGAATTTTTATATTTTGACTAGTTACTATAATAGATCACATCTATATGATTGGATTTTAATTTTGGGTGCCATAATCTATCATTTCAACTTGAGAGGATTAAGTTTAAAATCCTTTTGATAGTATCCTAGTCAATTACACTATTGAGAGGGCTTGAAAAAATTTGATGAGCTTGAAAGTACAGGTTATGACACTAAAAATTAAATCCAATCGTAACGATGTGATTTTTCTAAATAGCCAAAGCACAAAAAATTATATTATTTAAAGATGTTTAACCAATGGATTATGACCATACAATGCTTTTGTTTCATCGTGTTATTTTAAGCCGGTCATATTCTAAAATCTAAATCAATAAGTAAAGCTTCTTTAAATCATATAATTTTTTTGTATTTAAACTATTTAGATATAATATATTGCATCCATATGGTTGGATTTGAATTTTTGGTACCCTAACTTGCAACTTCAACTTGAAAGGATCAATGATTCAAATCCTTTCATTGGTATCCAAGTAAAACTCTATTAACACACACACACACATGAAATATTAACCGTCAGGTATTCTTAAAACTGCTGCTGCTGTTGTGAATGTAACTTTTTTTTTAAAAAAAAAAACTTGTTTACAGGTATGAGATTGACAAAGTCACTGCTGGACAACGCTTGGATCTGAACCTTGAAAGAGGGTAAGGTTCATGTCATCTTAAGGTCTCTATTGTTTTTTACTCCGGAAATTAATATTTACTTTCCAAATGCTAGTGAGTAATTTTTGGTGATGATTTTTTTTTTTTTTTGGGGGTGCATAAGCAGAACCTATTGTATGTGTTAGTGGGGGGATAGGTCGCTGAGTAGGTTTGAAAGGGTTGTGGCTGCGCTGGTTTAAAATGTTGTCAGTTTAATAAGAATTGGTTAATCTTTCATGCTTTGAACTCTACGAGGTTTAGACTTGATTGGTTTCTCTGCCCAATTTGTTAATTCATCGCCAACTGTGCGAGTGCGACTCTCTTTTAGAACGTAGTAATTTAGTATATCGATCGCATTTTGGTTCAGCACAAGTATTAGTTTATGTGTTTATTAACTTATTTTTGTTTCATTTGTAAATTATGGTTTTCATTTATATAATGTGAGATGCAGTACTAATCATGTAAGTTGAACTAATCTCAGGCGTATTAGAGATGAGCTAGCCAAGCAGAATGCGGAAACTACCGAGTTGACTACCAAACTCGATAGGGTGAGTAACATTACTAAACAAGTACAGAAAATTGAAAATGACTTTTACCGTTTTTTAGTCATATCGAATGTGCTTTTACAGGAGATCCATGCATTGAGGGCCCAACTGGAGGCAGCAAAATACGATGTCATAAAGTACTGCATTGGTACTCTTGTCTCAATATCCACCGTCGGCCTTGCAGTTATTCGTATTCTGATGTAAAACACAAACAATTCAATTTTTTCTTTGACTGATGAAACGGGATGCTCCATAAAAAAAGGAGGGGAAAAGAAAACAAAAAAAGAAAACCCACACATGCATTGTTTTTGGAAACGAAATTGCTGTTGGATGTTGTAACATTTGACGAGAAAATCTCACTGTTCTTGATGTCTTAACAGTGAAAGCTTGTAAGGGATATTGCTTGTAGCACCTGACTTACCACCTCCTACTGATGTGTTTTATTGGTTCTAAACGACCTGATTGTATAGTGTAATTTGAGAACTGGGAGCCGCGGAAGTTTCTATATGGTAGTGGAACGCTATTTCGTTGGTCCAGTAAAAAAGTGGATTAGTCATCTTTTTGTTTTGGCTCTTTGACTATGTTCTTCGAACCGGTATCTTGTCTTTAACAATTGGTCCTGTGTTTGATTTCTGCATTTGAAAAGAGAAATGTTCAAAAGGCATTAATTTCCTGTACTTCATTTTTTTTTTTTTTATTCTCTCTCCCACCAGAATCAAGTAGCCTATCAGCGAAGGACACAAAATTTCCTAACCCACAACAACCTACTCCAATAATAGCATCATCATCGCTCTCAGTGGGAGGTCCACTTCCTCAGGACTCTCTACCAGCGTTTACTTCCCTCCCACTTCCTCCATTGGGAGTCACTGTTCATGACTCCTCCTCCTTCACTTACAGGTTTTGTGTTTCAATTTTCAAACCCCGAGCCCTTTTGATTTTGAGTCCAGCCCTCGAATGGTCAAACCTCATGATATTGGTACCCACTGATGTTCATCAGTGAACGAGAGAGAGAGCGAGAGAGAGAGAGAGAGAGGTAGAGAGTCCCCCGAGAGAGAGAAAGAGAGAGAGAGAGAGAGGTAGAGAGTCCCCCGTATCTCCTTCTGTCTGACAGTTACAAGTCAACGAAAGAGGAAAGACAATGAAAACGAATGCAAACAGCCAAACACCACCAAACAGCAACCACTCTTTTTTTATCAATTCCTTTTTCTTGAAAGAGGAAAATTTTTCCATTCAAAATATAAGATAAACATTAGCAGAATCAGCAGACAAGCTCCCCTGAATAAGGAAGCTAAGCTGAGACGGGCCCCCACCCCAAAACCCTTTTGGGCTTTGGGCTTTGGCCTCCTCCTTTTACTACTAATATCGCCTCTGTCTGTTTCTGCTTCCGCTGCTGCTTCTCACTGCTCAGCTCGGGAACTTCTAAAGGGGCACAAGTTTTTTCCTAGTGAGCCCAGATTTCCTAGTGAGCCCAGTAAAAGTTTAGAATTAGATAAAATTTCTTAGTGAGCCCAATTTTATTCCCAAAATACCCTTCCCTCATATTTCTGCATCTCACTTCGATCTTCCTCTCATTCTCTCCTCTCTTCTCCTTCCAACCCCTCCCCCCACCCCGCCGCAACCCACCTCCACTCCCACCCAGCTCCGCCCGACCCGTCGCCACCCCCTCCGCTCCCAACCTGCTCTGCCCGACCCGCCGCCACCCCCTCCCCCAAATCCTCCGCCCCAACGCGCTCCGCCCCCACAAATCCGTCCGCCCGACCCAACCCACCTCCGCCCGCACGGTCCAGCCGCCCCAACGCGCTCCGCCCCAGGCTCCGCCCGCCCCAACGCGCTCCGCGCCCACCCGCTGCTGCAACACCCCCTCCTTCCGCCTCCAGTGTCTGCTGCCACACCTCAAAATTTCTTCTCGTTTCAGAATTTTTGAGCTCCTGTGTAAGTCTCCTTTTAATTTAAATTTAATTTTATTTTATTTTGTTTATTCTTGTATGCTCTTTAACTGTGTTGAAAACTGAAAACTTCTTGTATAGTTTGATAATAATTTACATTCGGGAAATTCTAAACGAGTACATTTTTTTTGTTAATTTTGTTTATTTAATATTTAGATTATAATTATGAAGAAAGTATAATATTGTAATCGTAGTTGTAAAATTTGCGAAACAAGTAGTTATTTTCTAATTGTAGGTGTTAATATTAAAATTTATTAATTAATTTAGAAGTTTAAAATAAATAGATAAAATATTATATTTGTAGCAAATTATACTTTATTACTACTTATTTGCTCATAGAAATTTTACTGTTTTGATAAAAAAAATATCTATGAATGAAATATCTTTGTATTACATAGATGAATTCGGCAGAATCTTCTCGCGTTCGACCAACTGCCTCGTTAAGGAGGAAGAAAGCAGTATCTCGACCACAAATCCAACGCCCGATACGAGAGAGAGAAATCGAAGTGGCCGTAGATACTGAATTAAATGTAAAAACTCCTAATTTGATCAGATATGATAGTGCAAGACTAGAAGAAGGGAATACTGATGCAGGAGGCTCTCAAGATGATCTTCATGAGTCAAATTACCGAGGTCCAGTTGATTTATCAGTACTGAAGAGTTTCAAGACGCACGTTGCTTTCTTCGTTTTAAAAGACAAAGAACCACTAGAAGAGTAAGCAGAGGAACAAAGATAAGATCAATCCACTCCTAATACACCCGATACGGTAATTATGTCTCGAATCAGAAGCAGACGTCAACCCCCGAGGAAGACAAGGAGACAGTGATTAGATTATATTAGTTATGTATTGATATTGATGATGTTAGGAACTTCAAGTGGCCGATGTAATTGTTTTTTGCAAACATTTTGAATAATTTGTAGAATATATGGTTTTTGTTTGTAATGAACCCTATTGGTTGCTTTTTGTTCGATTAATATACACACTACGTTTGTATTTGATCTTATTTCTATTTGTATAAGATCTTGTTTGTTTTATACGTAGGGGACCTTGTTTATAATCTTCACTATTTCATTGTATCAGCTATTGTATCGTTGTTTCATTGAATCGGTGTATCAATGTATCATTGTATCATTATATCGGTGTATCAGGAGTATCATTGTATTTGTGTATCTGGAGTATCATTGTATTGATGTATCATTGTATCGGTGTATCGATGTATCAGTATATTATTGTGTCGGTGTATCAGTGTGTCTGTGAATTATTGTATCTTTTTTGCTTCATTCACTATATTTTGTGTAATAATGTATAATTAATTGTTAATATAAGTCATTAAAGTGACGCTAAATTGAGTAAACTAATGATTTATCAATTTATTACATAAATAGAGTGGGTGAGGCAGCGGCGGAGAATCAGATCGGGTCAAGTCCCTGTTCGGACTGTCAGTCCGAACGAGGGGGCGCCGTTCGGACTTACAGTCCGAACAAAACTGGTCTGTTCGGACTCTAAGTCCGAACAGATCCAGTCTGTTCGGACTCTAAGTCCGAACAGACCCAGTCTGTTCGGACTTACAGTCCGAACAAAACTGGATTGTTCGGACTCTAAGTCCGAACGGGGTAATCGGAAGAGGGAAGAAGGGCAAAATGAGAAATTTTTTTAGAGGGCATAGTTGATATATACGGTAAACTTTAACTGGGCTCACTAGGAAAAAAACTTGTGCCCCTTTAGAAGTTCCCCTCAGCTCTCATGCCTTCTTCTTCTTCTCATAATCTTATCCTTCTCTTTTTTCTTGGGGTTCTGTTGCTTGGCCTCTCCTCTGCAAGCAATGTGAGACTCCGCCCTCTCCTCGTAGCTCTCTTTCTGTTTTTTTTTTGCTTTTTTTTTTTAAATAAAATAAATTTTCTTGATTTTTTTTTTTTTTTGTTTTGAATAGGTGTACATTGTATACATGGGGCAGAAACAGTCCCAACATCAACAAATGCAGTCTGTTCAAGACATCCACCACGGAACCCTCTTCGCCGCCCTCGGCAGGTTTAACAAACTTAACTTTTCATTCTCAAATCATAACTTCAAATTGGGTTTTAATTAAAAAAAAAATTAATTTTTATTTATTTATTATGATTTAGCGAGGAAGCTGCAGTTTCATCCTTTCTGTACAGCTACAATCACGGGTTCTCAGGCTTTGCTGCCCTGCTCACCGAATCCCAAGCTAACCATATCTCTGGTATGATTCTTGAATTTATGCACTGACCTCATTGCCATTTGAAAAAAAAAAAAAAAAAAAAAGTTGAAATCTTTGATTTTGGGGAGTTCAGGTTTCCCTGGAGTAGTTCGCGTGATTCCTAATAGGATTCTTAGCCTGCACACCACCAGGAGTTGGGATTTCTTGAAGCTGAATCCTCGGCGATCGAATGGCCTCCTTTTGAGGAGCAGGGGGGGTGATGGATGTATCATTGGTGTTTTAGATACTGGTATGTAAAAAAAAAAAAACAAAAAATATGATTACTTGGTGATTATGGATATATGGAAATTTTCATGAACTGCTAAGTTAATAATGCCTGTTTGTTGAAGGGATATGGCCGGAGTCTGCGAGTTTTGATGATCGTGGGATGGACGAAGTTCCGGCAAGATGGAAAGGGATATGCCAAGAAGGAGACCAATTTCCTGCTTCTAAATGTAATAGGTCAGTCAATTTTGCTTCCTATGCTTCTTCTCATATATCGACGGAGCTCGTCTGAGGGGCCAATGCATTTCCATTCTTTGATTATATCAATGACAAGTCGCTCAATAGCTTGATTATGTCAACTAGATACTTACTTTTGTCAGGGAATAGGCAACAGCTACAGATATCTTGTATCTTGCTTGTTTTGGTAACCATGGCACCCTGAAACTGTGCAGTTTTTAACCCTACCAGAAAAACCAATAGGAACCCATAGAAATAAATAAATAAACAACTCTCATCAGTTGAAGAAAATGTAACTAGAAACAAGGTTCTAAATATCAATATCGGGTTCATATCAGATGGAGGATTTTCATATTGGAAGGTAGGATTTCAGACGATATATTGGAAATATGAGCTAATATCGGAGTTGTAGACCTTCCAAAACGATATATGGGTCAATATACCGTTCATAGAAGTCAATATTTAGAACAATGCCTACAAAAGTGGGTATCAGACGACGACCGTGACATGCACATACTCTGATATTTAGAATATATGATAAGTTATATAGAAATCTCTGGAGGCCTCATAAAACCCCCCTTGTTCTTTCAATTATGTACTTCTGGCGATGTTTTTTTTTTTGAAATAAACCAGCGGGTGGAAGCCCTCCGTGTTCCATTAGCAAGTGGGTAACAGAACCATACAAAGAGTAACAGAGTTTTTGGCGATGTTAATAACCGTCTGCTTGTTCCTAGTGATTTTAACATAATGTGCACTATGTGTCACTTCAAGGTGAGGTGATGGGCAGGGAATTAGGCTCGCATAATGACCCAAAATGTTGGACATTGCGGATTGTTTATAGCTTTACGCATTTTCTACTCTTCCAAATGTTGTACTGAACCAAGTTCAACCCTATAACATCTATATTTGATTGGGATTCTAGAGCAGGCAAATGTTAATGCATCCTTAGAAGGTCAAACTAATGGACCTGTTATAGATTGTTTTTATTTTCATTTTATTCTTGTCATTGGCGACTCAGAAATGACTTTGCTCTTTCGAGGGCTTAAGATTTCCAGGGTGGTAACTCAAGAGTTTCTTGCTAGGATCCATTCTGCAGAAAAATAGTTGGTGCGCGCTGGTATCTCAAAGGCTACGAAGCAGAATTTGGAAGGTTGAATACAAGTGAAATGACCGAGTTTCTATCTGCACGCGATGCAGCGGGGCATGGCACGCACACATCATCTACTGCTGCGGGTGCCTTTGTAGGCGACGCAAGCTTTATGGGGCTTGCTCAAGGCATAGCAAGAGGAGGTGCTTCTAGTGCTAGATTAGCAATCTACAAAGTTTGTTGGGCTACTGGTGGCTGCAGCTCTGCTGACATCCTAGCCGCCTTTGATGATGCAATCCATGACGGTGTAGACGTGCTCTCAGTGTCGCTGGGCTCACCACCTCCTCTTGCTGCTTACGTCGATGATGTTCTGTCTATTGGATCCTTTCATGCCGTAGCTAGGGGAATTAATGTAGTATGTTCTGCGGGGAATTCTGGCCCCTACTCGCAAACAGTTATAAACACTGCTCCTTGGGTTGTTTCTGTGGCAGCCAGCACCATTGATCGAACTTTCCTTACTGCAGTCACTCTTGGAAACAACCAAACCCTCCTGGTATATTTCCATCTCCTCATTTGTGGGCATAATTTTTCTTTCTACCCAGCTCTTGATTTTTGGTATCTTACTAGATTTTCCTAGTGTATTACTTGCTAAAGTAAATGAGAATCGTGTTTCCTCAAAATTCTCTGCATATTTTCTCTTTCTCATGGCCACCCTTTTCTTCAGGGCCAATCGCTATATGCCGGGAAGCATGTAGACAAATTCTATAAAATGGTTTACGCGGAAGACATTGCTTCAAGTACTGCAGAGGCAGATGATGCTAGGTAATCATTATTTAAAATGGTCGAAATTGGTCAGAAAAAGAAATTAAGACTGATCATGGTTAAGTTTCATCTCCTTTCAGAAGTTGTGATGATGGTTCTCTAAATACTACTTTGGCGAGAGGAAACGTGATCCTTTGTTTCCAAACCAGAGGACAGAGGTCACCTGTTGTTGCTGCAAGAACGGTGAGTAGAGCTCGTGGTGCAGGTCTCATCTTTGCTCAGTTCCTGACAAAGGATATTGCTCCTGTTATCGATCTCCCCTGCATCCAGTTGGATTTTGAAACTGGAACTTCTATTCTGACTTACATTGAGACCATGAGGTACTTGTATTCGTCCATTCTGATCTGATTTCTAACAGTATCTACCATTACATTACCGGGAATTTATTGATTTTTATCCATGGACTGCTTATCCCTCAGAAGCCCAACTGTTAAGTTCAGCCTTACAAAGACGGTAATTGGGAGCATGCTTTCTCCTGAAGTGGCCTACTTCTCGTCACGGGGACCAAGCTCACTGTCTCCTTACATTTTGAAGGTGCTTCTCTTGCTCATCAGAGCGTTATCTGCTTAAAATGCTTTAGTGACCTTAGTTATCTAATTTTGGATTTCTAGTTCTTTGTATAATATATGTTAGTCTGGAGATTCTCGTGATGACTTGTAGTGATACATATATAGAACGTCCATTATTTGCATACAAACTTAAATGTCTAGAATGCAGCATCTCCAGCCTACATGGGGCTAGAAAGCTGCAGCTTAACGTTAAACTTCCAGTATCAGTGTTTCAGCATTTGTGAGTGAGTGCGTGCATGTTGCTGCTGGAAGGCAAACATGCTCTCTAAAATGTCATACATTCCAAAGATGTACTGTTTCCTTATGATCTGTTCATCACCAGTCATGTTCTTTGCAGCCTGACATTGCTGCACCGGGAGTGAACATCTTAGCCTCTTGGTCTCCAGCATCCTCGCTTTCATCAGGCATGCCTCCACTTAACTTCAAGATTGAATCAGGAACCTCCATGTCCTGCCCTCATGTTTCAGCCATTGTTGCGCTCCTCAAGTCCATCCATCCTAATTGGAGCCCCGCTGCGATAAAATCTGCGCTGGTCACAACAGGTAAGCAAGCATTCCCATCGATGTAAATGCATTACATGTCTGTTCAACTACATCATGGTGAAAATGTTGTTTTCTGCCTGCAGCCTCCATAAGAGATGAACACAGTATGTATTTGGTAGCCGAGGGAGCTCCCCACAAGCAAGCTGATCCATTTGACTATGGAGGCGGGCATGTTGACCCAAATAGAGCGATAGACCCTGGTCTCATCTACGACATGGGCGTACCACAGTACACTGACTGCCTCTGTTCAATGGGGTACAATAATTCTGCAGTGAGCTCAATGACTGAACATCCCACTTCCTGTCACAGTGCTACACCTGAATCACAGAAGGACCTCAATCTCCCATCCATCTCCATCCCCAACCTAAGAAAGAAATTAACCGTCATAAGAACAGTAACGAATGTTGGTCGTGTACCATCAGTTTACACTGCTCGAGTAGAAGCACCTCCTGGGGTGACCGTGCAGGTCAAGCCATCGGTCTTGTCATTCAATTCGACTGTAATGAGTTTGTCCTTCAAGGTGATATTCTCTTCGAGGTTTAGGGTGGAGGGAAGATACTTATTTGGTAGTTTGTCGTGGGAAGATGGTGTTCATTCAGTGAGGATACCCATGGCTATTCGTCCTGCTATCGACGAGTTTCCCAACAGTAGATGACATTGAAATGTATGAGCTTGATACTGTAAGTCTGTAACATCGTATACATTCATGCACTGTTACTTATATTCTGTTTCTAGTTTCTGCACAAAGTTGTTGAAGGAAGACTAGCAGGTTATTGACAGGAATTTGTACCATTAGAACTTGGGAGGGTAACCAAATCTTCAGCAAGAGATGTTCAGTTTTGTTCCGATGAGGATCTCTCCAAACATGTCAAGAAAACTCAAACCTGTAGGTCAATTCTAGCAACAAGAACAGATTTGTAGAATGGCAACATGGAAAAGAGAGATGCAAAGGTTAAAAATCTCTCCAGTCCATGTCTCTCAATTGACAAATAGTGCATCAAGCACTACAACCAGCATCAATTATGTAATAAACCCAAGGGAGGTAACAGTCGATGAAAAATAGTAGAAATTTGTGGAAAATTGCCTATGCCATAATAGCATCACAGTATATACACAAACCGACGCAACACAGAAGATAAGTGAATTCATTTCATTGCATTAATTGTCCTATACATAAAACGCATCTGTACCTTGCAAACACTTGAAGAAGAGATGATTGAACACATGAAAGGAAGTTGAAAAATTCCTTAGTGGAGAAAGTCCTTCATTGTATCATCGTGATGGATCCTCTTCATTCGGTAGGCTTCCATATCTTCAGCAGTAACCTGGAATTATAAGAGACGTAGGAACCATACGAAAGAACTGGTATCAAAATGATACTCTAAATAAACAACTTATTGATAATACCTCGTCGTTCCATTTGACATTGTATTTCCGCTTCCGTTCATCTGTCTCTTCCTTCTTTCTCTCATCCTCCTGGAAGTCAGAAAGCAAAATTTCAGCATACCACTAACCCTAACTGATACCCATGCATAAATTTCACACATTCAATAAATAGAAGCAACCCACAGCTCACCTTCTTTAGAGCCTCAGCAAGTAGTTTCCGATCAAGAACCAAGTTATCTGGTACATCAGTTCCCCAGGTAGCAAGCTGCTTCTCTTCATGCCGCTCTGGTTTCTCTGTAGAATGAACATGTCGCAGAAGGTGTAAAACAAATGCTAATCGACACCTCAAGCAAGGAAAGGGGGGGAAGTATGCTATAGAGAATATCTGATATGCAATATATAGATAAGTTACAAAAACCAGTTCAGGGTTTACCACTGATCACCAAAACTAGAAAGGGAAAGAATCACATTTATAACAGGTAATAACAAGGCCATAATTCAGTGTTACCACTGACCTTCAATTGCCTCTTTGCGAGCCAAGTTTGCCTTCATAAGATCTCTTGCAGGTTCCGCAGCCTCTATCCCAGCTGAGCCAGTACAGTAGCTGTTACGGATCATCTGCTTGCAACACTCGTAGCCCCATTGGTGATCCTTCCACCATGAGCCCCAGACGCTAGTGTGGTTATTGATGAATACATCTTCCTCATACTTGCTCCTTGGAAGAGCCATCTCCTGCAAATACCAGCGAAGTTGTTGCCCAATAGTTTGAACCAACTAACTTTTAACTTTTGAAGTCCAATGAACAAATAAATAGGTTGATGCATGCCACTGAAACACATGTACAAATGAGTATGACATCCGCAGCAGGTGGAAGTCCTTAGAATTACAGATTCTTAACAAAAGTCAATTCATAAAGGAAGCTAAAATACAAGATTTCAAAAGAAAGTTTCCAATGTATCCTACCTGGCCTTTTATTATTCTACCAGCACGATCGTACTTAACTTCCCTCTCACTTTGCCCTAGGAGGAGTTCTCTAGGAATAGCCTCATTAGATGCTGCATTTCCATATTTATCCATTATGGCCTCCTTATTTTTGGATTTCAATTTCTCTTTGATAATCTTGTAGTTCTTGAACAATAATTCTGCTTGTGAAGGAGCAGCCTGCATGTGGATATCTTGCCCTTTCTCATAGGCTTCCCAAGCATGGATATTGAGCTGTTTGAACTCCAGCGCTTGCCCACTTACTCTATATTGGTTATCTCCCTACAGCAGAATTGAAAAATGAATAATCCACATACATGTACTCGGAAAAAGAATATCACAACGATAAGGTGTAAAAATATATAATATGATATCATATTAAGAAGTTAAAAAAAAAATTGACTACTCACTCCATAGAACTTCTCATTGGGATCACTATCCGGTAGAGGATCCCCACGCATGGATCGAGTTTTCGGATCATAGTATGCAGAATTAACATCTAGATTCAGAAGGTACTTAGCAGTATCTTCTCGAATACGCAAATTCCTGGAAAAGAAACATTGACCATGCATAAGCACTAGTACAAGCACTAGCGCAACAAAAGCATAACTAACATAAAAGCCCAAACAAATATCTCCGCGGGGGCCTCGGATAAAAAATTACCTTACTGTCCCTGTACTGCCACCACCTGTGGTGCGTACACGTTTCTCTACCTTCGCGAAATCCATCTGTTTGCTCTCGTCAACCCTGGCCTCATCTACTTTCAGTGCATCATCATCATCTTCCTCATCACTACCTGAACCCTTACCGCCACTCCCGTTATTATTCTTCACTTCTAGCTTCTTTAGTTGCTGCTCTTTCAAATATTTTCTTCTTGCTGCATCCTTAGCTTCATAAGCTTCTATTACGCGAGCATATGTAGCGGGATCGTACCCATTCCAACGATCACGCTTTCCATCATAATCAAGCTCGAATGTCTCCACCTTCTCATCAGCAGCTATACGCATGTTTGTCCATTTAGCCCCCAATTTTCGTGGTCTCTCCATGCATGACTTCTTGTCATGAGTCATTGCCCCACAACTACAAATAATAGAAGAAGTTTTCACTTATTATTTACAATTTGCAACCACAGATCAATCAATGATTGACAACAGAAATGACTGAAAATGTGAATATTTAAAAGAAGATTTTTAGTACGCTACAAGACAGAAAACATGCCTATGTTATAGTGCAACGCACTTTCCCACATTCACAGAGGTCAGAATTTAATCGTCATGGATCCCCAGTTGCAGTGACAGAATCAAGACTTCATGGCTAACAGCAACAGCTTACAGATGATTCCATAAAGAAAACAAATTATATGATAAAAGTGAAAGAATATACATACTTTTCACAAGCGCCCTTCCGGTACCGGTCAGCTTGATAAATTTTAGCACCTCTGTCATACCATGCTTTCGTATAATGGGATCAGACTTCCATTTCCTTTGATGTTTTAAACTCTACTTAAGAGTTGTCAACCGACACAAACGACATATAAGCCATGGGGTACTTAATCAGCAAGTAGATAAAACATGAAATAAAATTTTTTTGGCATTTGCCTTAAAAGAAAAAAAACAGAATCATGGCATACCGGCTTTTCAGCATTAAGGTACCAAGGTGCAGATGACATGTACTGAGGAATGTGAGGATTGATCTCCTTTCCATCTTCATCAAGCTCAGCTGGTGCAAGCCCAGCCTTCCGTGCTTCTTCCAATTCGAGTTGTTTTCGATGGTCCTCACGGGATTTAAAAGACACTGCATTTTGATAAGAAAATTATACATCATACACTTTCTCTGTTAAAGCCTCTCAAATTTTCAAAGAGAAATATGCCCCAAAACCTACCTCACAGTCATATTGATACAACAACACTTGTGTGGGTTAAATGGGGACAAATGTTCTGCCCGCAACAAAGGTCAAAGTGACTACCTCAGTAAGGATTCTAAGCAATGCCACTGTCCACCCTAAAATAGGGGAAAAGGTGTTGCAACTTTTTTCTTAATTATAGTTATTACTAATTTCACATAGGGGAAAAGGCATTCCAATTTTTTTCTTAATTATAGTTATTACTAATTTCACATATTGATTTCACTATTATTGCGTGATATTAAATAATAAGAAAATGCAAAATCACCTTGTAATACCTCAGGCCTTTAATTACAGGACAACCTTTAGTTAGATTAAACTAGGCCTTAGACACCGATAAGTAGGGCTATCTAATTAGCTTGCGGGGTGCCAAGTGTTTTGCTTAGTGTTCAACGTGGCTTTGGCCTGTCCTATTAATAAATAAGCCAAATTTGAGTAGATCATGTTCGCTCGAAGTACAATTTGAATAAGCCCAAAATGGGTAAATATATAGAAATTTCTTAAAATTATGTGTCATTTTAAAGGTAAATTAAATAATTTGTTAACTATGTAAAAATAAAGAAAATGACAATAGAGGTTTTTGTTTAGAAAAGACGCATATTTCAATATTAAAAGTACTTTATGTCAATATTAAAAAGCCAATTCTAACATTTCCCAGAAAAACAAACCACTTGCGAATGGTTCGTATTTGATTTAGTGCCTAATGAGCTAGCTCAAGTTCGGCTCCACTAACGGTTCTCAAAACTTGAACGTTTGTGTGTGAACAGAAAGACCTCTCATTGCTAGAAGGAGAAGCAAACTGAACAAAGCATTAAGTTCTTTGTGTGTACAAATACAAGCCTATACTCAGTAGAACAGCAATCAATAAAAGCATTACTACAATGACTAAAAAACATTAAACGTACTTTTGTTCATCTAACCCCCTTTTCCACTGTGGAACTAAATTCCGATATCTCTTGATTTGCCTTATGTCTTAATCCATTTCTTAATGAACTAATCCACTTCTTTATGAATGGATGAGATAGCATCTAGCTAGATACTATACCTTACGAACCAAATCGAACCACTCTTTGAGATACAACATGTGCACCCCTATAGAGCCTTTGGTCATGTCCATACAGCTCCTACTTCATATGTGCTCCACCTCGAGCTCTAACTCATGCATAACATCTCTCATATGTGCTCTCATATGTGCTCACCTTGAGCTTTAACACATTCATTAACTTTGATTATAATGATACTAAAAAAGATTAAATCCTATTTGAGCCACAAGTCTAAATATATACTTAAACACTTGTTCATCAATCCCCTTCTCTATGATGGGACTATATCCCAATATCTTTTAATTTGCCTTTTATCTTAACCAACTTCTTAATGAATGGATTCGAGCCACCCGTAACAGGTGTGGCATCAAAAATTTTGCAATGCAAGTAATTGTAGTCCCATCAGTGATAAACTCTAACAAGTGCATAAACTCTTGCATCCATAATTTCCAAAAATTGTAACTCAGATATACAGAAACCCAACTTAGAACTTGCAGCAATGAAGCACTGAAGAACGCCTGTACAGCAAGTATGAAGGCAGGTGATACAACAGGTAGGAAGGTAGGTGATCGGTCTTCGAACGAAGTAGATATCATGGGGAGGGAGAGGGAGAGAGAGAGAGAGAGAGAGAGAGAGAGAGAGAGAGAGAGAGAGAGAGGCAACAGGAGATGATCCATAATTTCCTAAACTCTCACTGATTTAGATTCAGGCACAAGGACTACTGACTACCATTTTAAAACTTGAAGCAAGGACACATTAGAAAAGATTAGATGGAAGCAGGTTAAGATTCTCAGCAAGATAGTTTACAACGTACTATTATCAAAGAAGAACTAGCAAGATCATCGAGACTGTCTGTTGTCAAGGAAAGCTAAAAAGTTAAAAAAAAACAAAGCGAACAAAGCATTAAGTGTTTGTCTGTAAGCATTGCAAAGTTCATAACTCCATATCATGGTACAGACTCTAAAAATGGTTCCTATACGTGCAAGCTTATGCACTTATACTGAATATGGTTAGCTTCCTCCATAGCCTCTCCATAATACCAATGCTAGAGGACCAATATGTCTATGGATCAGATAGTTCGCTGAAACAACCATTTACAATACGACTTGATTAGTTTCAAGGTACCAAATTGTGGAATCCAAGGAAACCGAAGGACAAATTTACATTAAATTCAAAATTCTTATTTTTCTTATTCGGCCCTTGAAAAAAAAAAAGACGTGAATTTTCTATTAACAAAAGGGAAGGAGAGTCGCTAGGAGTCATTTTAGGATAAAAATAGCAAAAACGATAGCCGCACTATTCATCTTTTCTTCTCCAAATGCCATACTCCTATTATAAATAGTACTCAACATTCTTCATTTTTCATGTGCACTCTCTAACTATGGCTCCTCAAAACTTGTATATTATAATAACATCCATTTTTAAGAAGTCAAAAAAAGCCACATGTCAAGCACCATAGAGTTGTGCTCAGTTAGAAAAATATGAACAGTTTTGTTGACAGTAGAAGAAATACTAAACTAATTGACTCTATATGCCTTGGGGACATGCGAGGGACTTGAAATGTATAATGCAAGGTATTGTATCAAAATTCTAAATTCTTTCCTTTAATATAATAACTTAATTAGCATCTACTGTTTAAATTATTCACGTTTTATTTTATTTTCTTTCTACTTCTAATAAAACATGATCACATGATTATGGGCTTTGAATTATTTTGTATATAGACACATGCCTAAATAAGTACATAGCTACCTCTTCGTGTCTCCATATCCTACTTTTTTCAGGATTTTCCACGTCCACATCTGTCATGTGTCATATACATGTTTGTATCCATGTTTCAGAAGTTGCCTCCAATATGGGGGAGAGATTTAAAACCATCCATGTAAATGAAGACGGAGAAGATGAGGGGCACAGCCAGTTGAGATTAGGAATAGTTTACATTCTAAGTTTAAAGCCATCTATAAGAACCCTTGTACCCACCGGATAAGCCTAGATCTCACGCTTGGGAAGGTAATCAGGAACTTTTGGAGTTGGGCAGTCTTTTTCAAGTAACTGTTGAAAGTTGAAACTTATGATCTCATAAACTTTATGAGAGATGATGTTGATTGAGTTACATCGCCAAACGAATTGAACTACTCTCATGTGGTTCTCATCCCCAACATAAACACCCTGGAATTTATTGATTTCAGCAGAATTCATTGATTAAAAGTTCACTCAAGATCGTGGCAAATGTCTCAACAATAGTTTGAGCGATGTCTAGGGAAATATTGTGGTTGCCATCAAGTAGGTTTAACTCCTGTTAAAAACATTTTGTAAGGAGTGGTCTTCAAACATGAAGGTATCCACTAGTACAAAAAAGAATACCACTAAGCTGGACTTAGAGAAATTATATGAAATGGTTAACTGGAGCATTTTGTTAAAAACATAAATATCTAAAACAGTGATCCCAAGTGGACTGCAGAGATTAAGTTGTATTCTATCAAGACCAGTGTCATTTGTTAATGAAGTTCCGGAAAGGGACATCCAATCCAAGGCAAGAGGGGACTGAGACAAAACAACACTCCACCTTCTCTCCTATTCATTGTAATCACCGACAGACTAAATCACACGATTTGCAAGGCTAGGCAATCTGTTAAAGGTTCAGGTGTTTCTAATAACAAATTTGACTTTATCAATCTACAATACGTGCAGTATGTACGGGGATGATACTCATCTATTTTGTTACTGATGCGATCTTTATTTTTGCGCCATAATTTTCCTAAAATATTGGATGGGAGTAGTGGGATGGGTCAAAATGGAGACTAAAAGCCACCCTTCCTGCTACTCTTGTGTATTACCATAAACAGCAGCTTCTTCAACTCTAATTCTAACAAACAGCAACAAATTAAGTGCGAATAAGTATATCAATCAAAATATCCTTATACCTTACTAGCTCATACAAGTCTTGAGCCAATGCAATGTGCATGAAATGTATCCTACAATGATCGTTACTGCACAAGATCCTCACTCCAAAAGATCGAGACATCGCCCCAATTACTATGAGAAGGCCGACACAAGCATGAATTTGTTATTATTATTTTATTTTATTTTATTTTTGAGGAATTTGGTTCTTGTTTTTTGAGCAGCAACCAGATCACGTCGTCGACGCTCATCACGGCAATGTAACACTTGAATCATATCAAATATGTACAATTAAAGTTCAATAATAATAATAATCATCATCAAGGTTCCGAATCTATACAGCTAAATGCAAAGATATTGCGGAGAAATTACCTGATGCTGTCGCCATGCCGGGCTCTAATTTAGAAGAAAAGGGATCTAAACGAAGCGATCAAAGAAATTTAGATCGATTTAATTTTATTTATTTTATTGATCAGTTTGATTTCGGAACCCTTTCGACGATAACGAGAGAGGAACGAGAGGAACGTAGAACTCTCTCGAAACGAACCACTCCCCTATAATACGGAGGGGAAATTCTAAATGCGCACCATATTTGACTTAGTGAGCACCACATCCTATAGTAAAGTATTAGCACCATAGGGGGAAATGGTGCTCACTAAGTCATGTGCGGTGCCCATTTCGAATTTCCCCCACTTGTTGGATTGGGTAACGGGAATTTCTAGATGGGCACAGTTTTTTTTTCCCTAGTGAGCCCACTTAAATCTTCCCTTTATTTACTATTTTACCATTAAAATTCTTGGTCAAAACTGTCCCTCCTTCACCCCTCTTTTATCTATCTGGGACTGTTAGCCCGGATGGATTGGCCTGATCCGGAATGGCTGGATCTGATTAGGAAGAGTGAGAGGGAAGGGGAGGGGGGAGGCGATGCCGTCGGGGAGCTTCTAGAAATTTTCGTTTTCTCTCAAAGAGAGAGAGAAAGTGAAATTGAGAAGAAGAAAATGATGAAGAAGAAGAAGAAGACGATGATGATGAAGAAGAAGAAAAATAAGAAGACGACGGAGAAGACGATGATGAAGAAGAAGAAGAAGACGATGAAGAAGAAGAAGAAGCAGCAGCAGCAGAAATCGGAGAGAGAGAGAGGAGGGTAGGTTAGGAACTTTGGTGTGCTCACTAGGAAAACCCTTTCTTTTTAAAAGAGAGGATGTGCTCACAAGGAAAAGTGGGCTCACTAGGAAAAAAAACTGTGCCCATCTAGAAATTCCCGTTTTAACCCATGACTTTCGTTTTCCGGTTCTGGCCCAAAATCTTCATTTCATGGTCATGCTCGAAACAAAAATGTCCTCAGGGAGGGCCCAAACATTAAATGTAATTGAACACATCCATAACTGACATATATTAAACACATACAAATATTTTCATCATTTGAGATATATTTTCATCTTAATTCAGTCTTATTTTTTGAGTTTAAACCGTGGCTCGTGTGTTTCTTTAATATATAATTAATGAAAGTAACAGTACGTCTCTCAACTTAGCAGCAGAAGACTTATAAAACATAAAAACATCAAGTCAAAATAAGAAGGGAAGATGCATAGATATCTCTTATCTATGTAATATTTCGAAAGTCTGTTATGAACATTGTTTACTGCTGCTGATGTTGGAGATATGTAGGAAGGTCTAGGCGTCTCAAAGCATAGAACAGCCACATGTCGTCTATCCACTCTCCTTCTGATGACCAGTACCTGCCCAAATACCTCGGTCTTTATTTTAATACTATGATAAACCTAATTGTCATACATTTTTATCATGGTAGCCTGCCGGACTAATATAAAACCCCCCATTAAACGCACAGCCGGCCAATCAGCTTCAAAAAAGACTAATCACATAATCAATTCCCCTAAAAATATGAAAAGTTTACTTGCAAGACAGATGGACTCAGGACAAATTAATCTAACACTACGTACAAGATGATCAATTACCTCTCCTCCTGTTGCTGTTGCTGCTGCTGCTGCAGGTGAAAATATCATCACTTGCCGCTCACTTTCAGACAAAGAGCAACAAGATGCTCAGAGGGTATCCAAAGCAAATTAAATTAGCAAATACCAAAGGCTGATCACTGCCTCCTGTTTGTTAAAATTTGGACTCTTTCTCCGAAGAAAGCCGGCTTGATCACCGAGATCAAGGTAGAAAGTAACAATATACAAACAAAAAGGCTAACAACAAATATTGTTTGGGTTTGGGTTTGGGTGGGAAGCAATTCAAATGTTGCGGACATTATTATTATTAATCAAATGATGCTTTTATTGAGGATGAGTCCCAATCCCCCAAGTTGGTAAAGTTGATGTACGTCGTCTCAGTGCTCTCATCACTAATAGATTATTAACCAAAGTCTACTCCTCCTCCTCCTCCTCCTCCTCCTCATGATCTCATGAGAGCTATGGCGCCTTGGGCCAACGATTTTGACACAGATAATGATTTCTCCGTCGAGGACCTCCTCGTCGAACCGGAACAAGAAGGAATAGGAATAGATGATGACGATGATCAAGGAGGCGGGGCCGGTTCTTTCGAGACATATTCCAAAGGTGGCTCATCCGGTTGTCTTCAGCATAAATATGATCCCACTGCAGAACTCGACTTGTTCCATGTAAGATCCTCAAACTTTCTTAATTTCTTTCCGCCCGCTGCTTTTTAGACGATCGATCGATGTTTTCGATAATATTTATGTTTGTATAGATTAATACTGAAGATGTAGCTGAGCTCGAGTGGGTTTCTCGATTCGTCGACGACTCCTTCTTCGAATATCCACCCGCTCAAAGCATGTCCGCAGCTCCGGCAAGCAGTATGCTATCGTGGAGACATGTCATGGTTCCAGTGAAGGCGAGGAGCAAGCGGCCAAGAAAGTCGTTTTCCTCCTCCACTTCAAACAACTCGAGTGCTAGCTCGACATCATCTTCCTCAAGAAGTACTAGTTTGATACTAGACGAGATAAACGGAAGGAAGAAGCGAGGACGGAAGAAGAAGAAGATGAAGATTCAGCAGAGAGAGATCAAAAAGTGCAGCCACTGCGGGGTGGAGAAGACGCCGCAGTGGAGGGCGGGGCCGATGGGGACGAAGACGCTGTGCAACGCCTGCGGTGTCCGGTACAAGTCGGGGAGGCTGCTGCCGGAGTACAGGCCGGCGTGCAGCCCGACGTTTGTGAGCTGTGTCCACTCCAATAGCCACAGGAAGGTGCTCGAGATGCGGCGCAAGAAGGAAGAAGAGGCCGATGAGCAGCTGCAGCTTGGGTTCTGCTAGATTCTAGCTCAGTTTAATTAGCCTAGGCTCTGATCTTAGAAGTTTATATAGGATATTAGTCAGAATGAATTGTTTGTAATGCCTCTGTGCAACACTACATATATATATAGCAGCTAGCTAGCTAGATATTGGAATGAATCCATTTCATGTCTAATATCTTGATCACAGCACAAATTCGATAAAATCAGAATTATTTGTTAATTAATTTTGGTTCACACGGAGGTCGAGTATGCATGTATTGAGAGATCCAATTAGCTGCAGTCTCTCTACGAAATCTTGTGCATTTTCTTTTTGAGTGTGTAAAAGTCTCTGTATCATTATATTTGTGTACTTTATTATCTCGGGGAAATTCTAAATGAGCACACCATTTGATTTAGTGAGCAGCATATCTTTCCCGTGTGGTTTCTCGTGTGGTGCTCGCCACTTACTCTAGGATGTGTTGACTTAGTCAGTTGTGTGCTCATTTAGACTTTCCCATCATCTTATTACTATCAGCAACCACTCTAGAGTCTGAGCGAAGCAATGGAGGCTCTCAATCTCCCCTCCGCCCTCACAAAGCTCTCCTTTTGCCTTCGCCGCCCAAAACCCTCATTAAACCCTTACTACAAATCCAAATACAAACCGAAAGCCTCCACCTTTGCTTGCAATTCCAGCAAATGGGCCGATCGCCTCCTCCCCGACTTCCATTTCCCCTCAACCTCCGCCACCACCGCCGTCGCCGACCCGCCGCCGCCGCCGCTCCTCCCTCTCATCCCTCCACCAACCGCCCCCTATTCCTCCGACCGCTCAATCCCCCTTCCCATCGATTTCTATCAGGTATGCACGCCCTTCACCTCATCTCAATTTCATCTCAAAGTTATCAGAACTCCGAGTATTTTGAATAGTTTGGTTTTAGGTTTTGGGGGCGGAGACCCATTTCTTGAGCGACGGGATTCGAAGGGCCTTTGAGGCCAAGGTGTCGAAGCCGCCGCAGCTGGGGTTCAGCCAGGAAGCGCTCATTGCTCGCCGGCAGATCCTGCAGGCTGCCTGCGACACGCTGTCGAACCCTAGCTCGCGAGGGGACTACAATAGGGGGCTTCTCGATGACCCTGATTCCACGCGCACTATCCATGTTCCTTGGGACAAGGTTTGAATCACTTAGAAATGCCTGCTTTTGCCCCAAGTTTCTGGATTTTGGGGAATGCCATTTGGTATTCTATTTTTTCGTTAATTCACTGCTAGTTCCCTTGATGCTACCGGCCACAATATAGGTTAATATTGCTTGACATTAGTAAAGATTAACTCTTGATGCTCATGTTAGTAAGGGTTGTTAAGAATTGATTAAAACGATGGAAAATTCAACAAAATTTTGGTTGAAATGGCCAAAATTTAGCATGACCATTCCAATTCACATTTAAAAATGTAAAATTGCTATCATTATGTTTGGAATTGCTGAAATGATGATTTCAAAAGATAAAAGGTCAGGCATTTGCCCCAAGTCTGAAACTTTGCTGCAATATCTGAATTTTGAGAATTCCATTTGATATAAAAATATCGACCAGAATATAGGTTAACATTTCCCATAACAACAACAACTAAGCATTTTATCCCAAGTATTTGTGATCGCTGCATGAAACAAAAAGAGAATTACACCAAATCGAGCACATGGATCATCCTTCTCGACTCATTCCTATTGAGTAAAATGTCTTCGTTAAGGCCCATAGTATCCTTTTTTTTTTTTTTTTTGGTATCACCTCTATCTATATTTAACTCGTCCTACATTGATAAGCTCAATTCATTGTGCTGGTGCATTTATAGATTTACGTCGCACATGACTAAACATATAGGCGGTTTTCTTGCATCTCTACTACATTCATTTTATGTGCATATTGTCTCTTTATATTCAAACATTTCATGTCCTCAAACAAAGCTAGCATAATACGAGTCTCTAATAAAATCTTCTCTTCAGCTTAACATATGTTATGGTCGATTAAAATTTCTATTGTGCTTCTCTATTTCCACCAGTTAGTTTGGATCTTATGGTTGACATCACTGTTATTCTCTCCATCCTTTTGGATATAACACCTGGATACCTAAATTAATTGCTAATTGATATCCCTCGCTAGTGTAATAACACTACAGTTTTGGACCCTCTATTTACCGAATTTGCTTTTCATATATTATGTTTTGGAACTATTTAATCCACAATCTCAATATTCTAAGTATTATCTCCATATCTCCAATTTGATATTTAACCATCCTCTCATCTCATCGAATAAGACAATATCATCAGCAAATAGTATATACCAAGGTAATTATCCTAAATAGCTCCAGGAAACTCATACATTACTAAGCAAATAAAAATGTACTCAATGTAAATTCTTGATGCAATCCATTTGTAATAAAAAAAAATCACTTATTAGGTCGCTACAAATTTTGATATTTGCCACTATTCCATCGTTCATATCCTTGATTATTTCAATATACTTTGCGTGTCTTTGATTATTTCAATATACTTGACATGGACTCCATTCTTCATTAATGTCCACCATAGTACCTCTCTCAGTAATGTTTCATAAGTTTTTTCTAATCAATAAAGACCATATAAAAATCGCTACATCTCTTACGAAATCGCTCTATAAGTTGTCAAAATAAATGAATAGTCTCTGTCGTAATATTTCCCGGAACTAAACCTCAAAAAAAATAAAATAAAATAAAATAAAATAAAAGAACCTGGAACTAGTAAAAATTAACTCTTGATGTTCATGTCAATAAGGGTAATTACCATTTATTACTCATCTTGCATAGTGATGGAAATTTCTACAAAAGTTTGGTTGAAATGGTCAAAATCTAACAGGCTTTTTTAGATTGTTATTGAGTTTTTCATTCCTAATAGGTCCCAGGGGCTCTCTGTGTGCTCCAAGAAGCAGGGGATACGGAGGTGGTGCTCCAAGTAGGCCAGAAACTGTTAACAGAGAGATTGCCTAAGAATTTCAAGCAGGACGTGGTTCTGGTTATGGCACTTGCATATGTGGATTTCTCTAGAGATGCAATGGCTTTGACCCCACCAGATTTTGTTGGATGTTGTGAAGTGCTTGAGAGGGCATTAAAGCTTCTACAGGTAACATGAAACTATTACCATCACCATCTAAACTTGGCCAACGTTCACTTGTTTTGTACCTGCTGACAAACTTAGCTATAGAAAGTTGAATATTCTGAGAAGCAAACATGAAATAATTAGATTAAAATAAAAGTTGAATATTCTGACCAACATTAATTATTCAGTTTCAACATTATGAGCTATATCAACATACATGAAATAGTTAAGTTAATATTCTTTAACACTTCAAGAGCTGCAAGTTCTTTTGCTTGTTTGACATTGTCTATTCCTAAAATAAAAGGGAAAAAGGGAGCAAATAAGCCTGCAACCATGCTACAGGAGTAGTTTTCTTTCAAACTTTGATATATTATCTAATGTAATATGCATAGGGCCAGCATTTTGATATTGAATGACTAAGAGAGTCTAGTTTGCATAACTCAGGAGGAAGGAGCAAGCATTCTTGCACCAGATCTACAGGCACAGATTGACGAGACACTGGAGGAAATTACGCCTCGCTGTGTTCTTGAGCTTCTAGCTTTACCGCTCAATGAAAAGCATCATGTGAAACGGGAGGAAGGCCTTCTAGGAGTGCGAAATATTTTATGGACTGTGGGCAAAGGAGGTGCTGTAGTGATTGGAGGAGGGTTTACTCGCGAGGATTTCATGAATGAAGCATTCTCACGGATGACAGCTGCAGAGCAGGTTCGTTGTTAACTAGTCTTAGAAAAAAATTTCTCTTTCATTTTTCTATCTCTGGTGTGTGTGAGCATGAAGTTCAAGAGTGCATTTATTATGTGAAGGTTGATTTATTTGCTGCAACACCAAGTAACATACCGGCAGAGAGTTTTGAAATCTATGGAGTGGCTCTTGCTTTAGTTGCCCAAGCTTTCGTGGATAAGAAACCCCACCTCATCAAGAACGCTGATAATCTCTTTCTCCAACTTCAACAGACTAACATCACCACAATAGGCTCTATCCCTGACTATCCCATGAAGTCTGATCATGCAACAGACTTTGCACTTGAAATGGGCCTCTGCTCACTGCTTGTAGGAGATCTTGATGGGTGCCAGTCACGGTTGGGAATTGATAGTGAGAACTCATCATACAGAAATCCATCTATTGTAGAATTCATTGTGGATAACTCAAATATCGACGAAGATAATGACCTTCTTCCTGGGCTCTGCAAACTCTTAGAGACTTGGCTTATGGAGATAGTTCTTCCAAGATTTAGAGACACTCAAGATTTATGCGTTAGGCTCGGAGATTACTATGATGATCCCACTGTCCTGAGGTATCTGGAAAGGTTGGATGGAGGTGAGGGTTCGCCTTTAGCTGCAGCTGCTGCCATAGTCAAAATTGGTACTGAGGCTACTGCTGCACTTGGTAGCATAAAGTCTAGTGTTCTTCAGGCATTGCAGAAAGTATTTCCATCTGGAAACATGCAGGAGAGGGTGAGTAAAGAGGACCAAGATGATGTACATGATTTTGCACATGACGTGCAATCTGAAGAGCCTCTAGAGAAATCAGACCAAAATATTTCAGGAACCAAGGCTGAGGCTTTTTTGGATCTCAATCCTGCTTATTCAAGTGAGCAAGATTGGACATACCAGATAAAAGATGCAAGCCTGAAGCTTATGGGTGCTGGTGTGGTGGTCGGGTTATTGACTTTAGGTGGGCTCAAGTATCTACCTGGTAGAAATGTCTTTTCAGCTACCAGGAAAGAACTAATAAGTTCAGGAACAGCTGCGGATGTTGCCAGTCAGGGTAATTTTCATACACCTAAAGCTTTATTCTTTATATAACTACAAGCTAAGAAGCATGGATATGACACAGATATGAGACACATGCATGATACACATGGGACACATCAATTCCTTATAAGGACACGGGTACATGGCGATACAACGTTAGAGTATTTAGGAGTGCTTCTATACATGCATACATTGACATGATATGATGATAATGCATTCAGATGTCTAGACACATTCCTAATTACAGAACATAAAATCTTATATATATAAAAAATATAACCTATTAACGTTTTTATGACTCCCCAAAAGTAATAGGCGTTGGCTCTTGGACTCTTTATAGAATAGCCCAATATAACTCATTCCTATATAGAGTAGTACCTAAACTTATCATAGTTTTCATACATGAATTTGAAGGAGTGCCCTGCTAAAATTTAGTCTTTGATATGTAAATGAAATTAGACATATACTTGAAACTTGTAAAGTAAATAGAAAAGTCTATGGGAAATGTGTAATGTGTGTTTAAAAGTGTCCGGAGGAGCGCCTTAACCAAGTGTATTATATAATTGGCGGCACACTAAGAAGTGTCAAACTGTCGGACACATACCTAAGGAGTGACGAAGAATCGTCAGTGTCTAACACGAGCACAGCCTCAGTATAGAAGTGCATGTGCTACATAGGCTACAAGAGCTCTGTAGACAACCACTCAGTTGCTAATTTACTATCTGAATAAAAGAGCAAGTGATTCAAATTTAAGTTGAAATTAATAGTTAATTGATGTATGTGTTGCTTACTTGCTTGCTTATGTTGCTTGCAAGCCAGATTGTGTTCTCTTTAGTATCTTTACGTTAATTTTGCAAGCTCTACTGTTTCATATTGGTGGACCCCCTTTATTTTATTCTCTTTCTTTTTTAATTTGGATTCTCATTATTTCCACAAATATGGATGCTAGATACCAATATGACATGATCTAATAATTTGGAAAATCCTAAAATTGTAGATATGAATATGTCGTGGATACAGCCATAGAAGAACCAACACTCACACACACACACGCACCTATTAACTTCTTAGTATCTGATATGGCTCTGATGCATTTATATATTATAAATTTTAAGATAGGTTGATGGAGCATCAAACAAACATCCAAAGTATCTGAAGACATGTATTGCATAGGGGTTCTTATTTTTATAATATTCAAATATTCTAACATATTGTTTACGGATTCATATTACTATGGAGTATCTGTGGAACTCATTGTTATGCTATGTAGGGGCAACCAAGATTAGCTAATATTTAGTTTCATTGACTATTCTCTCTAAATTAGAATGAAGATTAAACCTTTTGACAGAAGTTTACCTATACTTGCTTCATTGGAATTTTTATGGTGGATACTTTTTTCATCAGTTTTATTTGGAAGCATTCTATTTTTATTTGTTTATTTGATTTTCTTTTTAATACGAATAGGGAACCTTTAATGCAGCCATTTTTGTGCAGTAGACCTTATGTGCAAAAATTTAATTTCAATATTCAATCTGATGTTAGAAAGTAATTCAGAAATTTTGACCTATCCAAAGAACATTAGGTATAGTTGATTATATGATTTTAGATAGAGAATATATCTTGCACTTTTTGATAATACCATCATGCAGACTTTCTTGGCAACTCCTAGGATTATATTCGTTGCCAATTTTCAGAGGGAGGAAGGGAGGGAGGGACAGCGAGAGGATTGAATTTGATTAATAACTGCTTCTATGTGTGTTAGCTACATCACAATCAAAAAGTTTCATGGAGAACATTTTCTTAATGTTATTTGTGTTCTTTTCCTTGTAGTCATGTTACTGTAGCTTACCACTTCAAGATGTAGTGGGATCTGGGGACCTTGCCATCATGGATTTTGTTGTAAGCTAGATCCACAGACTGAGTAGATAAATCCATTCCTTGAATTCCATCTTTGTTTCAATTTGGCATTTACCGCCCTGCATTTGCTTGGTTAGTTGGATGAGACAACTATCTCTCAAAACTAGTCATGAGAGGACCATTTTTTGGCCTCCGTTTAATCCCATTCTTCTACAAAAAAGTATCAAGTGACCCCACCCACAACCCCCCCCCCCCCCCCCCCCCCCCCCCCCCCCCCCCCCCCCCACACACACACACACACACACACACACACAACAAAAGAAAAGAAAAGAAAAAAAAAGAACCCCGCCTCCCATTTAACTTCATGGGATGACTCCCTCCATGGGAGCACCATGTGGCTATACTCTGCGAGCACATGGTAACTTCTTTTCTTATACTCCTTTATTTGTTTGTACTTTGTAAACGACATCAGAAAAATCTGTTCATTATATTCCGACTTTCCCTGTATTTTACCTGTAATAGTCTTCACAAACTTTAAATGTACTCAATAAAATATATGTCTAAATATGTTATATGTGGTTTCTCTTACTAAAATCTGGGAATGATATCAAGGCTATAAAAGGCATCATGCATATCTTAGGCATGGGACAGGTGCATGAAGCTCCAGCTAAGGACTTTGCAATTGATTTAGCAGAATGGTGATCTGTTTAGAAGATACCTAGAAGATAAATATGGCAGAATTGTTTATTGAACTTCAGCATAGTTAGATTTTCGAGATGCAAAAGTAGATTACACAGTTGTTTTCTACATAAACTTGACACTAATTGGTCAAAATAATTGCATAGTCTTGTTGTATGTATTTAGTTTGACAGTTTATTTGTTTAGTTAAGCTTTTCAATAATTTTTCTATAATTCAGGAGTGAGACTTTATTGTTTGTCGTCATGTCATATTCAGATGTACATTTGTTAAACACCGCGCGGAGTCATTATAACTTGGAGAATAACAGTACTAGGTGGTGGTAACCATACTTTTTTGCGGAAATAGGAACGAAGATGTTACAGCCTTTATAATTCTGTTACAGTCAAATTGAAATGTTTTTGGAATTCTGTTATCCTTTCATCTCGTTTTAGTATTCTTAGCCACGAAAGCTGTAATAATTTCTTTTCCTGGTTTACATTTGCCCACAGATGGAAACTTGGTCGATGACATACCTAAAATGGACGCCAGATTTGCTGAAACTCTTGTTCGCAAGTGGCAGAACATTAAATCCCAGGCCTTGGGATCTGACCATTGTGCTGCAGAACTTCCAGAGGTAAAAGCTTACATTTCTCTTCTTTCTTTCTTTTTTTCCCTGGTGTCACTGAATGCGCTTGAGTCATATTTTCTATACTCGTACAAAATCGTGTGTAAAAGCATGTTTCGCAAAGTGTTGTTAGGCCGATTCTTCAACTTGAAACTTGTATCAATGTATCAGGAGAGGATCATGTACATTATTTTAGAAAAGGTAAATTTCTTCGAGGTTGAAACTGATCTTTCAAGGTATTTGCAGGTGTTGGAGGGTCGGATGCTAAAGATGTGGACTGATCGTGTGGCAGAGACTGCACAACAAGGTTTGTCTTGGGAGTACACCTTACTGAGTGTGACGATTGATAGTGTGACTGTTTCAATGGATGGCCAGCGTGCAACAGTGGAGGCAACAATTGAGGAAGCTGCCCGACTAACTGATGCTGCCAATCCAGACAATGATGATTCTTATAGCACAACATACTCCACACGCTACGACATGGCGTATTCTCCTAGGTCAGGCTGGAAGATAACTGAAGGGGTGGTTCTCAAATCGCAATAGTGGCTGACCTAAATGCTAATCTCCCTTGATATGTAAATAATCTCTCTTCCTCTTGTAGGGTATACTGTTTTTTTTTTTGCTTTTTTGACAGGTTCTATGTAGTCTCATGTGTTACCTGCTACCCAATCAGTTTCTGAATCTCTGTACAACTTTCATGGCAATGAGAATGTCTAAATTTTGAGTTAACAAAGCCTATGTCTTTCGTTTGTTTGGTTGGTATGTAAACTGGCACTTGTGCTGTTTGTTTGGTCAGCTGTGGATGAGAATCTACAAAAAGTTGCAGATGTTCAATGTATGAGGATTAAGTTCCTACATGGAGACATGAGAATCAAATAGAGAATGGATGTGGTTGGTGACTTTTGCATGTAAAGCCATGTGAAGGTCTGTTATGGTCATGTGCCTAAGATCGAGCTTCCTACATGCAAGATAGTTCACCTTTTTATCTTGAAATTATATGAAATTAGAATAGGATAAGAAATAGAGGAAGCAATGCTTTAACCTTTTATCTGTCGGCAGATATTTGTCCTGTTGCTTTGGTCTTCTCTCTCACAACTGAACTAATGCTTTCCCTAATACAAAAGGAGAAGTAGAGTAATACAATGCTCTCCTCAGTTACCACAGTATACATTGTAACTTATCGAAATGCATACATGATATATCATATATCATATAATATCGGTTCAATATTGCTGATATGATAAGCCCGATATTATAATATTGCTGATATGATAAGCCCGATATTACCAGTTCCGATATGATAATCTTGGGCGGATACCGATATTCTAGACCTTGTTACAGATGCATTTGAAGGGAGTCACTGAAAGTGTTCCTAAATGACAATAATACAAATTAAATTAAAAAAAAAACAACCTAAATTCCAGAACTGAAAACTTGGACATTGAAAAGCTTCATAGATTTCATGTTCTTGATTTTATATATATATGCAGTATTTCTGAACAATGAAACAAAACAGCTCAAAAAGAAAGAGTGAAGAAGGAAAGGCAACAAAGACCTGTAACCTTATATTGATTCAGTCGGAAAACAGCTAAAATAATAAGTTTATATACTGTCTTATATTGGTTACTTGCAGTAAAAATATACAAACCATATCGACTATCTACACTCAGATCAAGCAGAACAAAAGAATCGCAACAAATAATCAAGCAAGTAGAATATCGTCAGTCGGGTTAAGCTCAAGCCATGGTGGAGATGGAACTATCACCGCGGCCGCCATCTATGTTATCTGCAAGAAGACGGCCCTTGCTTCCAGGCGAAAGATCTCCGGGCAGTTAGCTGTGGTGTGAAGCTGAGCCCAAACATCTCCTTGGGCGCCTGCCCAGGCTCAGAAAGTCCGAACAGCTTGGCCACGAGCATTGCACTCTCTCTCACGTGCTCCATGTTAGTCTCAGTCCACAGTCGCCGGGAAAGCTGCTGCCTCCTCTGCTTGGAGTCCAACGCGATGCCCCAGTGGGCGTAGAGGCTCTCTCTTTCTGGCAGCGGTATCCTATTCATTAACCTGGATAACTTCTCCCTCTCCCGCCGAAGGCTCTTTGCACTGCCAGGAAAAAGAAATATGCATCTATAGCTTGAGAACAAGGCCATACCTTAGTTCTTGCATGGCCAACATCTAAATCTAACAAAGTTGGTCGCAAGATGAAGCACTAGCACAAGATCAAGGCCATACCTTAACTCATGGGGGTTGTCTTCCGCTGTGCTGTTATTGTCACTTCCTTTTGAGGAGGAGTTGCGTAGAAAGGATAGCCTCCGATGCTCTACTTCCATGTAAATAGAGTCTGCTGGATCTCCTTTAATGAGAAGAAAGAAGTAACTCCTGTGGATCAAGGAGACACTGCATGCATGCCATAACTCGACTATCTCCCTCTGCTTCTTCTCAAATTCCAAGGGCCAGCGGGAAAGCGACTCCGAGGATTCTAGCACTGGATTCAGGCAAACATCCTTTACAGTTATCTTGGTTTCAGGGTCTTTATTGACAGCATACTCAAGTACCTGAAGTTACATGTTTCATCAATAAGCAGCAAAATAGTACAGTGAGCTAGCATGCTGTAGAAAGGGATGATGGCCGGAGAAAAAACCTTATGTGATGAGTCACGAAACAAGGTATAGACAATGTATTCTTTTCATTTGTTCAGACAAATTTGGAATAAAGGGTTGCAAGTCCTATATATATATATTATGTACTCAACTTGATCTAAGAAAATATATATGCTATCAAAAAAGATTTGACAAGTCAAACAAAATGCGCCCTGTTAACAGAAATTGTTTGCGTGAGCTGATAATTGTCAAACCTGATCAGTGGCGAGCCCGTTGTGATACTGGCCGCGGATCATTTCCTCCAGCTGACCAACTGAATTAGAAGCTTTTGTATTAATTCTTCCATCATGGTAAGTCTTGGCATTGGGAACATGTGGCTTAAGAACATCAATAGAATCACTCTCTTCATAGTTTTCTGATCCATCTCCTGAATGTCTCTCCTGCTCAGCACCATAATTGATCACAGAAATTCTCTTTTGAGCCCCTCCAGGCCTACCAGTGAAATCTTTCAAGAAGTCGCTAGGTGGTGTGTTCTTATACTCTTCTCCGTCGTCAAACCAAGGACAAGATGCACTCATCGTAATTAAACTTGCCCTGCAGCTTCTACTTCTAACTAGCAGCGGGCGTCTGGAGCTACTGAAATCTCTTGCTGAGAGAAGTGTTGTTGATTCGTTTTTCAAGTCCGTCTCTCCTCTAGTTTCTGCTGAGGGTAATGGAGACGATTCCTTTAACAAGTCTGCATCGCCTTTAGTTCCTTCCGACGTCAGTGGGGACGATTCATTTTTCAAGTCTGCATCTCCTTTGGTTCCTGGTTCATAGTTACAGTGCTCCTTGGCATCAAACGATGGAGGCAGCAGACTGTCAACGTCCTCAGCCGACAACAGGTCAAAATCTTCAATTATGTTCAATCTCGGCTCAATCATCTCAATACAGCGGACTTCCTTACAGTGGCCCTCAAAATCTGGTGATGATAACGGGGAAATCTCTTCCTGACTCATGAAAGTAGGAGCACTCGATGAGTGATACAGAGGTACGATGGCACGTTGTTCATCTGATTTGCCTGAATCTTGCTGATGGTAGTCGGTACAATCACTGTAAGCTGGTGAATCACTGCTCATTGTAATCCTACACTCTGGCATTTGGTAAGAAACACCCGATGCATCAGAAACTGACAGTGTGTCCTCACACGAGATACGTGCACGGGGTATCGAGAGTTGGCTGATCTCCTCCTAAAACATGGAAAATAACCAAGTTAAAAGGATCCAAAATCGAGTGTATGCAAGCCAGCCTTACAACTTAAACGAAAAATATAATACCCATTGCCCTGAAGCTTGATCATTGCCCACAACTCTGAGCAAATCTTCAAGTCGAGATTGAGCAAGATTTCGTTGTTTCATCAGCTCCTTCATCTCTTTCTCCATCTACAAATTGTGATAATAATCGTAAAAATAATAACATAAATCAACATAGAACTTTTTCATATATATATATATTTCCATCTGCAGAAGAGTATTGTTTCGGTACCTTTTTTATCTGAGCCTCTTTCTCCCTTAACACATCGGAGCCGCACGTTATGGAGGCTGGCACCATGTATCTCAGTTCATTTTCCATTCGAGCAAGTTCTTTTCGCAAGTGCTTCACCAACGCCTTATCTGTCATGACCACGTTAACACGTGCACTAGTAACCACTTCTTTAGCGCAGCTTGCAAATTGAAGGGTGTTCCTGGATTGCTCAGTGTGGCTTCGGGCAGGGCTCATTGTGCAAATGATGGCAGTTCGAGCATTTCCTCCTAAGGAAGATTGCAGTATGCGTGTCAGCTTTGAATCCCTATAAGGAACATGCCCGTTTCTTCCCTTGCTGTATTCAAAAGGAACCACAACGGAAAATGTGAACTATGAGACTTGGTAATTGTTTTCAATCAATAAAGGAATACCAAGTATGTAACTGATGACGGAAGTATATATAGCAGTGCACAATATTCTTGATGGCATTGATACCATCAAGAATAACTTGAGTGCGTCAATAGACTAAGTCCACGTGCATCTGAATTTCTTCACCCCTCTGGTGGCTACTAACAACCACAAAGTTGTAAATTTTGTAGAAGGATGAAAGTATTTATCTAAGGTGCTTTATGCAGTTTAAACCGTAATCTAAAACTAGAACAATGCACCAATATGTCATTTTGACTGATACGCGACCTTATCAGAATGCACTGGGGATGACTGAGTGTAGAATAATAGTAAAAGGTTCAGCAGGAAAATAAACATATTTTCTCATGGTAAGTATGTCCAAATGAAAACTTTATTAAGAAAAGCTCTCGGATGGTTCAATATATATGTATGTAGGTGTGTGCTGTATCTGTTATTGCATGCGTAAATTGGTAGATGATTGGGTGGAGGCAACCTTAGCTTACGAATAACAGTTCCCAGAGTCAGTAAACTTCGATTAATATGACAACCTTCTTTCAGCCTCGAACCAGCAGTTAATGCCTGAGAAGCACGCTCGCTCCCAGCCAAATCAACAAAATTCTACATCACAAACACCAAATTCAGTCTCCCATGTTCCATCCCATCATCAACAAGATGATAATAGAAATGTCAAGATCAATCCATTGGAGGGATTCTTACCACAATGGCTGTAAGAGTACTGAAACTGTCCCGATTAGAGAATTCTCTTGCAGAACTTTCAATACTCTACAAAACCATCCAAAGAAGACAAAATAAATTACGTTCCTTATGTTTTCTAACAATTATAATTAGCCGGAGAAATGGGGTCCAACCAGTCTGAGTATTTGATGTGATCTGGAGCTCATTTCATTTAAGGAGGTCTCGCCAATCTGTCGTTGAGCTGCAAGAAGCATAGTATGTTGGACGAATGTACAAAGAACAAATAAGAAAATATTACGTCACGACTACAACTTATTTTATACCTTCACAAAAAGAAAGAAGCTCCTTAAGATGGGCTTCGTCCCTTAGAGTTTCCTCTACAAGCTTCTCCACAATTGTTCCTTTCTATCAAAAGAGAGGCAAGCAAAATAAGGCCAGATAATAAATTCAATAACCATTCTAAAATACTAAATTCATTAATCGTAAGACCATTCATAATATTTAATAGTCCTTCACCTCGGGATCATCAAGAAGCCTAAGCAGCCCACTGTCAGGGTTTAGAAGATCCTTTACACCCTCATTGTATATCTCGATTGCTGAGAATTTCAAGACAAATTCTCTTTCTGCATGCTGCAGAAGGAAAGAAAGTAGCCACAGTAAGCTAATGTAGAAAGGAGGATAAGATGATCGTCGATAACTTGAGAGATGGCACACTCAAATTGAATGAATATTCAAGAGCTAAAATACCTTGTGTACGTAGTCATAGATTTCTGACACGCTATACTCTGTTATTCCACTCATTGTGTATGTCTTTCCGCTGCTTGTTTGTCCATAGGCAAATATACTTGCTGGGAAATAAGCAAAATCCCATATTTTACATTTGACAACTAACTACGGAAAACAGAAGTAGAGAAAGAAGAGAGAAGATGGACTCACAATTAATACCACTGACGACAGAAAGAGCAACTTCCTTGGCTCCTTCTTCGTAGACTTGTTTGGTGGTGCTATCACTCCCAAATACTCTGTCTATCATCCATATAAAACAACAAAGAAGATTGAGATAAGAGCGTCGGATATGTGCTTCACCAGTACATAATACATGTGCCGTAACTTTAAAATGATTCTGATTGTTTGCTGGAACAATATATTCTATAACCATGGTAGGTTCGTGGGATTAGAAATGCACGATAGAATTAGTAGTCACAGCATGGTTTATACTTAGACTAATAATTCTTAGCATGACATTCAGTCTTGTAATTGTTTGATATGATAATTAATATGGGATTAACTACGATCCAAGCAATAATGTGTTTGTTTGCCACTTCAAGTTGGTACAAAAGAAAAACATAGTTTTTATTGATAAAAGGCAATGGTTGTGTTTAGAAACAAATAACAAGAACAAAAATTTCCGAGTGATACCCAACTTTAAAGGATTAAAACTACACGATTGCTAATCTTTGGGGATATGGGGGATAAATATTCCGAAAATGAGATGATTACTAATCCTATGGGATAATTTATCCCACTTCATTTTGGCAAAACAAACACAGGATTGAGCAGGATTAATTATCTTATCCTACTCAATCCATCCAAATAAACATAGCATGTGAAGTTTCCTATTTTCTGAGGCCGCAAAATATTGATTGCATTTTCCCTTAATGTATATATGAAAAGAGAAATTGGAAAGCATGTGTCACAAAATATATCAGAGTTCTTAAAGAATCCCCTTTCAAACTGGACAAAAATTTAAAACAGTTGCATAAAAGACCACCGACTCATGACAAAACTTATCAGAGAGAAGATTGCTACCTTAGAGTTATGTAAACAGAAATCAGGAAGCATAAATAATAAAATGTGGCATGGTTAGTTTGAATAATGCCCCCAGGAAGCATAAATATACGCAATGTGCATATTTATTAACAAGAAGATTTCAAATTTGAGGGGAAAAAAGTAAAATTTGTATACTAAAAATTGTTCTCATGACAAGTTAGTTGTTTTAAATTAATAAATGGGTGCATAGGTCATGCATTCTCTAATTTACGACACATTGTCTATGGAAAAGAGACAAGAGGCTTTTCACTCGACAAGAGGTAAGTTTTAACCTAAAACATCATATGAAGTTTGAGATGATGGTCCTATGTAGCAGAATACTCAGAAAGTAATTGCAAAACTCATAATAATGCATACAAATAGACCAACCAAAGTGCCAAACAACTAATCATCATATCTTACAAAATCTTTCCAACAAATCATATTGCATTCGAAAAAGAAATTATTGAGGAACTCACCAAATGTGTAGGCGCTTGGGTACATTGCCCGCTCGGGGAGGCTATTCTTAAATACAATAGTGTTATTGTTGATGCACTCCCAATCTGATAAATCATTCCTCTCAATCTCCTTGCCATTCAGCGGCCGCAGCCTCACCGAAACCAGAATTTTCTCCTCCTTCCCTCCTCCACCGCCTCCAACATCATCTCCGGCGATCGAACCCATTCCCTTCCTCCTCTGCCCCCTCCCTAAGCCATCAATCCAAAACCCAATTCAATTTACACAACAAACAAACAAACTATTCACACCCCCATCATTTTATTTCAAAAAAATAATAATTAAAAAGACAGGGTGGTAAGTAGCTGTAGTTGTTAGGGTGGAGGTCGTTGGTGGGATGAATACTTAGCTACATTCTACCTTAAAAAGTTGAAGTTTTGATATAAACTTTGTTTCATATACAAGTTTACAATTACATAAAGAATTAAAAAGTAGCTATTCTATGTCAATATTTATGAATTAACAAGTCAAAGCGCCGCCCAAGATTGGATTTTTCTTGGAGCTCCAATGGTCCCGCCATTACCCAACAGTTCCCACCTCCATATTTTGACAATTTGGTGTCAATAATGCTCACACGGGGTGAAGAACATGGCCCTTGGATGAGCTTCTACAGAGAGAAATCAAGTTTAGAGATAGAGGAGAAAGTTACCAATGGATCCAACGCCGGAGATTGTAATTCCACCAAAGATTCAAGCTTTTAGAGAGAAGCAGGAGATGGGTCTCTATGCATTTGAAAAATGAATAAACAAATTTAAAAAAGAAAAAGAAAAAGGGAAAAGATTTGTTTTTTCTTCAACGAAAAAAAAAAAGAAAAAAGAAACAAGAGAGAAAGAAAGAGGTAGAGAGCCTCTCTTTCTCTCTCTAAGAAGAACAATAAAAACAACCGCTTTCCCTTTTAAGTGCCTCTCTCTCCCTCCATTCTTGTCGGGAAATTGTCAATGCGCACCACATTTTACTAGTGAGCACCACATACTATACTGTAAAGTGATTTACAACATACCGGAAAATGGTGCTCACTAGTAAAATATGGTGCGCATCTCTCTCTCTCTTTAATTGACACCATCTTCTATTTGCTCTGCTGGAATTTGCTGGATTTTTCTTTCAGAAATTTTCTGAGAATTTTTCATTTCTCAGTATTAAACTGCCACATAACATAATTAAACTAATTTTATATATTTGGAAAAATTACATAAAAATTATGAAAAATCAGAAATTATTCATAGAATTCATATTATTCGTCTTTTTTAAAGTTAAATATCGACAATATAAGCTTAACAACATGGAGATATCAATGTATCCACATTTATAGGAGATTTTGTTCTTTTTTTAAATGAATAAAGCCTGCATTTTGCAGGTTGCCACTGGATTCTCTGTCTTTTTTTTTTTTTTCCTTTTTTTCTTTATTCGATTTATTAATTTTAATGAGCACTTTTAGAACAAAAATGCTAGTTGTTTTTTTTTTTTTTTAATGTTATTGTCACGACACATTATCCGCTAAGCACGCGGACTGTGTCAGAGAAAGCTGGGGACATCCATTCATTTCTCCGCACGTTGCGTTGGCCCACTAAAAAAAGGGGTTGCAATTAGCTAATGATTCTCCCCGAAAAAAAAATTCTCACATTCATTTGTAAATTAAGATTTTATTGGGATGTTTGTCCAAAAATAAATATTTTTTTCAAGATTCTAGTATGATTAGTGATGTACTAATATGTGTTTTTTTTTAATTAAGAATCATAATCACTAGAGATTATTATAGAGTTTGAGGAGGTATTTGTAATGGACTTAAAAAAAATAGAAAGTATTAGTATTAAAATTAAAAAATAGTTGTCTTAGCACGTAGGATTTAAGTAGTGACATGTGCAGTATAGTCGATGTTAGATTATAAATATTATTTTAATCGCATCTCAACTATTTATTAATTTAATCAGTAGTGACGTGTGCAATCTCAAGCTTACTTCTTTCTCTACGACGGGGCTCTTCTTCACCATGGCAACTATTTCACCGTTCTACGATTGTTATGACCATTACCAAATTGTAAACTTAGTAGGTGGGTGAGCTTAATCCAATTGTAGGACCAAGTTCAATCGGGCCCACTACTACATTGCATGGGCTTGACTTGATAATTACTGTATTATGGGCTTAGATTTTAGGTGAAGTTTTTCAGCCCAGTTGTTATTGGGCGCAATAATTTGCAAATGACCCGATTTCGATCCGATTAAGCCCATTCCAGCGAAGGAGGCGGCGGCGGCGGCGGCGGCGGTATCGAAATAGCAAAGCAAAGAGGGAGAAGGGATCGAGAAGGCGATGAGCTTGTTGAGCAACGCGGGTTATCTCGCTCGGCGGGCGGCGCAGAAGGAGCGGGTTCGGATCCTTTACCGGCGAGCCCTCAAAGATACCCTCAACTGGGCCGTCCACCGCCGCATCTTCTATCAAAAATGTAATCTTTTTTTATTGGTTCTCTGCTGAATCCATGATCATCGGTCTTATGCAATTTAGATCTTGTATTCTGATTCCTTTCGCTAATGGTGTCATTAAATCCCAAAGATGCGATCTTTCAAGCAGAAAATCACGTGGTTTGGGCTTCCTACGCCATTTCTAGCCATTTTTCAGATTAAAATTTTGTTTTTTTTTTCCCCCCTTTTTAATGTGAATGTTTCATCTCGCTTGTCATCACTGTCATCAATATCGATCGGTCTTTTTGCAATGAATTGGCTCAGGAATTGGACTCGCAAAGATTCAGCAAAACTCCCAAATTACATCAAAAATGCAGTTTGTGCTGTGTTTAGGAAGTTGCATTGAAGTTTGATTTCTTATTGGCCCATAGCAAATTTTTTTTTTAAGCTAGGACTGTCCTTTTAGTCGAGGCATATTTGTTTCGAAATCTATATAGTTCTGTTATATTCTTTGCTATGAAGCTTGAATTGCTATGCACCAAAAATTTCCCTTGAGGATTGGGGAAATCCAATCACCAAGTCATTGATATGGATAACCCTAAATCTATATACTACTGTTTAATGCTTCTGTTATATAACCTGATGCATCATTTACATCATCATCGCCTTGAGGATGGATATTTATAATAGTTTAGTCATTGAAAATTGTAGTTCATCAGTTCATTGAGGTTTGTAGAAGTGTGGCTTGCACCCATGCCCAGGCATGGTTATCATTTAGGTCTTAGTTTTACTAATGATGCTTTAGCAATGTAATGCAGTAGCTGTTGAGTTGCTATTGGTTGTCTCAAACAATTAGTTACTATGTCATATGAGATTAAATTTTAGCTCATGTCTGTATTATTCTTTCTTGTTTCAGGCTTCGGAGCTAAGAGAAAAATTTGATGCCAACAAACATGTGGTATTATTATTATTTTTTTTCCTTTTTAAACTTTTGTCTAATGTTGAATCTTCTCGGTGCATTGTTTCTTACCATCAAAAGCAATAACCTTTCATGTTTTCTTATTTGGAAAGCTTGGGGAATTCCAGCTGTTGTTTCCGCTGTCATTCTTGTGCTCATATCATCATGTTACCTTCTCTGTGAAATTGTAAAAGATGATGATAATATGGTCCTGGGGTCTTACTAGAACATAAAGGACTGAAATTAGAAAGGTAGCTCCCATAATTAGATAGACATATGTAAATTGCTCATGGTATAATTTGTATGAGTGTAAATGTATGAATGTTTGTAAGTGCATCTCCTTAAAATACAATTATTCTGGAGGAGCGTGGTCAAATTGTAAATGGGATAGGACTGGAATGAGCTAATGTAAGGTTCAAATCCTGAAGAGAACATTATGGAACGCAATCGTGTATATGGCTCAAAAGGAAGGGGGAAAAAATAAGGTACATAAATGATGCTGCTATACAAATAAATGATGCTTCAATTTGTATAGATCAGAGGCATGTTCTATGGAGACTGAGTTCTATCCTTCCTTTCCCCTGCCTCCTCATCATCTTTCTTCTTCTTTTTTTAACTCTTATTGTGTCCAAGTTATTCCTGAATGTGGACAGCAAAGGTTAATCCTCAAACCCTTTCCTGATTCCGCCAAAATAAGCCCCAAGTCCCATTCTGTTATCTACATTTCAATGCAGGAAATTTAGAAGAGATGGTCTCATGTGTCCAAGTGTGTACATGTGTATATACTGTTCGTGCATAAGTGAAGTAATTATGTTAATCAAACATTAAGAATCTTTGGTAATACTATAAGCACAATATTTTGAAGTTTCTAGGAGACTGAAACATTGATGAGAAAGTGCACACTTTTTAAATTTCTGATGGCATATCTACTATCTCGTGCTTGATCAGTCCAGCATGATTCTCTTTTGGTTCATGTAGCCTACCCCAAATACTTGGGATGAAAGACTTAGTTGTTCTTTATATCTACTATCTCATGCTATCATGTATATGCTCCGTCATGTATGGTCCCTCAAATAGTTACTAGGCTATCATGCTATCTTTGGTGGTTTTTCAAAATGTTGTGTCATCACTGATTTGTTCTATGTTATACCATGTCGCTACCTGATTATATTTGCTGGAAGTCGTTAACATTTTCATAAAAGAAACAATGATATATATCATAATATATGTAGAAGCTTAAAGTGATCTCTACCATTCATGTCTTGTGAATTTGCAGGAAGACCTAGACACCATTGATAGGCTTATCGATGAGGCTGAAGCAAGTTATGTAAAGCTGAGTCACCCTGACCCTTACATTGGTAATTACTTGTGAAAACCTTAGACAAAAGAAATTAGTAATAATATTCTGCATTGTTTTCTATTATTTTTGCTCTTACTAGTTTTTCCAAAATTTTGTGGTGCATGTCGGCAATTGTTATTCTTTCTGTATCTTTATTCAGGATAAACAATGGCAGTATTTACACAAACTTTTACACTGATTTATTCATACCTTTAGTTTGGAAACCCATTGATTTCCAATTCAGATTCAAGGGTTAATGGAGATTCACCTTTTCTTGAATACTTTCTTACTCATTGAGACCCTTTGGTAACTGTAGCTTAATCAACTTATTTAATATACCTTTAAACATTCTTCTAGGCAATGTTTTAAATATCGGCCGACATGAATGATATTATTGCTTGATATGTCATTTTGGTTGCTAATACATTATAAAAGCCTGATATTGGCTCATATTTATGATATATAGTCTAATATCCTGCTATTCGATATAAAAATCCCTCATTCAATACGAACCCGATATCCGATATTTAGAATCTTGCTTCTAGGCTTAGTAGATGACTTTTTGTAATACATTAACCTTGAAACTTGGTATCAATTGCTACAAAAAAAATAAAAAATAAATAAGCCTCCCCCTCGTACATCCACCATTTGATCCACACTGGTTATCATGTCATATTATCATCTATGCCGAAGAACATTTATGGATGGAAAAAAATATGTGGTTTCGAGTTCTCTCATCCATGCCAAGAGGCTACAAAATGAATACTTCTCCCCAAACATAATAAATCACATTCTTGGACAAATAGCCAAAATAAGAGAAGTGCCTAGAATCACATGATGTTCATCCATTTATTGTGAAAGACTGCAAAGTGGTGTTTCACTTGCACAACAACAATATTTTCACAGCATACTGGATCCACACCCTTTATCTTGATCCGCATGTCATAAAATAATTGTTGATGAAAAAATAATGTGGTTTGGAGATGCAAAGCTGCTGATTTCTCAATAATATTGCAAAACAAATAATTGTGCATGATAGATGTCCATAGATCAACAGACAAAACTGTCCAGAAAACTCGTAGTTTTTCTCCACCTATGTTTTAGGACATGAAGATCGTAATGGAAGAATCTGCTGTTACAGATTTAGTTCCTTAGATTCAAACCTATTCATTAACTACAGATTTTGGGTTACAACAAAGCTCTGAATATTTTTTTGTATAAAATTTTAAAGCCACTATGTGTTATCTAGATTTCTTTTTTTTTCCTTCTGAAGGGAAGTTCAAAATTTTTATGATGGATGATCTGCTAATACTGGGTGCGACTGGTGAGATACCAATAAATTGGTGATGTTCTTATATTTCTCGTCTTGCTGTTCCTTGGGCTCCGGGTGGCACCAAATTCTCAAGGAATCCACCACCACCACCTGGGGTAAGATATAGTTCTTACTAGTGAAATTTTGCCTGTATCTTTTATTTGTTACTTTCCTGTCAGCCCTTTTCTTGTTCTCAATTTCTCATTCTATTGGTGAACTTTGTTTGCCAGTAATTGCTAAATAGTGCTTCCAGTTTCCTTAGATCTAAAAAATTAGAATTAGTAATCCAGATTTCATTTCCATGTTCGTCTATATTTAACAGATTAAAATTAAAATCCATACTTCATGTTCCCCAGAGTGTTGTAAAAAGCAATCTAGGCAGCTGCCTAAGCAGTTGCTTAAGTGGGATGGTCTTCAATGTGCTTTGATTAAGCAGGCGCCTCTGCAGCCTAGGCAAGTCAAAGCGGGCACCTAGGCACTGGGTGCCACCTTGGTGTCTAGTACCGCTTAGCATGTGAACACCGCAATGTTGTATATTCTTGCATTGATATCATGGATAGAGAAGTTTGTAAATGCTTATCATACTCGTGATAAAGATTGCCTGTTCAAAGTGATTCAAACCGAGGAATATGGTAGATTGATAAGAACGGTGATGTATTGGAAATAGTCTCAGATATTTAATAATACAATAAAACTTGTGGAACCCTTGATCAAATGTATTAGATTTTATCATTTTCAAACACATGCTTACTACGTAAGTTGGTTCCTGGTTGACTTTGAACTCGTGCACAAACCATTCTTTCATTCCGATAGAGACTCTTTCACTCTCTTATTATGTATTAGGCTATGTACAATGCTCTTTAGTGAAAATCATCAAAATTATGTTCAACTGCAATCTTGTTTCCCCCTTCCCATTGGTTTATCATTGAAGATAATGATATAATTTTTTATTTAAATCCTTTCTGTTGCTAAGCTTCGAGGCTGTTATATTTATATCCATCTCTTGTGTATCTGATGATGGTTCTGCTGTCTGGTTGCATATTCCCATTCAGTATCTGTTTCTTTTCCTGTATGAAATTTTCATAAGGTTGAAGAATGGTCTCGTTAATTCCATTTTATGCCAGCCCGTCCCATGTCTAACGATATCCGTGATGGAAGATACCCTTGAATTCGACCTTCCAGTCTCTCTTCAGTCATCAGAATAATCTACCAATCACCCTTGAAACATCTGATCAAAACTTGGTCTGTATTTTCCATGGAAACTTTTTTATCTCTAAGGTAATTTTCTGGTGGCCGAAACAATTACAAGCAAGGCATCCAATTCATTGCCAGATCATGGTACTGGGTATTGCCATTCTTTCTGATGTGTGGAATTTTCATGTTGGTGCAGATTGAAATTGTTTTCGATTATGGAAGAGAAGATGCTGAAACAGCCCAGTGCTGCACCTTGACAAATAAATGCTCACCAAGTCTGAGGTGCAAATGTGTTCTCATTTCTTATCAGTTTCAGATTAAAAAATTATGTGATGAAATAAGTTACATGTCAGCTTTATTTGTGCTTGAGGCAATACCACCAATTTCTTGTGCAAGCTTAATGTGCACAGCAACAAATGGAACCCTATTCCTTTCCATATACCATGGTCATCTTTACTACTTTTTAACAATGCAAGCTTTCATATTACAAAACATGTCAGATTCATGGCCGTTGTAATACTGCAGAATTTACAGGTTGGAACAGTATAACTGCCAGCCTTGTTACGTTTTTGCGTTAAGAACATTTGAAGATGATATGCTCAGCCAGTTCTATTCATGGGCTGAAGCTCGCAAACCATCACGGGCACAGCAGTCTCTGGTCCAAATCAGATTTGGTACTCGATGTCTGGGCTCAGAATCAAGAAACTGAAAGCAGAGTTCTGCTCAGCTTCGGGGCTCAGAATTTGCCTTTGACTAGATGGCTCGACCTTTCTCCTGCACCTTTGTGAACTCGGTAGTCCAGTTATCAACCAGGTTTGACATTATAGAGAGAATTCTACAAGTTTTGCTCTCTCTGCTTGCGTCTACACAGAAGCTCCTTCATTATTCTAACAAAATCCTGTGTTCAGCAATTCTAACTGATATCATGCTCAGAAAGTTTCATGGGGTCAATGGAAATTCATCTTGATTTTCATTATTTTTATACTAGTACACACAATACACTTGCACACAAACAAAAACTCTAGTATGTCATAGTTATCGGAACGGCGTGATCCTTGTGATCGACTAATATCTAAGGGCAGAAGCAGTCGATCATCATGGAGAGAGCAGCCTCGGAGCACAAGGTCAGTGGCGGCCGGTGCTTGAGCCTCAGGGCTTGACTCAGGTGATCTGGATATCCTACACAAGAACTGGGGCCAGATTGCTCCTCAATACTGGTAGTGGTAGTTGTTGTTCTCGAATCAAACACGGTCTGGCTTTTCTCCGGCAGCTTCGCAAATTCATTGTTGTGGATATGACCAAGCTGGACATGATGAACAAAAACAGTTACAGAGAGAGCAAGAAGAAGATGAAGAGGATTGCGATGGAAGAAGTAAATCTTGTAGCTTGTATTTAGGATTGAGTCAGGTGTACTTGATATATATAGAGCGAGCTAGTGGACACCAAGTCAGTGGGCTTTATCAGTTGGAAATATAAAACCATGAGCTAAGTATTATTATATATGGGCCTTTTCTTTGCTGACGGTTAAAGAAATGAAATGGCCGCTGTTTTAAACAGTTTCAGGATGAGGCCGCAGCATTTGGATTTGGGGAGCATCCATCTCTGTGTGCTATGGACTGCATATCTTTTGAAAGTAAGTGCAGCAAAAGATAGGATCCCTGTACTTGTAACACATTCAATAACAATCTCACCCATAAATTACTACAGTGCAAAAGATAGGATCCCTAAACTTGCAGCATATTTTAAATTCCAGTGTAAATTTTTTGATTGTTTTACACAAAGTAACTCGGGAGATATGAGGCTAATAGAAAAGACTGTATCAACTACAATAAAGGTATGATTATTATCTCACGACCATTCATGTACATTATTACATGTAGGACCATTCATGTACATTATTACATGTAGGATTTATATAAAAGAAAGATTTAAATGGAGGAGTTTGGTCTAACGCAAACTGTAACTCTCTGATGAAATGATGGCCTTGAGTGCATCTCTGATATATGGATACTTGTACGAAAACCCCAATTCCTTCGCTTTCAGAGGCAGCACCTTCTGCCCATCCAACACCTGTGAACAAGACAAGACCGTCGTGATAATATCCTGATCCGTTAAGCCATAGACATTTGAAGTGAAGGAGAGGAAAGAGGAGAATACGTACGATACTGGCACCTTCACCCAAGACAGCTTTGAGAGCAAAGTCCGGTACTGGGAGCCAAGACGGCCTGCCCATTACTTGCCCTAGTTGTTGACACACCTCTGAGAAACGAACTGGGTTGGGTGCAGTTCCATTTATTATGCCTGCACAAAATGATACTGATTTCTCCCTTCTTGTGGCAAAACAATTATATACAGATCTATGATACAAGCCATGCTTTATTGTTGTGGGATATTTTTATCATTCAAGACAATGGAACTGACAAAACCATCATATTTAACAGAAAATATCATCAATGTTTATTGTTAGGAATGCAAGTACTAGTGATCTAGAAGTGCAAATGGGTTTTAAATTCTTTAACTATTGAGTAAAATTCTGTCTACAATGGGAAAAAAGAAAGGGCCAATCTCTATGCAATGTAGTTAAAGACTCTCTTTGATTCACTTCGGACTGTAGACAAACTACCTTTGTATGAAGGGTTCGTTATAGCTTTGTAAATAAGGTTCACTAAGTCGTCCAAATGAATCCATGAAAACCTGCAAAAACAAGCAACAAAAAGCATAAACTGAACACAAAGAACACAAAAAACATGAAGCTATTCAACTGCATCAGTTTGACATCCAAAAAGAACCTGAAACTTACCATTGCCGGCCACTGCCAATTGGACCTCCCGCAAACATCATGAAGAGAGGAATCATTTTGGCTGCAGCACGACAGAGAAGAAAACAGCTCATGATTAGAACAGATATGAACACAAAAGACAATCAACAATAATTTCAAGTGCCTTTCCTTTTGAGAGTACTTACATGATAGTTACATTAGCATATCAGTTATATGAACGAGTTAGTTTCACAGATCATAAATCACAAATCATCAGACAACTTTACCAACAAATCATCAGACAACTTTACCAACCTAGAGCACCGCCATCTTTGCCTAGAACAACACCAATACGGATAAGTGCTAGTCTAACATCTTTATCTACTTCGAGTGCCTTTCCTTCCCATGCTTTACAAACCTAGCAATATGTAGTTACGCAACGAAGAATTAATATCAGCATAACAGGACTGGAACAAAGATAATTGATTCTCAAATGTGCAAAACAATTCACATACATTAGTAGCATCATACAAGGCATTTTGTTGTTTAATTCTATGTTGTAGTGTTTTTTTCCCTCTTTGGAACTTATGTGTTTTTATCATTGTATGGAACAAAATACCCTCATGTAAAGGTCCAAACAGAAGGAAAACTATGGTAGAGAAACATGCACATAAAATTTGGAATATGTCGACAGAATTGATGTAGTCGCAAATTTATGTTTACTACAAAAATTTTAGTGCAAAATATCATACGGTTTATAAGCCAAAGCTAGAAACAGACAAATAACAATAGTTGTAATGCATGAGTATTGACATTTAGAAAGTTATATATAAAAGTAACATCACAATAAAAAGTCGAAGCAAAATTATTATTATTCATAACCAAGTATTGACTGTACTACTTTGAATAACTTTTGCACATGTCCTAGTTGATCGAGTAATTCCTAGTTGAGCCAATCTGACACTTTGCGAAATTTCATTCTAACATAGTAAATTTTGTGTATATTTTCTGGAAATAGACATAAAGATTCTATACAATGTAATATAACCAACTCATTACAAATTAAACACAAGAACACAACATGTACACAATTTTGTGTTGTTGGAGACTCACAATCACTTTATGAATACATGCAGTCTACTACTAGCCAAAGTAAAAGAACACAATGAGGGGGAAAATAGCTACATTGATAATAATTAACCTCTGCTAGGTAGTCGTTTCCTGGAGGGCTTGTCTCATCAAAAACTTGAGTTTCGCTTGTTCCTGTATATGTTCAGAAAATATGATATGTGAGAATGAAATTTCAAAAGTTTTCTATTATATAAGCATCTGACAGTCAAATGCTTCTACATGTTTATGGTACCATACACATGATAAAATATAGCAATCTTTGGACATTAACTTGAAGTTGGAGACGGAAGTTATGCTATAGATCTTTAAAGATTGTTATCTCTAGTATTAGGTGCGAGGTCCATGGCTATGATAAGTGGAATTCGTAACTGGGTCCTGATACTGCCATACAAGAAGGCTATTAGAAAAATAAATGTTATCTATAAGGGGCTAACAGTCCAGGAGATGTTACTCTATGGCCGTTATATAAGTTCTCCCCTCTTTTGAGAGATGCAAAGACTGATATTTAGGGCCTATATGGATATGTGGGAGTGCTGGAAGCAAGGACGAGACATAGAAGTAAGTACCAACAACGAAGTGTTGGAAAAACATTAAAGGGTCTATTTTGTTATTACTTTTTGGAAGAAAGAAGAGAGGAAGAGATATGAAATATTTATTTTTGTGAAAGAAGGATGAGAAGGAAAAGTCACAAGAGAATAACATATTAAAAAAAATTTACTTCCAAGTGTTCTTCTCCAAAAACCATGTGAAATAAAATTGGAAATGTGAGGGTCTCCCATCGGATTCATCTCATCACTTAGTAACTTTCAATGTGAGTCAACTACTTCCAACTTCACTTTCAACCAAACAAACAAGCCCTTATATGAACAATAAATTTATATTTTCCTTTCCAATGAGAGCTCAAAGTACACGAAAGTATAGCACAACATCTAAGCTACGTACCATAATAACCAATGGCAGTTGCACTGACCAAAACCGTAGGCCGAAGATCTGCATTTGTGTTGTTGATCAAATCTACAATCTATCCATCAATTATAACAGTCAGGTTGATAGAAAAACCAAGAAAAACTGTCCCTTAGTACTTTGTGAAATATATTTAAGTCTCCTATTAGTAATAGGTTACGAAGCAATGATTCATTTGTAAAATGCACATTGCTTGTGTGAAGTTTATGAAAGAAAAAGTTAAAAACCTTTGAGGTAACTCTAATACGGCTTTCTCTGATCTCCTTCTTTATCTACAAGCACAATAAACAAAAATTATGCTGAAGGGCTGGTGGTTAATGTTGATAGCATTATACAGAAGCATAGGAGGAATCTCTATAATTTAGGTATTGAATTAAAAATCATCAGAAACATTGTTTTAGACTGTTGGTGTTTTAACTGATTTTGCCTTTAGAAAGCAGGATAAACTAGAACCTAGTCGAAAGTTACAACGAATGAAATAGTACCTTAGACTTGCATCAAACCAGCAAGCTCAGAATGACATCTTGAACAAACACATGGGTTAACTGTATGTCGGTCATATTAAAGAAAGTATTCAATAGCTCTCAACTTTGAGGTCAATCCTCCAAGCATTTCAACATAGCAATTCATTAAGTTCAGGAAAGCATGTACACACCAAGGCATCAGTTGGTATGCAGAAAAGATAACATTCCTTGATGCACAAATTAAGTTCAAGTGACAAAGGAGCAGCCAATTCTCCTTGTTATATGTAATTCATGTAATATAAACTTTAAGGAGGTCTTGTTTCATAGCAAATATAGATGTTCCTAATTCATGAATAAACAAAATTCCCCACGAACTGGGAAGTCCTAGATATTTTTCCTTCAACAGGAAAAACTTTAGGGTGATAATGAAAAACAGCTGAATATGTAGAAAGTGGTTGTAATAGATATGGATCGAGAAAAAATAGACAGGATAAGGAGGACACGCACCTCAGGTGACCATCTCGTACTTATGGGCATACCGGCCAAGTTAACAACAGCATCTGAACCTTGAATGCAATTTTTCCACTCTCCTTCCTCGGCAATAGTAATTTTGGGAAATTTCTCAGCTGCATTTCCACCAACAGACCAGCATGAGGACATAGTAAACCAAACTAGATGACAGACTTAAGTGGTTGAGCTACCAAGGGAAATAACTGGTTGGACATTGAATATCTAGTATCAACAAAAAGTCAGAAACAGATGTGAGACATGTAGATACATACATGCCTTTTTCCATCAAAAAGAGTCAGTTTAGTAACAGTATCTGACAAAGAACAATCCATAAAAGATATGAGCAAGTTTTACAACGGCTTTAAAGAAAAAATGAACCTGCCAGCCTATCTTAATCAAAGCATTGGAGCTCATGAAACAAAGGGTAAATCTCCACATTCTATAGAGTTCCATAGAGAAAGAATGAGCTAAGAGAGAAGCTAAGATACTAAGAATTGAAATAAGAAATTTCATCAAATTCTGAGGCACAATACAAGCAAACACACCAATTGGCGACACATTTCATAGAGACATATTAAGATATTAGTTAATTGGAACCAAAATAAGAACATAAGCAGAAACTTGATCCGTGATTACTATTAAATTGCTTTAATTCAACTATTCATTATTTCCTCATATCTATGTTTTTCCTCTCGTCTCTTGCTTTTCCATTACTCTTTCTATTCATCTCTTTCTCCTATTAATTCCTTCCTCTTGAGAAACTGCTCATTTTAGAGGGTCAAAGATGATAATGCGGTCAGCCTAGGGATCGATAACACATCTGAACCAGCATAGGCAGGAATCAAGAAGGATTATCATCTAAAACCAGATAATATTTTTTTTTCTGTCTATTTTATCAGCATAAACTTAGCATTCCTAACTTCTATTTCTTCACTGTCTTTTACAATGCTAAAAAAAAAAAAAAAAAAAAAAAAAAAAAAAAAAAAAAACTCTTAGAGCTTCTACATAAAACTTTTTTAAATACAGAACTTTTCCAAGAGTAGCATGTTCTTACAATATATGCTGGGGTTGTAATGAAAGTAGAGCTTAATCTACTTGCAAGATTGGGGACATATGTTACCTATTACCTCAAGGTAGAACTAAATCCACAATGTAGTTGTAGACATTCTCGACACTTCACACTCATCCGAATTGTTTGTGCCATGTAACCCGTAAGCGGTTCTTTATTGGATAAAATTAAGCAAAGACCAGCCATCCCTTTCTTTATCAGAACTAATTCTACTTATAGTGAGGCTTAATCATGTCAACGTTGATGAGAATTTTCAAAGAAATAGGCAGTCATTACCTTCTTACCGGGGAAAACTATTCGTGCCTTGCTTCTGGATCGTGTTAAAACATGAACTGTATGATCATCTGCATTTGTCATAAATTGATAGCATTATGGCATAGCAATTCCATAGCAAGTAGATAACAAAAGAAGGTAACCCACAATATTGTATGGCCTATTAACATGTGAAGATAAATTTGAGGACTTCTAAAGGTTGCATTTATCATCCTTATCTTTGTTGTTGTTGTTTGAAAGAAGTTGATGTTGTATATGCATTATCACTAGGCAATTAGATTATAACCTTCACGTAACTTCTGAATCAATCTTCGGCCGATAAAACCAGTGGCTCCCGTTACTGAAATACTCATCTGATTTTCCTGTAAACAAACATAAAACTAGTATTAATACTAACAAGGAACTTGTTTCTTGCCTCAGAGAGTTAACTAGACAAGTTACAATTTTCCTGAAAATATAAAGACATTACCCCCATTGAATGCATCCAAAATGGCCATACATAACTTTTATAGGTTTTTTTTTTTTTCAAAAAATAAAAATAAAAATTCTGTGTTCAGAACAATGTTAGAAACTAAGAGGACGAGGTGACCAAATACCTTGGGCGAATGTTCCGTGCCGGAGCTGCTGCTGCTCACACATGCTATCCGACTTCTCTTGCAATCAATTTTCTGGTAATCAAAGAAAAAGGAGCAACATTTGAATCAAAAAAGGGGAAAAAGATAAGCATCAAGCGAAGGTTGAAGGAGCTCTCACATGATTATAGGCTGCTGGGCTGCCATGCATGAAGAAGGGGGCAATGGCGGAGTTGGGCCGAGAGATTGTCGCCCTGCACCACGACTCCATGGCTTTGCGTTTGAGTTGGGATGAAATTTTGAGAGATCAGAGATTTTCTCTAATATTTGATAAAGAGTAGCTGAACAGGTGTTCTTTGGAGAGCCACACCCACCCACAAACGTTGATATCCACTAACTCTCTCTCTAAGGGAGGCAATGTTATGTGTTCACCAAAATGCCCCAAGGACCACAGTTTTGCTTGGATTCAATATGCTTGATTGTCCATGCTGATGATCAACGATAAATATCAACAGTTAATGTTGTAACTCAGACCACTCGATAATATCAACAGTAATGAGTGTTGCTATGCTGCATCTCAGACCACTCGACCTGAAGCTACACAGAATCCTTGAGGATTCTAAAACGATATTCCTTCTTACATCCCTGTTACCTTGGGCAGTGAAAATTCAGTAACCTGGTAAAAAAAAACTACACACCTTTCCCAGCTGAGATTTTTCGACTTAGGTACCTGAGTAAGTAAGCAAGCAATTCGCACGTCTATGGGCATATTTACAGAGAATTTAAACATTCAAGTCTTCCAGCAGCAGCAATCAATTTTCGTGAACATACCTACTAATCACTAGGCATTGCAATTTCGAAAATATGGTGTCAAGTGAATAAACACTTCAGTTTTCGACATAAAATCTCTGATATATTTATACAGCAGATCAACAAATCCTTCCAAGTCTCTGGAAGGGTTTATCGCTTTCTGGGACTCAAAGAATACAAGAACCAGCTCAACTCTACAATATCGTTTTCAAAGGTCACAAACAGAAAAAGGAAAAAGAGATTAAGCAATAATAATGAGATATATCATAAATTATATTATTCATTACTTGAGTTGAGCAAATAACTGTTTTGAGAAATTTCAAAATCATCAAATAAATGACAAATTATGTTATCAACTACTTGAGCTGAGCAAATAAGTGCTATGAATAACTTGCAGTCACATTTTGTTAATTAGAAGATCTTTAAGTAAAAGGAAGAGACAAGCTAGAGATCGCAGTACTTCATATTTCCAATGAGCTAACTTTCCATGAACTCTGAACAGCATTTCACATTACAGAAAAGCTCCGAGAAATCTCAACAAATATCTGTAGCAATTCAAATGTTATGTGAATCTCAACCACTGTATTTATATCTATCTTGAGCTAAATAAATTACTTTATCAAGACCTATTATCAACAACAATTGAGCTCTGTCCCTGAAGGAGATGAAAATTCTCCAACAAACAATATAACAAGGAAGATTCTATATAGAAAACACTTAATGAAGATAAAGATCAGACCACGCAACATAACATGCATTGCAAATATAGAGAGCAGAATACATAAGCTAGACATTGATGAAGTCAGTAGACCCCCTGTTTCAACGAAAGGTAGCATGCATTTTGCTCACAAGACTTCCAAACTCTTAGCAGAAAAGGAGTGTGGCTCCATGATAAGGAGGTGAAATAAAAGAAATGAGAAGGTATTCAATCTTGCATTAAATCAAGCTTTTATGCAAATGCTGTGGCCATTGTCCTTCATTTTACTTCACACAAGAATCAAACAACAAACATGGCCTCCTGTACAGAAACTTAGTCAGGTAATACAGAAAAACAATAGAAAGGTGATATAAGTTTTAGTCTATAGAACTGAACTAGGATAATTTTCATAGGGCTCCTTGTGATCCTGACATGTACATTTTGGAGCATCTATGCCAAGAAGTCTATTCTATGCTTTATTTAGCATAACTTAGAATGATGAAAACCTAAGATTAAGCTTTAAGCTATAAAAAAATTAGTGGTTTTATACATTAATACAAGCATTAAGATTGCATACACTAGTTGTTACACCAAGAAAGGCACCCTTTACATCAATGGTCTTTGCCTTGAGATTCTTGGTACTAGAGATAGAAACTAAGTCATAGGAATGCTACCTGGTGGAAGGCTATAATGTTTCGAAGCATAAGTTCAAAAAGCACGTAAGAAGTTGAATACATGCACAATACAAGATTATTTTTATTAACAACCATAATCAAGTGGCTTGTTTTGGATCAGAAAAATGATTCAAAACAAGATGTGAAGCTTTGGGCAAGACTTGACTAAAATTTTCCTGACTTGATCTATTAAAAAAGGAGGCAGTATCATGCTTACCAAGTTATTTAGCAGAACGCGTCTATCTAAAACTACTACATTCAAGGCAACAGACAATTCATTTTGGCAAAAAGAAAAAACCGGATTTTTCTACCAAACCTAACTCAGGTACATATATTTTACATTTTCTTCATTCCGTTCTATGCCTTTAAGCAATGTTGAAAATAATACATTATGAAACTCGTTATATTGCATTACATAACCTAATGGAGTCCCAGCGCTACGTAACAGTTGGAAATAACTTAGTGCATCGAAACAATATATTTTTTTAATGTTATTTTATGTTATATTGCGTAACGTTACGTTAAATTACGTTATATTGCATTATTTACAATTATTTTTTTAGTAATCCATGTATTGTTGTTGATTATTATTTTGATTATTAGCAAATTGATATAATTTTCTTACTTGATTAGTTGTTGTCTTGTTTGATTGCTTTTGGAATTGCTAACGTGTTAATTTGCGATTGTTTTCTTATTCGTTTATTGTAATTCCTCTCCGATTGCTAAATTATCTTACCTCTTGATTCTATTAAATTTTTAACTGAATTAAAATCAACAATTATAAATAAGATAAATTGAACATTGCAAAATATAAATTACAATTATAATAATAATAACTGGAATTGAAATAAAAAATTGAAATTTTTCTTTCATGTTTAAATGATGACTGGAATTATAATTGCAGACTTAATATAATTTATAAAGATAAATATGAAAATTATTGTAAAACTTAATATAAAATTAGAATAAATTATGTATTACAAAATTGTTTTATTTTCTTTTCTTAGATATTTTAAATTCATTTTTCAATTTATAAAAATTATTTTATATAGTTTTATATTTATTTTATTAAATAAATAGAAAATTACGTATAACCTTCATTATGAGTTACGCTATATGCGACATAATCTAACAGAGTTAAAACGTTAGGTTACCGTTATCGCTATTTTAAACATTGCCTTTAAGCAAATCTTTATCAATGAGAACAATACAGCTATACACAAAGAGCCAAGAAATTAATCAATCTCATCTAGAAATCTCGAACAATATACTTGTACATTCTTCCCTCTACAAACTGTTCCAAGAAAACACATTTCTCACAGTACAAAACTATAAAAGTATCCATGAATCAATAAGTAAAAAATAATTTCAAGATTGTATTTTACCCTCACAACCACCAAAGCAGTTATCTTTTAGCTGAAATTGAGATGTGCATTCAGAAATTTACATATTAAAGCAGAACAATGTGTTATTGAGCATTGAAGATAAAAGTTCAAACCCACAAAGGAAGATGCACAACAATAGCAAGAGCAGTCTATCATCAAATATACATTATTCAATATCAATGTTTTAAGAAGGAAAAAAAAATTCAAAGGAAGACACGAAACTTTATTAAGACTTGACTGGAAAAATTCCTTGAACGATTATTTAAAACATACTGTCTACAACTTGGTAACATCTAGTTTACCAAGTCATTCAGCTGTAAAAGTCAATCAAAAGCCGCATCTAAATTTTTTTTCCCCTACGCACCTAAATAATGAATGACATTCGCAATTTACCTGTTGTTCCATATATTTCAAACAAAAATATCTCCATGAGAAGAGCCAACAAATGAACTAGTCAAGTATATATCGAGACAGCAAAGAGATGTATCTACTCATTCATCTACAGAGACATCATCTTTGAAACAAACAATTCTGCAACTTTCTTTACATGCAATAAATTTTACAATCGGAGACATCTCATTTTTGAAACAAACAAGTCCGCAACTTTCTTTACATGCAATAAATTTGCAACCCAAAAACTACTAAAATTGCATAACTTGCATCATATCCATGTCCATAGATCCATATAACATTTTAAAAAACACAAATTTAGGTACTTGGGCATCGAAATTTGCATCGCAAAGTGCTCAAATATTACAAAGCAGTTAAGAGAGAGTATAATATTATAACAGCAGATGACATCAAGAGCAAGAGTTGTAGCAAATGAATCAAAACCCTAAAGCTAGATTCTTTATGAAGAGAGAGATGATTAGGTTAGATGAGCTTGAAGGGGAGGGGCCAAGGGGTGGACCTGGGGACCTCTATCCGGTCCTTGATCCGCTCGATCTTCTGCTTCCTCTTCGGCCGGCAGTTGCCGTACGAACCCTTGAACCGCTTCCCACGCTTTGTCTTCTTGTCGCCGCGCCCGCACGTGCTCATCACGCCCTCCGACGATGACGGCGACGGCAACGGCGTCAGCGAGTGCATCGCCGCTCGCTGCTCCGTCGTCAGCTGCTGCATCATCCTTCTCGCCACCCACCGCAACGCCATCGTATCGGAATCCGAAACCCTCTGAGATGGCCTCACTGCTGCCTGCCCTCGCCTTTGGCGGCGGCCTCACTGAAGGACATAAAAGGCTTTTTAGTTTCTCTTTATTGGGCTTCGGGCTTTGGGCTTGAATTCGACCCATTTGGTTTTCCCTTATCTGTTTCCAATTTTAAAGGGTGTTTCCAGAGGAGCACACCTTTTTGCCTAGTGAGCCCACTTTTCCCGGTGAACCCACCTTCTCTTTTGAAAAAAAAAAAATAATTTTTCCTAGTGAGCACATAAAAAAATCCAAATCTATCATCACTTCCACCAAAGTGGATCCGGGACTATAAATCCGGATCCACTATAGTGAATCCGGATTGTCTAGTCCGAATCAATGTTTGGAGCTTGTTGTGAAGAACGAGCATATTTTTTATTAATGTTTGGAGTTTACGTTGAAAAACGAGCACACCTTTGATCTCACCGTCGGAGGAGAACAGGGGCGGCGGTGGCGAAAGAGTAATGGGGGTGGAAGAGATGAGAGAGAGAATAGAGATGTTGAAAATCAGGTATTTTTACTCTAAAATTTAAATGACAAAGTTGTAAATAAAAGCAAACTTTTAAGTAGGCTCACTAGGAAAAAAGGTGTGCTCCTTTCTGAAGATATTTGTAACTATTTCACATGACAACCTTTTCAACTTATTTATTTATGCACACCAATCTTCCCTCTCTTCTGATTTGCATCAACACCCCCATTACTAACCACATTCAAGATAAAATAACAATTGAAATAGTTGCTAAATAGCTTAAAAACTGGATAGGGGGGGATACAATACAATTCACTTTTGCTTTCCAATCCAAATTTCATTGATGAACACTTACCTCCGTTCTGATCATTTCATCTGGCTTTGATTGGATGTGGCTGTTGAAGTATTCAATAGGAGTCGTGTACGTGAAATAGCACTCGGCTTGAGATGGTTTGAATATTGTCGAAGTCGGTTGAATTCCATCTACAGAGATAGTTTATTTAGATGCGGATAAAAAAATAATGCAACTCCCTCCTATAAAAGTTGTCTCTGTGCTCCCCTGCCCTCCCTCCCTCTCCCTCTCTCTCTATACATTTCCCTCCCTCTCCCTCCCTTTCCCTTGCTCAACTGCTCCCCTTCTCTCTCTCTCCCCGCTCACTCCTCTTCTCTCTCCCTCTCTCTTATTCGGAATTATATGTAACTATAGTTACATATAGACAGAACAGGAAAAAGATCATGAGTTATATATAATTTAAATTTACACTTTTCCATTTATAATTAGCAAAAGTATTAATTATTCAGATATTAGCAAAATAAAAACTCATTCTAAGGAGTACCTAAGATTTGAGTCGGTCACGCTTCTCCCTTCCCATGCCGAGATTTACAATTAGGAAAATAATAAAAACAAACCTAATTAAGCCTACGACTCATTCATCATGCAAGGGTCAAGCATTAAACACCGCCATTAATTATCTGCTTACTTTTTGATAAGCACCCACATGACACTCTCTCTCCATCTCACCCAAAAAGGATCATCGTCCCCCTGTCCCTCTAATTATCATTTAATTAATTAATTAATCAATCTCCTGATTGTGTATAGCCCTTTTGACACGCGACGAACCTCTCCAACCAATTGCCGCCTGCCACGTAAGATGGAAAAAACTCGCTGTCCGCTGTTCCAATCCATTAGAATTTCATTTCCCCCTTTTACCTTTCCATCCTAATTTTGCAATAATTTAATTTTTTGTTTTTTAATTTAAACGTTTTGGGTGGTCGATCTTTGATCTCTTCTTCCTCCTCCGACTCCACTCCATTGACTCATCCGATCTCTCGAAAAGAGGAGGAGAACCAAATGAGACTCGGTTCCTCTTTGGTTTGGGGGCCTAATGGGCCAGTGCCAGGGCAAGAACATCGCCGTCCTCGACGGCCGCCGCACGACGGCGTAGTCTCCCATCCCGGCGTCAGAGGCGCCCGCCAACGGAGGAGGGACGCCTGTGCACATGTCCAGATGGCCCAGCCCGTACCCGACCTGTACGCCGTCGCTGCCCGCGGGGGTATCGCCGGCGAGGACGCCGCTCAGGCTCTTGCGGAACCTGCGGCGGCCGTTCCCGCCGCCGTCGCCAGCTAAGCACATAAAGGCTGCGCTGGCGAAGAGGCGGGGGAAGGCCGCGGCGGCGGCGAAGCCGAAGGAGGGGTCGATTGCGGAGGAGAGGACGAGGCCGCTGGATAAGAAATTCGGTTTCGGGAAGAATTTCGGGGAGAAATATGAGGTGGGGAGCGAGGTTGGGAGGGGACATTTAGGGCATACCGGCTCGGCCAAGGTCAAGAAGGGGGAATTCAAGGGGCAGACTGTTGCCGTCAAGATCATCCCCAAAGCTAAGGTGCATTTCTTCGGCCAGTTCCTCTTAGATTCGTCGAGTTACGTGTTATTCCGGAATGGTATATGTTGATTGAATTAGTAGTAGTAATAGTAGGAATGTGCATACTTGTAAAACTAATCGCTATAGTTTGATAATTTATTACATTTTATGATAGATTAAAAATCGATATCCATGTCAACATGTTAACACTCAATGTAGCATCCATGGAGCTCTTAGATGCTATCGTGTCCCTCCCTTTCTCAAAGAGGCACAAGATATCTACAGTGGCACCATTGCTATAGTTTTGAATCTTGACACCAACATCAGTTCTAATAATGCCGTGTCTCCATGTTGTGTTCTTAAAACTTCCAAGTCTTTTTCAAAAGACACTTAACTGGTGGCGTTATGTTTCAACTTCCCGAGATTCCATTTCAGAAAGTCAATGGAATGAATTATGTCCATTTCATCAATTCTGAGCTTTAAGATATGTTTAGTATGTTATATCTGGGTTAACTTGTATATTTTACATGATCAATCAGTTCTAATGAATGCCTTCTTATCCATAAACTGAACAATCTAATGTTTAAATTTCGGAACCTGATGATGTCGATGGATGTATCTATGATATGCAGTATTAGATGTATCAACATTATAGGATCTATAATGAACCAGGTACCTCAAAATTCAGTTGGTACTGGCCAATATGGAAAAGTAAAAACTTGAACTGATCATTCGCATATCGTATGTGCATGATTATTCACAAGATACTTCAAGACATTTTATCCTTAAAAGAAGTTTCAACAATGCTTATATGTACATTTTCATTATCTTCTATGCAAGAGGATTCTAGGGGGCATTCATGATGACAATTTCTGAAATGAAGACAGCAAAAGCACGGTGTGATAATGATTTGCGTGGAACTATAGAATAGCCCTCTTGTCTTCTTTGGCCGAGGAAAGGAAGAAACTTGATTACTCTTTATGCTTAGGCTTTACTTAACCGGTCATGCATTATTTTATTGAGGCTCTGTCTAAGAGAGTATGAGAACTTCTCATCTATAACGATTTTCTTTTAAGAGTTCACCATTTAATGAGAGGATAGGCAGTATAAGGCATGGTGGTAGTTTTTTTTTGTCGTTTAGCAATGGGAACCAGGAAAGTGATGCTTAACAAAATGTTAAAAACTTGAATATGAAACTACTTCCTAATATTGAGCAGCTTTCAAATACTTGCAAATCGAGACGGTTTATATAATGAATCGGGAAGGCAAGATTATCTGTTGAAGATTGCAGTTCTTCCATCAATTTGTACACTATCCATTACATACCAAGTATTTTCTTTCTTTCTTTCTTTTAATACTAAAAATAGGAGTTAAATTAGGAATAGAGTTTTGTTAATTAGGTTCATGGATAGAGTTCGATATTCTGCCTCTACTTAAATGATACTTATTAACTGAGAGCAACAGAACCTCAGGTGAAAGTCTCTGCATTTGAACTTAATTGTTAAAATTATTGTAACGGGAGGCAACGAGTGTGCATGTACAGTATTGCTCAATATATTGCATGCTACATTTGAGTTTTTGTTTGTTGCTGCAAATTACTTGATATGTTCTTGTTATTTTCTTTTTCACGAGTAATGCATTAGGATGGCTTGCTGACCAAAGCAATGGTTAAAATAGTGACAACGGTAATGTAACGTTTTGCCTCTGTTAGATTATGTTGCATATAGCGTAATGCAAAACATTGCTTATACAATTTCCTATTTATTTAATAAAAATTAATATAAAACTATATAAAATAATTTTTATAAATCGAAAAATAAATATCTAAAAAAAAGAATATAAAACTATTTTGTAATATATAATCTATTCTAATTTTATATTAAGTTTTACAGTAATTTTCACATTTATCTTCATAAATTATATTAAGTTTCTGATCGTAATTTCAGTCATCATTTAAACAAGAAAATAAAATTCTAATTTTTTATTTCAATTCCAGTTATAATCGTTGTTGTAATTTATATTTTGTAATGTTCAATTTATCTTATTTGTAATTACTGATTTCAGTTCAGTTAAAAATTCAATAGAATCAACAAGTAAGATATTTCAGCAACTGGAGAGAAATTATAGCAAGCAAATAAGGAAACAACCACAAATTAACAAGTTAACAATTCCACAAGCAATCAAACAAGCCAACAACTTATCAAGTAAGAAAATTACAATAATTCGTTAATAATCAAAATAATAATCAATAACAATATATAAATTACTAAAAAATAATTGTAAATAATGTAATATAACGCACTTTAACGTAACGTTACGTAATATAGCGTAAAATAACATAAAAATGTACTGCTATGGTGCATTGAGTTATTTCCAGTTGTTATATAGCACTGGGGTTCCGTTAGATTACGTAACGCAGTATAATGGGTTTCATAATGCGTTATTTTCAACATTGGACCAAAGGTTTGTTATCTTTTGCAAACTTTAAAAATGAACTGTTAGCCAGGACAATGTTTAATTAGCTAATATTTTCTTGCAGATGACGATAGCTATCTCAATAGAAGATGTTCGTCGAGAGGTGAAAATCTTGAAATCTTTATCCGGGCACAAAAATCTTGTCAGGTTTTATGATGCATGTGAGGATGCCACAAACGTCTATATAGTCATGGAGTATGTCTTGATTCTTTTTTTGTTTTTGATATATATACATATATTTTTATCATTCATCAATTCTCTGGCTGCATGTAGCATGAAGTTGTTGTTAGGTTTACTTGCAGTCATAACATATGTAGGGACAATATAAATTTGTTTTCATAATTTTGGGAGCTAGGACCTCATGCAACCTTTGTCTCTAGTGCCAAATAGCCATTTTGAACTTAGACCACTAGATGTAAGGTTGTGGATCAATAATGTTTGCAAGCTAAACAACCAGATCTATTTAAAAATATAATAATTTAATTCATTGGTTTAGCATAATAAAAATACATGTCAATTCCCTTTGATAATTCTTGTGACTGCTGGAAAAAGATTTCTTGGATATTGATTTTAGGCATTTTGAGCTTAGTTACCTGTATTAATTTTTTTTTTCTTAATTATATGAGTTTCCCTTCTTTTTTTAATTTTCCAGATTGTGTGAAGGTGGAGAATTATTAGATAGAATTTTGGCCAGGTAAATGAGTATCTGCAGTCTTATGTATCTGATATGGATGCAATATGCATGCATGTCTCTTCTTGATTCAACCAATGAGTTCTAATGTATTGTGATGTCCCTCTAATTTCTAAAGGGGAGGACGGTACATGGAGGATGGTGCGAAAGCAATTATTGCTCAAATTTTGAGTGTAGTTGCCTAGTGTCATCTTCAAGGCGTTGTGCATCGCGATTTGAAGCCAGTGGTACAGTCGCTAACTGCTGTAAAAATTATAATACATAACTTACTTTCAGATTGCAACTCGCTACTATTTTTAATTTATCTTTCTGAAGCATTCGTTGTGGACTATTAACAGAATTTTCTCTTCACCAGTAAAGAAGAAAGTGCTCCTATGAAGCTTATCGATTTTGGACTTTCTGATTTTGTCAGACCAGGTAACAGTTTGGGACATGCAGAAAATTCGGATGTCTGAACTCATACTGCTCTTGGCTTCAAATCTTTTGTCATTAAACTTATGAATAATGCATTAAAGTTAATTAGTTTTCAATTTTTATTTAGTGTTGCTTAAACCCGTCATAATTTATTTTCTATATTGCGAAACATAATAGTTTTGCTACCATACAGAATTTCAGCTTGCCTTTCAATTTCCATACTCCCTTGCTACCTCTGTTACATTGACACACTTACAGAGTAGCCTTACCTCTTCACTAGTAAAGAAGAAAATTTTGATTTTTTAAAATTATTTAAGAATCAAAGTATACTAATTTTCAGTGTGATTCTCAATTTACATACTTTTTTCTGTTCCAATGACACTTTTCTTCTCTTCATCAATCAAGAGAATATTTGATTGCAATCTTTTATTTGAGAATCATGGTATATTAATTGCTTGCTTCCTTCTTTTTAATGCTTTAAGGACCCTTTTCACGTCAACTGCAAACTCAGGCTTATATATGGTATGCTTGTGTTTATGGAAGCTTGTGTGTGCCCGTGCAAGTGCATGTCCACGTACATATGAGTGCATGCCTATGTGTGTCTGCACCTGTGAAATACATGTTTCCAGAAATAAACATGCATTGGTAACTGTATCCTTGTACCTTGACTGAGATTTGTCCAAGTCATAATACAACAGTCTTATGTGTGTACTTAAAACCGTGTTCTTCAAGCATATACCGCCTTCTGTGCGCTTGAAATCTGCCCATGCCTTTTGTTTCCCTTGAAGTAGTAGCCTGCATAACATCATGTAAAGAAGATAATTATGAGCTTCCTCGTTAGAAACCAAAGCTGAAAATTTTTCATCAAGTTACAGCGAAGGTCCTTGATTTGAATATTCATTATCGTAAAGTTTCTTCTACCAACTTAAGGTTCTTCTTGATTACATTTGGAAAAGTAGAACGCGGGCTTGTCAAATTATGTGCTTTCTTTTTCATTTTTATGACATTAAATGATTAGTTCATTGTGCAAATTTTTAAATAAACAGTTGCAAACTTTCTTGAACTTTTATTGATTTCCATGGAGTAGAGAATCTTATTTTGGTATTTCTGATAGAGCTTCCTGTTTGCTCTGGTGCCATCATTTGAAGCTTGATGTTGGGTGATAAATTACAAGATTTGGCCATTTTTGTGCAGATGGGATATTAAATGACATTGTTGGCAGTGTATGTTATGTTGCGCCTGAAGTCCTACATAGATCATACAGTACAGAAGCTGACATTTGGAGTATTGCTGTAATAACATACATCTTGTTGTGTGGTAGCAGACCTTTCTGGGCACAAACAGAGTCGGGACTATTTCGTGCTGTTTTGAGAGCAGACCCTAACTTTGGTGATTCTCCTTGGCCTGTTGTATCCACAGAGGCTAAGGATTTTGTCAGAAGACTTCTAAACAAGGACTACAGGAAAAGAATGACCGCAGCACAAGCTCTAAGTAAGTTGAGAATTGCCTTCTCTAAATATTTTATTTATCAACTTCGTTGTAATTACATATGCATCTTATTATTCTGGTAATATTAAGTTTCAATTTCTTCTCGCAATCTCTGTTTGGCATGAAGCCTATTATTATGCTTCTTTCTTTAACTAGCCAATCGTCTATTCTAAACTAACAATTGCTGCTGTGATGGCAGATCATCCTTGGTTGAGAGATGATCAGCGACAAATCCCTCTTGATATGCTAATTTTTAAACTACTCAAGTCATACCTTCGTGCTACACCTCTCAAACGTGCAGCACTCAAGGTTTATGTTTTGCGAGTAGAAGGGTCATCAGATTAAGTTGGATTCTCACTTTTTCCTCTAAACTTTTGATATAATGATGTTAGAGGTTATGAATATACTAGTTATCCTTATCTACAAATCTTGAATTGCTGTCTTCTCTACATACTGCAAATGATGCAAGTAATCATTATTGTTTAAAAGGATGTCTTCTACACACACACACACACAATGTAAATCCATTATATATTCCATATATACTAAAGAAACTATGTGGACATATTTTTATGTATGCTTGGTTTAATCTTTCAATCACATTTCATTATTTCGTTGATGTCATCACCATATTTATCCTTCTGTAGTTGGCTTGTTTTAACTAAATTTTTTATATGATTCTCTTTTTCTACTACCTTTATGTGCAGGCTCTATCCAAAGCTCTAACAGAGGACGAGCTTTTGTTTCTCAGGTCTCAGTTCAAGTTACTAGAACCTAATAAAAATGGTTGTGTTTCACTTGAAAACTTTCAAAAGGTGAGCAACCATTTGCTTTTCCATTTCCCTTGTTTACCTTAGGATTTTTTTAATTCTTTTTCATGATAGAAGACTTGTTGAACCCTCTCCATCAATATTCGTACTTATTAGGTAGAACACAATTACATGCCAAAACATGACTCACAAATCCAATCAAATTGACTCTCAAACAAATAAAAGTAAAGAAGAAAAGGAGATCCGAACGAGACAAGTTTCTCCTCATCAGCTTCTCCAGTTACAAAACTTAACCAAACAAACTCTGTCCAGGCATTATCATACTTGTTCTCCCTTCTAGGAAGTTATGGGTTTAAATCACTGCATTTACATGTCACAGGAATTGTCGAACTATCTCTCCCCTTTGAAGAAGTCTTTTCTACCTCAGTGGGAGGTTACTTCCCCCAGGGTAGGGCTTCCCTCTCCTTTCTTTTGTGTCTCTCTTTCCTCATGATGTTAAGCCTATGGGCCTTTCTACGCAAAACACATTTTAGCTGTCACATGTCAGTACCATTAGAGCATAACTTCTCTTTCCATCACCCTGGAATTCAGGAGCATCAGATCAATAACTTTATTGATACTACTCATCTAAGACTTAATCTAGAGGAATTGGAGATATTGGTTCTTCATTGGATGAGATTAAACTGCAAAACCAATTGTAGACTTCATTATCCATCAGCTGTTCTTTCTAGGCTTCATTGAAAGCCTCCCTTGCCCATAGTTCCTCGAATATGGTACCAAGTTAGAGAATAGGTTTCAGGTTTATATCTTGCCATATCATTTCCTCAATCTTCTGGGGATACATGTCATTCAGTGTACTGCTACATAGACCACCACATTGTGATAGTTTTAGGTTTTATATAATGGTTAAGACGGAAATGCTGATAAACTTATTTCACTGACGGTTGATTGTGGCTGTCATTTTATTTTCGATATTTTATAGCTTATTTCTGTTTACCTTGATCAATTCTATATGATTATGTAATTTCATCCCTTTTCTTTTTTGTTCTACCTGAGTTAATGTGACTTCACTCTTGCAAAATGCAACTGAAGCAATGCAATTCTCGAAGGTTCCAGACATCTTAAACTAGGTGCGACATCTAACACCATATGTGCAGTATTGTTTGGTGTTTATGTTTTTCTCTCATCTCGCCATCTAATGTTTCTTATTTTTTCTGGCATATGATGTTTTATCGTGATTTATATCTGTTGTCAGTGAGCAAATAACCAAATAATTCGTACCACAAGCATTTTTGAAGAATTAACTATGATTTACTCACTACCTTACTTTGAAGTTTGAAACAAGAATCTGTCCATTACCAGCTTTAAATTGGACACTACTCATGTAATGCACATGAAAAAATCATGAAATAAATAATCAATTGTATCTATCCCCTGAATCTTTTCATAACTAATTATCTAACTGGGAAATACTAATGCATTAAACATGGAAAATTGTGAATATAAATCTTCAACGGCTAAATATCCCATGAAATTAGGTGCAGCAGGTGTAGCCGTATCTTAAATTTAGAATTTCCCTGCATAGTGATCAGATACTGTTTAACTACCTCTTTTGTCCAAAATCTCTCTTTGTTCAGCTGAACCCTTACTTGGTGTGTGCTTGTCATGACGGTTCTCGTACCATTTGTGAGAGCAGCACAATTGTGAAGAGAAAATGCGGAGTGTGGGGATAGCATGTTTTGGTAAAAAAAATGTTGAACCCTCTAATAATTAACTAAGCTAACAACTTAGCCATCATTGAGTACAACAAGAGGTCTAGGCTTGGTCTGGCTGGCTCAGGTTCGGACATATAGTATATGATGTGGCCCCTTCATTCTTGTTTATGAAACCAGGAACCAGCTTGATTTTGTTTTTCTGGTTTCATATATATTACCCATTGAAACAGTATGTTAACGCCCATGCTTAGCATTGGATCCAAGTAACAGCCCTAGTTATTATCTCCTTTCCCTCCACTGCTGACAGAGATAACCTCTGCTAGTACCATAAGATGTGGCAAGTGAAGGCTTATGACTGAAGCAAAGATTTGGTCTGTATCATATGCATAAAATTTAGGTATTAGAGGGGAAATTATGCATCTCATGTTTTTCTCATTCTTCAACTGAGATGTGGGGCCCATGGAGGAGGATGATGCTCTATTATTAGGTTATACAACAAGCATTAGCAGAATCACGACATCAACAGATTAAATAGCATGTATTAATAGGCCTATATTGAACTAGCTCCATCTGTTTGTGATACAACCTGCATGGACATATACATACACAATATAATTGCTTCCAACCTTTTGTCAGTCTTCACATTGCATTTGTTGATGTTCTCTCGACGAGTTGGCCTGAGCTTCTTTCAGAAATGCTTTTGCTTTGTGTAGCTCTAGGCATCTCAAACCTGCTTCCTAAAAGTGTTCGTGCCTGAATGCTTCGTGAACTCAAGTATCTCTTTGAAGGAATACCTATACGCTGAAAGTTTTTTTATCCCAAGCGGGCTCCAAGTTGGGCAGAATGGCTTGTTGTATATACCCTGTTCTGGCCCTAGAATCTCAGACAGCTGCTCTGCCGTTTCTCATCTGGCAACCTCATTCAATCAACTGTTTCTCTTTTTCTAGTCAATTCCCATCTTAGACCAACTCCACACTGACTTGACATGGCCTGATAAGAGGATCATTCATCACTTGCGGAGAAAAATGCTTTTAGTTTGTTCTAGCATGTCATGCTGCATTTAACTATATTTTCTTTTATCATGAGTTGACAAATTAATTCTTAAAGAGTATGAGATCACTCTTTCATTATTATAATATATTGAGAATTATCATAGCAACCCTATCTTGTTAATAGGGATGAGAATGGGTAGGTCAAGAGCCAATTTCTAGTCCGCCTCATTCAAAATTTTGAATTAGTAAAAATGAAAATTTCACTTCTAAAGCAAAAAATCTATATAGGGCGGGTCAAAAATTGGCTCTTGGATCTGTCCATTCTCATCCCTACCTGTCAAGATTAACAAAAACAAAACTGTATCTTGTATCATCCGTACCATTCTCTTTTTCTCATTGATTTACGAGAGGAATTATTTGATAGGAATTAGTAAGTTTGTCATGATACTAATTAGTGGGTGTATTACAGCTCGAGCCTCTATCCAATCGTCAAATGGACTTCAATGAATTTTGTGCTGCTGCAATCAGCCCCTACCATCTAGAGGCTTTTGAAGGTTGGGAGCAAATTGCTAGTACAGCTTATGACTACTTTGAACGGGAGGGGAATAGAGTCATCACTATAGAGGAGCTTGCCCAGGTGTTTATCGAAACCCTAAGAAATTACTTTATCCTCTACCATATCTAATGCAAAGCCTGTCATCTAATCTACTATATTTAATGCAAACTGTAGAGGGTTAGCAATTGAATTCATATTGTCTTGCTCACAAATACCCCTCTAAAATGTCTATTTTTATTTTTTATTTTTTTTTACATGTTTACAAGTATGCCGTAATCAAAATTTCTTACTTGATAACCCATACTCTCCTTTAATATTGTGGACCCTGCATTGAAGGAAAGTGCTCGTAACAGTCTGTGCAGCCCCAGATTAGATATTCACGTGTATCACACCAGCAAAACACTAGCACACGATATTTATCAGGAAAAAAAAAAAAATTCACTCAAGAATTTTCATGGATTGTGATCAAGCTGCAAACTCCGCTAGTGGTATGCACTGTCTGTCTCAAACCAGGATAAAAGAGGAGGGTAGTAACAGCCAACGTAAAATATTGTCACATATTATGACATGAGTCAAAATAATATCAAAGTGATCGATCCGGCGTGATTCTTTTTTTTTGTTCATGTAACATATCCCAAATACTTGGGATAAAAGGCTTTGTTGTTGTTGTTGTGATCAAGCTGCTACGTATATTTGTGTCAGGAAATGAATCTTGTCCCAACGGCTTACTCCATCTTGCAAGATTGGATCAGACACAACTCAGATGGCAAGCTCAGTTTTATTGGATACACCAAATATTTGCATGGTGTGACGGTGAGGAACTCGAGCATGAGGAATAATCACCAATAATATTGTTCACGCTATCTGTCAATATTTCCCATTCATGTAATTATGTTCTAAAATTCATAATCTTCTAATATTAGCGGCTAGCAATTTCCTGGCCCCTCTTCTTTCTTCCATTTTTTTATTTTTCATTTTGCATCCATCCTTTCTTTGTTATTATCCCTTTTAGTTTTTGTAGAAAGACTTGTTTAAAGAACGGTAATGTACAATCGAGTTGAGGGAAAATATCTTCGGACAAGGTAATAATAATACATAGTTCCAGGAAACAAATTATAGTTTTGTGTCTCAGTACATGGACCCCTAACATTAGTGTATTGTATCTGTACTTTTACGGGCGTATGTACTCATGTTACATTTGAATCTTAGGCCCGAAACAAATATCTAAGTTGGGTAGGACAAGCTCTGGTTTCTTAATCAGTGCGAAGAAAGCCGTTGACAATTTGAAGGGAGTTAGGTTCCTGTCTCATTTCCTCTTAAGAATTAGAACAAGCCAACGTTAGAATCCAAAACCATGGCATGCTTTGCTTCTTGCTTAGGTGTCTTAAGGATCCCAAGTCAACAAACACCCTACTAGAAAAAAGAAATAAAATAATATAAAAAATACTTGCATGCCATCATCCAAAGTAGAATTTTGATGCATTCAAGTTCTTAAGTAATTTTTTTCAACGTACACTAGTACATTATTTAGACATTTATTTTCCTTTTTCTAATGAAAGTCATTGTTGGATAATCGATATATGACCTTGAGAGTCTAATCTCACCATTTTACTACTGAGCATGCAATTTACAAGCTTATCCAAGGATGTGATGCTTGCTGTACAATGGGGGTAGGTGTAATTTTTTAAATTCTAAATGTTGGTTTCAGTTTTGTTAATCAGTCGCTCGGTTGGATGGCAACAACCTTGTCGTTTTTTTCAAGGCAATTCATTTCATGAAACTGATTGACATCATGAATCTTGATAAGTCCCTGTCTCACCCAACGTTTAATCCCAGTGTGTACTGAATACAATAATCATATTTATATGTATATGTAGCTGAATTAGGAACTAACATCTTAATTATAAACCTCATATATGGATAGGACATTGTTCATCAGTGTGCATAACTGCATGTAAATTTGATGACTTCAGTAAGATGGGTTCATGTGGGGGTGTGTACATTGCTCATCAGTGTGCATATAAATTAGATGACTTCAATTAGATGGGTTCTTGTAGGGGTGTATATATATATATATATATATATGGAAAACTATAGGTGAGCCGTGAGCTTAGGAAAAGTTATATGAGATAGTGTAAAAACTATAGTGATCTAATGAGTTTTCTTCAAAAATTTTTTAGAATTAGTATCTCTACATTTTTAACTTCTTTCAGATCAAATTTCATAAATTTTAAATTTTATTTTTTTTCTTTCATTAAGTGGATACAAAATATTTTATTCATAAAAAAAATCGTTAATTTTGTGTCAACTTGATGGAGAACCAAACCAAAACTTAAACCTAAGAAATTGAGTATAAGTGAAGCCTAAGGGGTCAAGATAATAATTCTTAAGAAAATTAAAAAAAAAATTATTGGAGATAGTAAAAATGAACAGTAGCTTAGCTTAGCTTAGACATCTTGCTTAGATTGTTAACTTATTTTCATTATTTTCATATAATATATATTTGTATGCGGATTATGTACTTCCACTGGGAAATGAAAGGAAAAATAATTAAAAAAGAAGAAGAAGAGCACACTGGGTCAACTTTACTCATTAGAGAGGTGACAAGAGCAAAGCAACTAGCAGACGTCATGAATATAGAGATAGAGATTAGAATGGATAGACTTAAGGGTTAGAATTTAGCCTGTTTGTATTTAAAATTTTAAATTACAGATGAAGAGTTTTTTTATTAATTTTTTTAATTAAAAAAAAATGGAATAGAAGGAGTGAAGAATGGTTTTTGGATCCGCATAATGTCATCTCTAATCATAAATAGTATGGTAGGTTGCTGGCCGCTCCTGCCTCCATTACCACATGAGAATAAACATCTATATAGAGATTAGTAGAGAAATAGTAGATGTTAGAATCTTTTTTAATGTCCATTGCAAGCTTGTTATACAACAACTTGTGAATTCACGAATCACGCATTACGATCGATTAGTGCTTCACATCGCAATGCATCATAGAAAAATTAATAATGAATATTAAGAAACAACAATGAAGGCAATATATATAAAATTAAAAATAAGATTGAGAGATAATTCAGCACAATTATATTTATAAATATATATATATAGGCCAAATTAAGATGCACACCTTGGACTTGAACAAGAACACACTCATTTGGCCTTGGCCATCTCACACACACACACACACTTACTTAATTAACTAGCTAACTAATTAACCAAGGTTAGACCCCAAACCGACTAATCCATGCATGCATAGATAATCAGGCTCTGAAGCAGCTGGAGAGATGAAGAGGATGAAGAAGATAATGGTGGTGGTGGCCGCCGCCAATGGCAGCCTCTTTGTCGATCATCCCCCGGACCTGGTGGAAGTACTCAACGTGGCAGGGGATGGTGATGGCCCCCTCCTGGTGGAAGCCGTACTCCTCCTCCGCCTCCTTGAGCAGCCGCGCGAACAGCGGGTGGTTCAGGTACTCTACTGGCACCACGAACCTCTGCTGCTCCTCCTCCCCCTCCCTCCCCACCCTCACCACCGTGCACCCCTTTGGCGTTGTCGGCCCCCCGCAGGCAGACATCGCCGACGACTTTGAACTGCCGAGGCTGATGTGGGGGAGGTGGAGGTGGAAGGCTCCTCCCCCTGAGGATGATGATCTCATTGCTTCTCTTTTATGAATAACAGAAAACTTGAAACTAACTCTACAGATCCAAATAGTTCCTAGAGAAAGAGAGAGAGAGAGAGAGAAAATGAAACAAAACAAGATTCAAGGATGGTGGTGGTGGTTGTTTGTAGAGAGAAAATTGGGGGGGGGGGTGGAGATTGGAGGTAGCTAGCAAAGGGAGGAGAGAGAAAGTAGGGGGGGGGGGGGGGGAGGGATCTAGAAAGAGAGGAGCCACGAGTCGAAGCTGGAGATGGCCAGGTGGAAGAGGGTGAGAGAGGAATCGCAGAGGGAGCTTGGGACGTTGGACATGATCTCTATCTTTCCAGCCTAACGCTCGCTGTGACTGCCTACGTCTGCAACAAAACAACAAACACCACCATAGATTAGCTAGAGAGAGAGTCCGAAAGTATTTGGATGAGAGAGAGAGAGAGATTCAAGAGAGAGAAGGTGAGTCTTATATATAGATAGGGCTTTATTATATATATATATATATCCCATAATCAGATTAACGAATGCTAGAAGAATCTGCTAACAATCTTTCGAAGGTTAGAAAAATTTGCACGGTTATATCACATTTAACATATTTATAATAACTTTAAACTGCTGTACTTGTGACAACCTTTATTCATTCACTGTAATCATATAGCAAGCCTTTCTGCTCTGTATCTAGAATCTTTCAAGGGTGGGTTTAAAATTTACTGTCCGTTCTTTAATTTCAATTATTAGTTTTAATCTCAGTAGCCCTTGATTCCACTGCATAACCCTCTTTAGTTCGTTAGAGATTTCGAGTTTGACTTACAGTAAAAATTCAATTTAAACAATATCATAAAATATATGTTTATGAGTTCGGTTAGAGAAAAAAAATAAAAAAATGAGTTTTAATTCTCTAAGATTTCGATTGGATTCCGCTAATTTTTAATGATTATCAATAGATTCGCCAAGTTTGCATAACTTACCTTGATTGATGCAATAAAACACAAACAAAATTGAGAATCGATTCGAATTTAGTTTGAAAATTGAAGTCAAAGGAGGATGACAGTCGAAATCTGGACTTGATCAATCCTTCTTAATTATTAGCTCATGCAATCTGAGGTAGCTTGTCCTTGGTGGGTAAGTTCCCCTGCGTTTTATTAGCTTAGACTCAAGGAAACATGTTACAACATATATCATACAAATACTACTACGAGTCTTCTATTGTTCCTCCCGAGGTAATGGATGATATAACACAAAATATTATATTATATATATAGATACTAGAGGATAAACAGTGCGGCATGATACCTCAAACATGATCAAGTCTAGTGAGAGCTTCTAGCTAGTGACGATGAATGCTCCAGAGGGCACTACCATGATCAGCCAGCCTTTGGTGTACTCCTTGGGCTCCACTCCGTTGGGTCCGATCTCATTTAGATCTTCTCTCTTGGTCAGCTATCTCCTACAGATCGAGAGGCCTGTCTGGTTCTCATCTGCCTTCCTTCCTGTGGAAGTTGAGGTAGCTTGTTGGCTGGCGCGTGCCAAGTAGGAGGGTGTGAGGTGTAGCACGTGTGGGGGGAGGCAGCCAATGGCAGGTCCGGGGCATGCTCCCAACGTGTCGGTTTGTTTCATGTTCATGTTTTGCGAGGCACATAATTTATCTATTAGTGGGCCTAAAATTAATTTGGTTGCTTCCTAATGAAAGTGAATTTGAAAATGAAATGAAACATTTTTTGTCGTTTAATTAGATTTTTATTATTATTATTATTATTATTATTATTATTATTATTATTATCGAATTTAATTTGTGTCCCTCTATACTCTGCATCACAAAAATATCCATGATATCCTCTATTCTTCGAGTTCATGGTCAGCATTACATTTGCTGTCCCCAAACTCCCAAAATATCATGGTTCAAAGTCTCATCATCACAATAAATAATAATAATAATAATTATAATTTATCAAATATAATAATAGTAATAATAATGATAATAATAATACATTATTCATTATCTTTTTTAAAGAGGACTCGTAGTAATAGTAATTTTTAGAGAGTAATCTTTAAGTATAAAATAATATTTGTATGTGAGTTTGACTAGCAGAAATACTTATATCTCTTTAAAATTGAAAATTCAACTCAGTAAAACGAAGCTAATTTTAGACTAGAAAAAGAAGTGGTTGAAAATCAAATTCAAAATAAGAAATCAAAATGAAAAGGAGGGTAGTTTAATTAGAATTGAGTTCTCTATATATTCAATGTTTACACGTGAAAAAAAAATAAATTTGCCAATCAACTTTACTTCAATTTGCATTCTACAATTTTTAGGACCACCTAAGTTTAATTCGATAATTTGGACATGTCCTGCTTGAGTTGCCAAAATTTGATTTGAGAGGCATCTCCCAACAACTATGGCCATAAAAAAAAATGTGTTACATCCATAAAAAATGTCATTCTCCTACTTTAATTAGGGCTGCGTAGACCTAGAGATTGAATAATATTATGTTATCAAATGATCGGTTTATGTTACATTATAGATTTTTCTTTTTACTATGAGATTCGAGTCTCTCACCAAAAGGTTGTTGAATTGTCTTACAACGGTTCGAATTTAGTTTTTTTTTTTTTTTTTGGGACTAGTCAAACTCACACATACATAGTTTTGCAAACATTAGAATTCAGTGCCTTTTGCAAATTAGAAAGAGTTGATGCGGTTCGAATTTAGTTCATACCAAGTCCTACTTTAATTTAATTTGTAGGACCCGTTGTGAAGTTTCGTCTCCTTTTTCCCATTGGAGTTTCTTTTACCCCCAGGAACTTAACCGGTATAATTGAAAAAAAAAGTTATAATTTGAAAAAAAAAGAAGTTTCCAATTTCTTCCCAATTTCAAAGTGGAATAGTTTTCTTTCAGTATATACAAAAGTTATAATTGATTAATTTAAACTTTTAGTATCCAGAGGTGGATAAAAAAAAAAAAAAAAAAGGATAAAGAATGCAAAATGAGAGGTTGTATGTAAAATGGGCTTCATAAGCCCAATGAGCAGCGGATCTTTTAGGCCCATGTAAAGTAAAGACGTGAAGCGTTTGATCTTTTGAAGAAAATTAATCTTAGCTCCACAAAAAGGTTTTGGTTGAGTCCAAATTTTCAAATAAAGACAGAAGAGACTCTGACACATCAAAATAAAATCAGAAAATGATAGAAAGCGAGATGACCCAACTTGCAAATTACAATATCTATCAACTTTACAATTTTTTTTTAATTTTAAAAAAATTTCTAATGCATTCAAATTAACGGGAAAATTATTTCCTTATTGTCCATGTATAAAGCAGTAGCTTCTTTTGGTTCTTGTGTTTGTTTTTTTTAACCTATGCGTAAGATTTGATGGGCCAAACTGACATTATGGGCTTTTTTTCTTTGATAGGCTCTAGGTTGTCCTTCACCTGTTGTCATCTTGCTAACGTCCACAGTGAATCCAGATTCATGAATATTTGTTTTTTTAGTAATAAAGGCGAGCGAGCAAAACCCTTCGCATTTCATTAATGAAAATATATCGGGATACATAAATATTTGTTATTTTGAAAAGCATTAGAACAGAAACACTTGCATACCAACTGTATAATAAGTTCCCAATCCAAACTAAACCGTGAGTTTAATAAAAATGAGAAAAATATCAAAAAAAAAAAAAAAAAAAAGCCAGAAGGATGATTCATATATAACTCATTACAGTGAATGATTGATCGATGATTGACAGTCAAAACTCTCCATCATAACTCCAATCCGCTCTACTCTACAACTTTCAAATGATCCGCAGATACGAAACCAAGATGACAACCTCGAAATCAACCCATGCAGCAATTTCCACGCCACAACAAGAGCAATTTTTAGAGAAGATTGAACTTTCTCAAGGCTAATATGGTTTATTCTCTTTCTTCCATTTACATTTCAAATCTTTAATAAAAACAGACCTCTTTCATTATTCAGCATTGGCTTTACTAATGAGCCACACTCGTAAAGATATATAAGAAAATATAAATGAAGATGATCAAAAAACTATTGATACAAGAGATTTAAAGAAAAATATATTACTCAATATGAAAGAGAGAAAAAGTATCATACATCTTATTTTGATGATTCATGATGGACGGCTTAGTTGTTGTACGGATGTGTAGAGCCTAATTAGACTAGCTCTTTCTTACACATAGACTACCTTTCTTTAGCTAGAGCCATTAGAAACAAGTATGAAACCAAGAGCCCATAGCTAAGCATGAGCAAGTCAAAGTAGCAGCTTGACTTCCCAAAAAGAGGAGTCAACGATGATGAGAGCACATTTCCTTTACACGGCATAAACACAACAACAAAGCTGTAGTAGGTAATAATCACAAATGTAGGCATTTAGGGAAAAAAAACCATATATTGAATGTTCTATCTCTCTTCCATTGATCTTAGTACTACCTCAGAAATCAGAAGAGAAAAAAAAAAGTTTTACATAGAAATTCTTTGATCAGCACATGAATATATCTTCTACAAAGTTGCTGTTCTTGCATGCTGCCATCTGTGTCCGAACCAAAACCCTAACCCTAACTGTGATCTGAACACTAGACCACTATGCCTTCTGATTTATCTCTAGAACTTGCTTTCATACACAAGGCTTACTGTTAGTGTCTCAGAGATCAGCATTAATTAATAATGTCAATAAACTCAGCGCAGCAAAGCAAAGACTCGATATCATGCAAATAAAAGAAGCTACTAAATTCACTGATCAAAAAGACTAGAGAACTCAAATAAATCCTTCATCAGAACCTGCAACTGCAGATATTTAGAGCCAAAAAAAGAAAGCTATTTTCTTCACCGTCTATCTAGCGACAGATCAAGTAGCTAACTAGAAGGGGTTCAAGAGTTCAAAATATTTTCTAAATGATTTGATGTAAGAATATTTTTAGCTCTTGATTGAAGCTATCAATGAACTAAAAAAAATGAAAACCAAGTAGGAATGTAATGGCTCCTGACAAAGCACCCTTGTTGCTCACTCAAATCTGAGATTGAGGAGTAAACCCTTTTTTTTTTTTTTTTCTTGGGCAATGAATCCAAAATTTTCTATATGAACAAACACCAAGAGCATCTCTTGATATGGGGCTCATTGGAATGGTTAAATAAATAAATAAATAATAAGATACTTGAATATATATTGTATCAATGAAGGTGCTTCTATGTTGTTTATGCAGCCCAAGACTAGTGCTAGTAATATTTGAAGTTAAATAAGCAATTTACCCATCCATCAACATAAGTAGCTAGCTAAGCAAGCAAGCAAAATAGAGAGAGAGAGAGAGAGAGAGAGAGAGAGAGAGAGAGAGAGGATCTAGTGTTAGAATCCCAACAAGAAGAGTTTAACTTCAGGAGAAAAAAAGAAGAAAAAAAATAATAGATCAGCACATGAAAGTTATTTGCTAGATTTTGGATACCAAAGTGATTCATGAATCTATAAATCACTCCCAATATAAAATTTACTAGCAATATATACATAAATTATTTGTGAGGGGAAACAACAATACATCTGAAGAACTAAAAATGAAAAAAAATAAAATAAAAATATAAACAAATGTACAGATCTAAGATACATGACTACAAATCTCATGAAATTTAATCTTGAAAGAAGAATCAACAACACCAGAGAAAACAAAGAAGAAATTAGAGGAAACCCTAATATTAAAGAAAAAATGATTGCAAACCTTCTTTTTTCCTCATAGATCGATCTTGTCAGTGATGAGAAAGAAAGAGAATCTGATACAGTGCTAAACTAGCCGCAGCTTCATCAGTACACTAATTGGTCTAATAATTTCAACTCAAACTCACATGATTGATTGATATTCACACAAAAAACAAGAATAGGGCAAACTTTTTTTTCCCTGGGATTAGCAATAAGTAACATAGGTATCATTAAAAATATAAATAAGAACTGGATCTGAGAAACAAGTTACCTACAGATCTGGGATCCAAAAGTAGAGTAATGATGGAAGCTATGATTGAGGGGAATGAAGCCTGGTCCGAGATCCGATCCGATCCGATCCGATCTAATAACATGATGATGATGATGATGATGATGACGACCTCGAGCCAGACAACATTCCCCTCAAAGAGAAAGCTTCCTCTTTCTTTCATTCCTTCTTTGTTCCAGGGCTAAGCTCTCTAGATCCGTCTCCTCCAAGAGATCTGGCTAGAGATGATGATGAATGAATGATTATAGAGGTGACAAGAGAGAGAGAGAATGGTCAAAGAATAGAGAGAGAGAGAGATAGAGAGCAAGAGGGTGTTGGTGGTAATTAAAGAGGATGGATGGGGGATGCAATGCACTGCACTGGTAGGGTGAGAGCAATTTAAAAGGGATAGACATGCTAAGCCTAGAATTGAATCTAACCGAACCGAATCGAATAAGAGAGAGAGAGAGCAAGCTAGCAAGCAAGCAAGCAAAACAAAAGGACAAGGTAAACAAGAACAAACGGTAAAAATAATTAAAGACAGCTGTATAGCTTGATCACTCCAGCACCATGCAATGCATTGCACTTGCATTTTCATTTGCATCTCTGTATAAAGAATGGAGTGCTCATTTTTTACTGTTATGAACTTGGCCATTGGATTGGATCACAATGGCTGATATTAAAGAGAGATTAAGAAACCCTAATTGCTGGCTAACTGTTGTATTATTTGTTACAGAGGTGAAACAAGAAACAATGATGCCTCGTCTCCCGATAACAGCAATTTGAACGAGACCGAGACTGCCACTGATCTCTATCTCTTTTCTTTTGATTTGCATTAATTAATACCTTGACTTGTTGCTCTATGTTGTTCCTAATACTAACAATTTCACATTAATTCACTCTCTCATCAATCTCCGTGTCCAAGATAGCTAGCTAGCTTGCTGCTGCATTAGCTCAGGTCAGGGACCCGGCTGCACGTTCATAATTTCTCTTTACTCTTGCTTGTCTGCTGTTGATGTTAGCGGTGACAATCCTGGTCATGGCCTTTAATGTCATGTACATGTTTGTAATAGTTATTCTTTTCTATTGTTTATTTTTTTTATAAATTAGGAGAAATAATGGTACCCATGTTTGGTTTGGAAAGTTCGGTTAAAATCAAAATAATGAACCGAAACTGACTTAAGCAAGCAAAACCGAAAAGAACTGGAACGGAATAATTTAATCGGTTTTCGATTTCAGTCGATTTATAATCGTTTCTTTTCTTTTGCCTTGTGTTTGCCTCACAAGATAGTTAATATGACATTAACTATGGTCTAAGTAATTATATATTTATCTCCCACTTTAAATTAGGGATAAAAGAAAATCCAAATAGCTTGTTTTAATTAACAAAAGTGTAACGGTTGTGTTTAGAAGAAAATAACGGAGACAAATATTCAGCTTTAACGGGGTTAAACTGTATGATTGCTAATCTTTAGTAGAGATGTGAGATAACTTAGTACTAAGTTAGGAGGATTACTAATGCCATGAGATTACTTGTTTTTCTCTTCTTTTTTCTTTTATTAATATGAAATTACTTGTGGAATTAATTATTTTATCCCACTTAACAAGGTTCTACGAAGGCAAGACAAATCATTGACGGAGATAATGAGCTCTAGGGCTGCTACTGTTTTAAATATCGATCGGATATTGATGATATATCGATTACTGAATATTGTATATCGAGTGATGTCATGTGATATTTACTAAATGTATATAGGATGATGCTATAGGTCGGTCGTTCTTAATTTCTTTAATTTGTTTCCAAATAGTTTTTTGAAATGAGCTTCCTCCCGATTGTGAATCAGATGTTCCTGAGAAATCACAACATCATCATGGCAGATTAATTAGTATGGTTAATTTCTTGTCTTAGTGGAAGAAAGCCGTACGTGTTTCTGTCTTGCCCACATGATCTATTTATTAGTATCTCAAAAAAATTTACTTTGAAGTAATAATTAATATTAATTAATTTGATATTTGTCTGCGGTTTCTTTCTAATAAAGAATTGGATATTTGGTGTCATTCAAATCATTCAAGGATTGAGAATATGCATGTGTTTGTTAATCTTTTGCTCGATCACCATTAATTAACACAGTACTAGAAAATTGTACGAGTCCAGCTGGGGCTGGCTGATCACAGGATGCTAATGTAGCCTCTCTCTCTTTGGATGTATGTCTTCTTCAATTGCAACCACCCCACCCCTCGCAAGCTTCTGCGTACAACAAGTTGAAAGACCTGAGCACGGGGGTTGAGATTCCAAGGTGGAGAAAGAGAGAACAGTAATGTCCACAGAGAGAGAGAGAGAGAGATAGATGAGAGAGAGAGAGTCAGTCTTGGATTCTGAGCACAGAGAGGAGACCAAGGCAGAAAGTTTCACATATAATAATTGCTACAAGTCTGAAAAGCTAAGTTTGAATTTGAAAAAAGGAAGCAGTTATGTGAGAGAAAGTGAGAGAGAGAGAGAGAGCTAGAATTGACATTTACGTGATGTTGCCTTGCAGTCGTCGTCGTCGGTCGTGGCTGTGGCCTGTGGCTGTGCTGTGATCTCATGGATCGAGGCCCAAATTTGTAGTAATATATTGAATACTCCACAGATGCAAGGCAACGTTGGCCTGCTTGCTTCAAGTTGAGAAGAGACAGGAGAGGACGTGGCCGCACGCTTCCCATGCACCCGTGAGAGAACAGTGGGCCCCACGTGCATGCGAACTCCCCAGGGCCCACAACGCCCAGAAAAAAATAATTTGGATCTTCTCTCTCTCTCTCTCTCATCTGCACTGCAAGGAGTTTTAACTGTAATTAGTTGGTAAAACTAACAATATTACCAATGAAATTTTGAACCGTATACAAATTTGGATGGAGACATTGCATCAATCGGCAGCAGCTGCGTCCAAGTCAAATGGTGCGGATTCGGAGAGGAATCCTGGCCTATACAGGCTGAGCCGGGCTCTTTTTGTACAGTACCCAACTGTAGTGTACAGTTTAGAGTACAGATTCGGATAGGATCCTTTCTATCTAGTTTCTGCCGTGGTTTGGATGGTTTGACACGGCAACTGATCAACCATGTACGCACTCTATACGTACGCGTAGTACTGCAGAGCTTGCAGGTGTAGAGTTAGAATGAGAATGATATTAGAGTTGCATGCATGTTCCTAGCTCATTGGAACTTGGATGGAGCTAGCCCTTTCCCCTCTATCTCCGGGAGTTCCTTGATGGGCACAGTATATTTTTTCTATTGAGCCCACTTAAAATTTCTATCAAATTATAATCTTATCATCGATTTTTTTAGACCAAAATATCCATATTTTTCTCCTCCTTTCTCTTTCTCTTCTCAAACTTCAAGTTCAGTTAACAAAAAAAAAAAAACACCTAAAAATCCGTAAGAAATAGCGGAAGAGGATTAGCGATAGCGTTGCCTGGACCGGCGGTGGCGAAGATGGCGGCAATAGGTAAAAGAGAAGAGAGGTTGGATAGTGCTGAGTTTAGAAAAGAGAATAGAAAGAGGAAGGGAGAATTAGGTATTTGGGTCAGAGAAGATTTTTTTTGGAAGAGAAGAAAAGAGGAAAAGGAAGGAGGAAGAGGAAGAGAATAGAAGAAGAGGAAATGATTAATTATGTTTTATCCGGGCTAGATAGCCCAGATCAACCAGTGTGATCCGGGCCAACAGTCCCAAATCACTTCAAATTGATCAGGTACCTGTTAGCCCGGATCAAGTAAGTGAGAGAGAAGAGGAGCTTGAAGGGTATTTTAGAAATAATTGTGTGCTCACTAGGAAAAACCCTCTCTTTCTAAAAGAGAGGGTGTGCTCACTAGAAAAAGTGGGCTCACTAGGAAAAAAGTTGTGCCCATCTAGAAATTCCCCTATCTCCCCATGGTTTGGTCTGAGCTCTACCAGCAATATGCACGTAGGATGCAAGCGTTATATATATATACATAGAGAGAGAGAGAGAAATGGAAATGAACTGACAGCTCATGCAAGTTACCTGAGCTGCAGTTCATTATCACTATCTCCAATAATTTTTTAAAAAAAATTTCTTTTGAATTATGATCTCGACCCCCTAGGGTTCACTCATACCCAATTTCTTGAGTTTTAGTTTTGATTTGGTCCTCCATCAAGCTAACACAAAATTAACGGTTTTCAATGAATAAAACATTTTGTATGCACTTGATGAAAGGGTAAATGAAATCCAAAATTTATGAAATTTAATCCCAAAAAAATTAAAGAGGTAGAGATAGTGATTGTTAAAAAAAATTGAAGAAAAATCATTTGATCGTTACAGTTTTGCCGCTAGCTCACGTAACTTTTCCTGAGCTGGCGGTTCACCTACAATAATCCCATATGTGTGTGTGTGTGTGTGTGGGTGCATGTGTGTTGTTGTTACTACTATATATACCGTCATATAGGAAAGTTGTCTATGGAAACGTACTAAATCTCAATATGGAGAGTATATGTGAATGATCCGAATCGTTGATTGTAATTTTCATGTTCTAAATTGATGATATATAAAAAATCATGCCATTTAGACACTTTTGTATCATTGATCAAGAAACTTTATTTGTTCTATTATTGAAAAACTGTTCATTTTGTGATATCCAATATACGGTCAAAATATACCTAAAATGGATATTTTTTGTATACTATCATTTTTTTAACATGGTGATCATAATTAATATCTTGGATTTTCCACAAATACTATTTATGTTGAGATTTAAAACACTTCTATAAATAATTCTTTTGTGACGTCACTTTAGATATACTTTTTCCTTACTATATATACAGTTCATTCTATAAATAAAACTAAATTCCTGGGATCATTTAGAATTCCTTAGTAGAAATCAAGTCAAAATTCAATAGAATCTCTCATGAAAATAAAAATTTTACCTCCAAATTGAACTAAGAACAATAAAACTATTGGAAAGTAAATGATTAAAACGTTTTAATTATATATATTAAAAGTCAAATTAAAACTTACATCATCAAATGATTTTTCAAAGAATACAAACACAAGTAAGTTATATCAACAAGGTCAACTAAAACGGATTAATTTTTAATTAGATAAATCCATAGCCGAGAATAAAAGGGATACCAAGCAAAGAGGGAAATTAAGAACACGACTCAAAACTATAAAAAAATCAATTATTTAAATGTTTCTTTAGGAAATAAAATAAATATGTGTCTTTATACCCGTAATGATAACTGGATATTGGTTTGATTTTGCTAAATAAAATTGACGATAGATTTGATCAAATAAAAGGAAAATTAAATAAACATGGAATAAACCTCCAAAGTAATTGATTTTAAGATTACTAACACATAAATCTTACCTGAATATCATAATTTGTTTTAACAAAATATGATGAAAATCATATTTAGATTTAAATGAAAGTATATCTTCAATAGAACCACCAATTAAACTAGTAATTCAATTATTTTATGTACTGACAATATCAATTAAACTAATGAAAGCAGTTTTAGGGAGAGGATTACGATGGGAGTTGCTAGAAAGTATTGTTTTTGTTTTGTTTTTTTTTTTTTTTAAATCTCTTATGGAGATACGCGTAAACCTCAACAACTCCCACCTCCACCTCCATGTTTTTGTCCCAACTAGGGTTTGCCCGTCACCGCAATTCAAGCTATTTTTTGTTTTTTTTTAAAGAATTACCCTAGACTTCAATGTGATAATTAATCCAAGGCTTTGTCAATTGGAAAAAAAAAAAAAAAAAAAAAAAAAAAAAAAACTCTCAAGCTTCTCAACTTGTTGAATCATACAACGATGGTTGCAAGCTGTTTGTTCTCTTTATCATACATCACCTTGGGGTAGTTATATTAACATATGACTTGTATCCCTATGACCCGATACAAACCCGTATAATCCCATGTATTAGTACCTAATACGGGTTCAATACAAGTATCTTTTAACCGCTCGATTGTAGTATAACTCGGTCTGGATAATCGAATTTATTTATGATTAATGTGCGCGTGGCTTTTTACTACATAGTAAGTGGATATGTTCGGATTATGTCTTAATATGAGTAGTCTATAACATTAATATTCAAATTATGCATGATATTATATACGAGACAAACTTTTAAATTCTTTATACTCGTTCATAAAACGGACAGGGCCCGGTCGTGGATCTACTGGTATTTAAGCACCTCTACGTGCACTCTTCTTTTTCTTAATAAGGTATAATGAAAGTAAAGAATATATAATTAGTAAATAAGTACGTACATATATGTCTACGTAGTTAGATAACTACTATAAATGAGTCAAATATGCAAATAACTACCAAAAGTTGTACATCACTGGGTGCAACTCAAACAAGCTCCAATCTTGTCACTCAGATGCCATGAAGATCTTCTATCCCTCTCCTTTTTCATTTTTACCCTCTCTCATGAAATTTGTTTCATTAATTAATTGATGTGTTCTTGTTTTGACCAACAAGCTCAAGTCTCAACCAACCCCTCTCTTGAGTATTTACTGCAGCCCTCTCTTTTGTTTTGGTGTGTTCTCTCTCTCTCTCTCTCTCTTCATGTTCTTCTTCTTCCTCTTTCTACTCTTGTCATCACCAGTGTAATCATTCAACTCATCAACACCAACAGCTCCTTGAAATTAGCTGGCCATGCACGCTAAAACTATAAAAGAAAGAAAAGCAAATAGAGGAAGCTATTTCTTTGAGGGGAATGTTGTCTGGCTCGAGGCAGCTGCTAGATATATAGCTTAGCTACATATTCATCATCTCTCACCTTTTTCTTCTCCAATTTTTACCTAGATTTGGAAAAGAAATACATATAGAGATGATGGACCGATCGATAGAGATCTCGGACCAGGCTTCATTCCCCCCAATCACAGCTTCCTCTCTCTCTCTCTCAAGCTCTCTCCCTCTCTCTCATGGTAACTTCTTCTTCCTCTTCTTTTTATTAATTTGTTTTTCTTCTTATATTTTTATTTATTATTTTTTGTTTTCTGTGTGGTATTAAAGATTCTTCATGCAGCAGCAGATTGGTGTCATCATGATGCCCTTTGACTACACCTCTCATCTCATTCCCATATCATTTTTGATGATGATGATGATGATGATGAGAGAAAAAGACATTCATCATTACCTGAAGAAAGTTTTTTTTTCTTTTTTTTTATTAGTACTACTCCTTTTGTTTTAGTTAATTTTTTTTATTAGGTTTGATTAATTAGTATATATACATGATAGCTTCAGCTACCAGGTGATTTTAGCTTCCTTTTTCATCAATTTAAACAAGACTCAAACTCTTGTTTTTTCCTCTTAAATTAATGATCTAATTTAACCTATCACCTTGCTCTCAACTGTCAAATTTTCTACTTTTTTTTTATAGTTTTTTTTTTTTTTAAACTCTTTTTCAAATATTCGCAATGCAATGCATCGGTCTTCATACTCTCTAGGAAGTGGAAAAAAAATAAATCAGAAAAAAAGATATATAAAATAACTAATTTTCAATATTGTCGATTCATGTGTACACGTTGAAATTGTTTTAAAATGCTTTTAAGCCAAAAATAAATAAATAAATACATAAAATGGTTTAGATTTTGGTGATAGTTGGCTGAGATTATACTTTGAACTGTTCTTATAATCTCCCATTTTGGAGAAGATCTCAATCCCACACTAGTGACCTACTTCTTGATCTTCATGCTCTAATTTGTTTGTTTCTCTTGCTAGGACTACTATTAATTATTCCACAATTATTAATTTATCTCTGTAAAGTCTCAAACTAAATCTTTTGAGCCCATTTCAAAAGATGGTCATGTTCTCCTAATTAACCAAACTAATTTCCAATTAATTAACTTGTTAGCCACATTTATGTTTCAAATTTCTTGGTGTTGTTCTTAACTTTGTGGTTTTGTATTTTATTTTTCTAAATAAATATGTATTTAGCTCCTATACAAAATTTTACTTCATGGTCTGTTCAAATTTACAAGTCGTTTTTTAACACTTACAGTTTGAGAGAGAGAAAAAAAAAAAAAAATCAACTCATGAGAACTATAGTACCCCAATTGAAAATGGTAAAATTTTAAAGAAATTGTGATATATATATATATATATATATATATATATATATATATATATATATATATATATATATATATATATGAGATTACTGTAGGTGAGCGTTAGGAAAAGTTACGTGAGTTAGCGGCAAAACTGTAATGATCTAATAATTTTTCTTCAATTATTTTTAACAATCACTTCTCTATCTCTTTAATTTATTTCGAATTAAATTTTATAAATTTTGGATTTCATTTACCATTTCATTAAGTGCATACAAAATGTTTTATTCATTGAAAACCGTTAATTTTATGTTAGCTTGATGGAGGACCAAATTAAAATTAAAACCTAAGAAGTTGGGTATGAGTGAACTCTAGGGGGTCAAGATCATAATCTAAAAGAAATATTTTTAAAAAAAAATTCTTTTGAATTAGATAGTGATAATAAACTGCAGCTAAGATAACTTGCGTGAACTGTCAGCTCATTTTCATTTTTCTATATATATATATATATATATATATATATATATATATATATATATATATATATATATATATATTGACAATAAACAGAAATAGGTATATTTCACATCAGTTACACCAGAAGTGATAATCTATCAAGCTTTCTTGTCAAAGGAAAATTTTTTATTTTATTTAATTTCTTATCATAGTTGTAGTTCTTTAACGAGTTCTTTCATAATTCAGCTTTCATTCTTTTTGGCTTGGTAACTTATAGAGTTCCATATTTCTCTCCAATAAATAGTATCACGTCAACTTTGTAGATGTGATGGTATATGTTTTTATTCTAAATTTGCAAAATATATCTATATTCTCAAAAAAAAAAAAAAAAAAAAAAAAATTAACACAGTGACGATGTATAGCATTTAAATCCATGTCCTTGGCATGCACCTTTCAACCCTTAACTCCAACATCACATCTGCATCCCCATCTCACATCAATCAACGACAACCCATGACAACCTCTTAATTAACATTCCGTAGTGTAATCTCAATCGTTCGCTAAATACTAAATTTATTAGAATTTTTGTGTAAATTATATATCAGCGCAACCACGAAAGATACACTATGTTAGTTTAGTGAACTGATGAAGCACTGATAACAATACTCACTATCTTACACAAAACTATTTTTTTTTTTGGAATAATAGTTGGCTATATGACTCCGAGTATTTCGTTAATAATATATAATGAAACTAAAAGTTCATATTACATATATGCTCCTCTTGGTACTACTAGTAGTGTTTAACAAACAAATTGTTACAACAGTTACATAGCAAATCACATAATACAGATGTTCTTGCTTCGTCTCTTCTTCCTCTTTGTGAAGGTACAGGCGTCTCCTCATGTCCCGTGTCCTTCTGTCCCTGCAGTGGGCTCTTGTGATGAGGTGATCAGACCTATCACTTGATAGAGTTAGTCCCAATTTCCCTAAGTTAACAAAAAAGAGACAACAACAACAACTACTGCAACAATAATGTCCCTTGGCTTTTGCACTGTTGGGGTTTGAATTGAGATCCAACTGTGTGAATCAATTGCTACTTACTTTTTGGAGTCTAGTGCTCAGCAATTGACTTTGGATCCCCAAGAACATAGACTTTTATTCTCTTCTTGTTTGTTGAAAAGTTCTCTTTTGAAAACCCGAAAGGTTTTTGATTGGATTGAAACTTTCCCCTCTCTAAAAACTAAAAAGAGAATGTTGTTTGCTAGAGTTTGACTTCTTTACTAAATCAAAAAAAATTAAGCAAGAGAAAACGTTTGTTTATTTATTTTCTCTCATTTTTTAAGGGAAATTGTGTGATTTAATAGAGTTTTTGGGAATGGTGCCAGAATTTTTATTGGGTTTCTAGAAAAGTTTACTGCATGCAAGCAATCTGCGAAGACAAAGGATATGTTAAGAGTGCATGCATGATCTTCATGAACCAGTAAACTTTTGGAATGCACAATTTATAGTATCAAAATCGACAATATCGTGTGTGCGCATTTAAAACATAAGAGATATGGACATTAGAATTCAAGCTTGTAACTGTACAGAGTTACTCAAGTGTACAAAAGTACAGAAGTACAGGAACAAAAAAGACTCGACATCATATGTATTCTTCAAGTTTCAGTCTTGTTCGGCGACTGCAGGGAGTCCTTCTTTGAACCATGAGTAGAGTCCTCCTTCGAGGTGGAATACGTTCTTGTATCCATTCAAGACGAGCAAGTAGGCTGCTATCAGAGACCTGCCATCAAAACAAACACAATCTCCCCGATGAAGTATGACCATATTAACCTCATCGGAAAAAAAAATAAACAACCACATAAACCATTATGTCCTTAAAATTACAATAGTTTATCAAGAAGGTAATATTTTCTTAGCAATTCGAGAAGAAGATGAAGTATCCAAACAACTATCTCGTTGAAGTTTACAATGCTTTGAGGCTAGTAGAAAGGGAAGGGTGATTACGAGAGCACCTTGATTGTTGGCCCTCTGGAAGATTTTGAGTCGGTTTCATTGTTCCACCAGCAGTACATGCAACTATTATTTTTGCATCTTTATCTAGTTTCGACTCCACGCCTGCCAAGGACACGTTATAGTTTGAGCCCGTGGTTCAATAATAAATCCTACATTTATGGAGCAGATTTGGTTATAGGCACAAGTAGTAGTTTACTCTGAATGAACTCGGGATTCTCTTCTGTTCCAGAGAATATGCCAAAGAATGCAAAGGCTGCACGTCGAGCAATATCCCATGCAGTCCATTCCTTAATCAGTCTGTAAACTTGCACATTGATAGCGCCGGGAGGATGCCCCTACAAAACTAAACAGTCAGCAACTAAATTCAACCCAAGATCCAAAGCAAGAGTTAAAACTAAATGGAAGGGAGCAATGAATGGTGTTGCCGATAGAAAAAGTCTGCAGTGCATTTGTTTGAATATTTATTGTACAAAAGGAAGAGTATGGTTCGATACTAATACTAGTGAGCGATGAGACTTAGAGAATGTCACTAGATTGATGGAAGCATAAGAAAACAATGACATTGTGAACAATAATGGACTCCAGTGCAGGCTTGTAATATGTTTTGCTGTCTTACCTAATGGGTCGCGATTTAAGATAAAGGTAATTGTCATAAGCAAAACAATTCTCATTCGGAAACAATATTCGGTTGATGTTCATGTTTCTAGCAAGAAACAAAAAACGCACGCACGTGCGCGCGCGCACACAGATATACATATACTTACATATATACATACAAACCTATATACACACGTGTAGCATACATACATATACATATACATATGTATACATATACATATTTGTGTGTGTGTGTGTGTGTAAGTAGTGTTTGAATCCCTGATCCATATATTGCATATCAATAATTGCACTCCCAGTTCCTGTTGAATACCATGTCTAATCCCAGACATTTTCTTGGATGAATTTGAGGGTAAAGCTAAAAATAGATGAGTATACTTGTCAAAATGATTGAATTCATATCACACAAAGCTCAGAATACAATCCACATGTCTAGAACACGAGCATTGAAAATTTTGAAGAGGGCATCTGCGATGTCATCAATCAATGACAGCATGAAATTAATAGATTTATTCATATAAAAACCAACCAAATAATTCCCAACTTGGCAGCTATTATATTTATGTCATTCCAGACATTTGAAGAAAAAATTTAAGCAGGTTGTATAGGCTTAAAGGAACCAATCAGATCACTCAGGAGTTAATGGTCTCAGTATAACTGTATAAGTTGAAGTCCTGGTCTAAGTACAAGTACATGTACCAATTAAAGCAGAAAACACAGCTCAGGTGCTAATAGAAGTTCCCATGGGGTTTCCTCAAAGGGGTATTTACAACCTTAGATTAATATGAGAGTTTCTATTTAAATAGAATTTGTATTCATCAAGGATTCTAATAAAATATCTTAGTTTTGATTTAAATCTCTTGATTTAGAGTTCTGATTGGACTTAATTTGGGTATTGGATAAGCCCAAATCTTAATCTCAATAAATTTATAATTCTGGTTATCTACTCACGCGGAGCTAATCGCATCAAAACGCGGAGCTAAGAAACCAGAACGCGGAGCTATTGAATAGCTCCGCGTTTTATTCAAACGCGGGGCTAAAAATAGCCAAACGCGGAGCTACTAAGTTAGCTCCGCGTTCTGTTGTGGAAAATCTCTTTTTACTTAGAAATTTTCACTGCCAACAGAACCCCCTCCAAAGTTTTCAAAATGGCTTAGAACTTTAGAAAATTTTGAAATACTTTGGATCATCAAACTGAAACGCGGAGTTAAAACACCAAGTTATCTTAGCGTTTTGTATACCTGCGCGGAGCTAATAGCTTCGCGTTTCAATGGGTAACTGCTCAGTAATTGCTCCGATTCTCGCGCCGAATACCAAGGGGCGGGTTTTCTCATTTAAATAGAGTATTTAACTCTTCTTCTTCCTCACTTCATTCGAAGAATTTTCCAGAACTCAGGCGACCAGAGCTCTCTGCAACCGGCAACCAAGTTTTCCATCGATTTTCTTTGGTAAAACAATTCTAGGCTCATCTGCATAACTTAGATCATTAATACCGATCGGGTTGCAATTATTAATCTCGGTAAAGCCCTTTGAACAGAGCTAAATGATAGTTTGGTGAAAGTATTTAACTACTTACACCAGGATGATCGAGTCAGGATCGTTAAGTTAGACAGAGGCGCTTAATTGCACATGCCTTAGTTTGATGGGAGCAGTTCAAGGCACTTATGCGTAATTTGAACTGCACATGCCAAAATGATAGGGTCATGATCATCAGATTTCGGCAGAGGCGCCTAATTGCACATGCCTAGTCCAAGTGCTCATATGCGTAACTTGAACAAGTGGATGGTTATACTTCTAGGGATTATGAACAAGATGTGATAGTCACTCTATCACCATTCTGGTTTATTAGGCATAGTATTTCTTCAAAAATTTGCCGTTGATCGGCATCATCATCCTGTTACCATCCTGGTTCATTAAGCGATAGGCTCCATTAGAGTATACCGTCTCCACGATGAACGGTCCTTCCCACTTGGGTTCAAATTTACCCTTAGTCTTGTGGGTTAGAATCACTGGCCTTTTAATAGCCAGAACCAAGTCTCCTTGTTTAAAGGTACTTGGTTTAACGTTCTTATTGAACACTTGCGAGATTCGGGCTTGATACAACTCAATTTGTTGTTGAGTCCGGAGACGTTTTTCATTCAACGCTTCTAATTCTTGCAATATTTGTTGATGGCGTTCTTCTGTCGTCATCTTTGTTGCTAGAGCCACTCTTAATGATGGTATCTGGACTTCAAGAGGCAGGACGACCTCACTTCCATAAACTAAGAAGAACAGGGTAGCTTTTGTTGGGGTGCGAACGGTGGTGCGATAAGCCCACAAACACTCTACCAGTTTTTCATCCCAGTCTCGTTTGTTGGAGGAGACGAACTTCCGAAGGAGCTCAATAATAGTCTTATTAAAGGCTTCGGTCAATCCATTTGCCGCAGGGTTATATGGCATTGAAACAATATCTCTGATCCTGAACTTATCACAGAATCTTGAGAACCCCTGGCTGATGAACTGCGGTCCATTATCGTGAATGATTCTTCGGGGGACGCCAAAACGGTAAATGACATGATACTTAATAAACTTAATCACATCCGTCGTTTTTACCTCTTTCATGGGCACGGCTTCGGCCCACCTTGAAAAATAATCGGTTATTGCGAGAATAAACCGATGTCATCTAGATGACGGGGGAGTTATTGGCTCTACAATATCCATTCCCCATGCTTCAAATGGCCAACTAGCAACGGTACTGTGCAAGTATTCTGGGGGTTGATGAATGAAATTAGCATGTACTTGATGTAACAACCCTCTATTTTTTTATAGCAATAAAAGATTAAATAAATAAACAATATGATAAATATGACTCTTCATCTTTAAATCTTTCATCTCTTATAACTCTCAAACTTTTCATATTCTCAACTCATTACTCATTAATTTCTCTAACTCCCATCCTTTCATCTTCTCCATGAATTATCCACATTAAATATCTAATTTAATTCTCTTAACTCTCTAAATTTTATAACTCTTCAAATCTTTTAGATTCTATAACTCTCTAAACCTTTCATATTTTGTAACTCCTAAATAACTCCTCAAACCTTTTAAATTCTATAACTCTCTAAACCCTTCACATTCTGTAACTCCTAAATCCAAACCTATATAAATCTCTAACTCAAAACACATTCCACTCATTCTAAAAATCATTCTCTAACATTCTAATTTTTCTCTCTCTCATCTCGCCCGAGCCACCTTCAAAACCACCGCAGGAGCAACCGCCAGAGCTACCACCACTTCACCGGAGAAGGGTATCTCCTTCCATCTCTTTCCACATTTTAGATTCTCACGTTTTGACAAGAGGTTAGATATTATCTTTCTTTTTCTTCTTGAATTAAATTATTTTAAATGAATCATAGGTTAGTTTCTCTACTACTAAATAATCCTAATAACCTAAAAAGAACATCCATTATCTTATAAACCCAATAAAATGAAGCCAAACCTATTTCCTAATTTCAGACCCGCTTAATGCTAAAATCAATTTTTGAGTATGTTATAAATATTAGAAAAATCCCTAAAAATCATCTAAATTCATATTAATATGTTTTTAATATTCTTAGAATATTTTTAATGTGTAGATTACTCCATTGAGCGACATCGGGCAACAAAATCCAGGTGAGTTCTTTTTGGACTCACTAAACATGCTAATTTTTCTTATAGAAATATTACTTCAATTATATCATCTAAATTTGTGATTACAAATACTATTTCTTTATATTGTTAGAATTTAATTTGAAGAAGCTAAATGTGTTATTACAAGTGCAATCATTGACATATCTGTTATTTATTTATGATGTGAGAAATTAAATGATTACTTGTTAAATTACAGCATGTAGTTAGGTTTTTAATAAATCATGAAAAAGGCTATAATCGTGGAAACATACTGTTTGTGATATCATTCTATATCGGTGTCTAGAAAAGTTTTGTATGCTGGTTCTCTAATTAAGGAACGTGCAACGCACGGAAAACCTCCCAGCATTCATACACTGGCCTGGCCGATATCTGTATGATATCTCAAATCAGTAAATCCTTGATATAACCAATTGTGATTTATTGAATAAAATATAAAACGGATTCTATAAATTATGTTGTTAACAAATTAACAAAATCTAATTGAAATATTGTACCCGAAATTCAATATACAAGTTATGAAAACTAGAATTTAGACATGCATGTACTATACTTAAATGACACTGGGTTGGGGGAGAAACTGAGTGATGGAAATATACTCTATTTCGGTTGTAAACTTGTTAAGTTGTACAACTGAATATTTCGCACACCATGGGTGCATGATGATTTGCTGGATCATACCTGACTATAATTCCTGTTTGCCTGACGGCAGGTCCGACTCAGCACCGGACAATCCTGTGACCATTTCCTGGATCTGTACAGGAAACAATCGAAACAATTGTATCCCATCAGTTAGCTTTTCCAATTACATGACATCTTAGACAAAAATACTCCTGTTATACTGTTGACTTTACTAAAATGAAATTAAGATAAGCTAAGTAAATTGACATCATTATTACAGATATTTTATTACATATTTTCTAAAACTTGTATTATTATTATGTTTGGACATAACCGTTATATTTCACATTTTTTCTGCGTTTTTATTTTGGTCGCAATCTGACGACCTGGGTGTGCATGCCCAGATTGACCGATGGACACGCCATAACTGACGCAGAATTTGATGCACTTTAAAGATCTGATTGAAGCTCAATAACGGTCTTTTTTATTTAGTTTTATTGTATTTTGTTTCAACTGTATCTAAATTTCATTTCAATAAATGAAAAGTCAAACTTTTATTGAATTTTTCTATCGTAATTACTGAGTATTATTGTGGCAAATTTATTGAGGCTTTAGCATATTCAAACTGAATATGTTGCCGGTACCTGTTATACGTACTCGTATACCGTATATTGGGAGCGGGACGTGACAGGTATTTTAGTGGTATCAGAGCCAGGTTTCTCAAATCAGTTCATGTGACTTGAATTGATTTGGATCCTGATATAAAATTTTGCCACATTTATATAATAATTTTCTTTGAAATTTCTAATGTCCCAATCCATTGACTATTTCGGCATCTCTTATTTATCTTAATTGATGACCTACCTATTTTAAATCCATGTCCAAATTCTTCAGTGTCTAAAATGAATTACATCCTAAATATGGATTAAATATTTACCCTTTATTTTATAATTATATTTTCCATAACTCTTCATTTATTACATTTTTTTTTTCAAAAAAAATGATTCGCCTATTTCCGTAGATCAACCTTAAGTTTAATTGTTGAGCAGTCGTCCTTAAGAAAAAAGACAAAATGGCATTTTAATGAGTTCAAAAATAGATAAACAATATTTTTCCATTTTACCTTATTTAATTTCGAGGACGAAATTATTTTTTTTCAAGGGGGTAGAATGTAACAACCCTCTATTTTTTTATAGCAATAAAAAATTAAATAAATAAACAATATGATAAATATGACTCTTCATCTTTAAATCTTTCATCTCTTATAACTCTCAAACTTTTCATATTCTCAACTCATTACTCATTAATTTCTCTAAATCCCATCCTTTCATCTTCTCCATGAATTATCCACATTAAATATCTAATTTAATTCTCTTAACTCTCTAAATTTTATAACTCTTCAAACCTTTTAGATTCTATAACTCTCTAAACCTTTCATATTTTGTAACTCCTAAATAACTCCTCAAACCTTTTAGATTCTATAACTCTCTAAACCCTTCACATTCTGTAACTCCTAAATCCAAACCTATATAAATCTCTAACTCAAAACACATTCCACTCATTCTAAAAATCATTCTCTAACATTCTAATTTTTCTCTCTCTCATCTCGCCCGAGCCACCTTCAAAACCACCGCAGGAGCCACCGCCAGAGCTACCACCACTTCACCGGAGAAGGGTATCTCCTTCCATCTCTTTCCACATTTTAGATTCTCACGTTTTGACAAGAGGTTAGATATTATCTTTCTTTTTCTTCTTGAATTAAATTATTTTAAATGAATCATAGGTTAGTTTCTCTACTACTAAATAATCCTAATAACCTAAAAAGAACATCCATTATCTTATAAACCCAATAAAATGAAGCCAAACCTATTTCCTAATTTCAGACCCGCTTAATGCTAAAATCAATTTTTGAGTATGTTATAAATATTAGAAAAATCCCTAAAAATCATCTAAATTCATATTAATATGTTTTTAATATTCTTAGAATATTTTTAATGTGTAGATTACTCTATTGAGCGACATCGGGAAACAAAATCCAGGTGAGTTCTTTTTGGACTCACTAAACATGCTAATTTTTCTTATAGAAATATTACTTCAATTATATCATCTAAATTTGTGATTACAAATACTATTTCTTTATATTGTTAGAATTTAATTTGAAGAAGCTAAATGTGTTATTACAAGTGCAATCATTGACATATCTGTTATTTCTTTATGATGTGAGAAATTAAATGATTACTTGTTAAATTACAGCATGTAGTTAGGTTTTTAATAAATCATGAAAAATGCTATAATCGTGGAAACATACTGTTTGTGATATCATTCTATATCGGTGTCTAGAAAAGTTTTGTATGCTGGTTCTCTAATTAAGGAACGTGCAATGCACGGAAAACCTCCCAGCATTCATACACTGGCCTGGCCGATATCTGTATGATATCTCAAATCAGTAAATCCTTGATATAACAAATTGTGATTTATTGAATAAAATATAAAACGGATTCTATAAATTATGTTGTTAACAAATTAACAAAATCTAATTGAAATATTGTACCCGAAATTCAATATACAAGTTATGAAAACCAGAATTTAGACATGCATGTACTATACTTAAATGACACTGGGTTGGGGGAGAAACTGAGTGATGGAAATATACTCTGTTTCGGTTGTAAACTTGTTAAGTTGTACAACTGAATATTTCGCACACCATGGGTGCGTGATGATTTGCTGGATCATACCTGACTATAATTCCTGTTTGCCTGACGGCAGGTCCGACTCAGCACCGGACAATCCTGTGACCATTTCCTGGGTCTGTACAGGAAACAATCGAAACAGTTGTATCCCATCAGTTAGCTTTTCCAATTACATGACATTTTAGACAAAAATACTCCTGTTATAGAGTTGACTTTACTAAAATGAAATTAAGATAACCTAAGTCAATTGACATCATTATTACAGACATTTTATTACATATTTTCTAAAACTTGTATTATTATTATGTTTGGACATAACCGTTATATTTCACATTTTTTCTGCGTTTTTATTTTGGTCGCAATCTGACGACCTGGGTGTGCATGCCCAGATTGACCGATGGACACGCCATAACTGACGCAGAATTTGATGCACTTTAAAGATCTGATTGAAGCTCAATAACGGTCTTTTTTATTTAGTTTTATTGTATTTTGTTTCAACTGTATCTAAATTTCATTTCAATAAATGAAAAGTCAAACTTTTATTGAATTTTTCTATCGTAATTACTGAGTATTATTGTGGCAAATTTATTGAGGCTTTAGCATATTCAAACTGAATATGTTGCTGGTACCTGTTATACGTACTCGTATACCGTATATTAGGAGCGGGGCGTGACACTTGATATTCATGGCACCGTTTAGCGTACGCCATTGGTTCTGTAATCATCTTCAGCCAGTAGTATCCTAGCCTTTTTATGCGGTCCCCGAGTTTTAGACCGGATTGGTGAGCTCCACACACTCCATCATGTATTTCTCTCAGCACTTCATCAGCTTCTGCCTTTGATATGCAGCGTAGCAGGAGACCATCACTTGACTTTTTGTATAAAGTTTGAAGCATATGATCATAATAAAATCTTTGAGCCTTCCTCTTTATCGAGGCGACTTCCTTTGGATCCTCTGGCAACATCCCATATAAGGCATAATCTACAAACGGAAATCGCCAATCACGGGGTTCCAGAGTTAAGCCTGTCTGGCACACCTCTTTGGTTTGGAACACCGTATCCGGATGGAGTTCTCTGCTACCAATAGTGATCTTTTAGCTTCACCCGGCGGGATTGCCAATGTTGCAGCTAGTGCGGCAAGAGCATCTGCATAGACGTTCTCGTTCCGAGATATATGATAGATATAAAACTGTTCAAAATATCCTGCTAGCTCAATGGCTAGCTGATGATAGGGGATGAGGGCTTCATGTTTGATTTCATATTCGCCTGCTATTTGATTGACAATGAGCTTAGAATCTCCATATGCCTCTAGATGATTCACCCCCAGTTGCAAAGCCATTTTTAAACCAATAATGAGCACGTTGTATTCCGCCACATTGTTCGTACACGACTCTGTTAATGAGTAACAGTTAGACAGTATGTGTTTATGTGGGGATATCAGCACAACCCCCACTTCAGCAGCAGATCGTCTGGCAGCACCATCAAAGAACATTTGCCATAGTTGTTTTTTATTAGTTGCGTTGACTTCTGACATCTGTTTAGAATTAGACCAAATTGGATAGTCTGCTAGGAAATCGGCGATCGCTTGTCCCTTCATGGCTTTTTGAGGAACGAAGTGTATATCATATGGTGATAGCAATAATGCCCATTTCGCCAATCGGCCGTTTAAGGACTCCGGTTTTGTCATCAGAATTTTCAAGGAATTAACCCGTGATATGACATGAATTGTTTGCCCTGAAAGATAGTGTCGCATTTTCTGAACAGCGAACACTAAGTCTAAACATTCTTTTTCAATCGGGGTATACCGATGCTCGGCCCCGATCATTGTCCGGCTTAAGTAATAAAGGGCGTGTTCATGGTCGTAATCATTATACTGAGCAAGTAATGCTCCTAACGCATTATCCACGGCCCTTACATATATGAGGAATGGTTGCCCAGGGACCGGTGCCATGAGAACGGGAGGTTTGGTAAGGTATTCTTTGAGATCGTCAAACGCCTGTTGACATGCCTCATCCCATACAAAGAAAACCCCCTTTTTCATGAGTCTGGAAAACGATTGGCATCGTCCTGATAGGTTGAGATAAAGCGCCGGATATAGGCCAGTTTTTCTTGTAACCCCCTTAATTCTTTAAGATTGCGGGGAGGCAGCATCTCATTGATCGCTTTTACTTTTTCAGGATCAAGGAAAATTCCTTTTGAGGTAACTATGAACCCAAGGAATTTCCCGCTGGACACCCCCATGAAAGACTTGGCAAGGTTCATTCTCCAGTGATGTTTTCGCATAAGATCGAAGACTATTCTTAGATCCTGAAGATGGTTGTCTTTGTATTTGCTTTTGACTGCTAGGTCATCCACATAACACTCTACTGTTTTGCGCAGATGTTCTTTAAATATAATGCTCATTGCACGTTGGTAAGTGGTACCAGCATTCTTTAGCTCAAAGGGCATTACTATATAACAGTACACCCCAGCGGCGTTCTGAAAGCCGTATGCTTTTCATCGTCTGGATTCATTTTGATCTGATTGTAGCCTGAGAAGCCATCCATAAAGGACATCCTCTCGTAACCGCATATGTTATCAATCATTACATCGGTAATTGGGAGTAGGAATTCATCCTTGGGGCATGAAGTATTTAGATCCCGAAAATCGATGCATATCCGGATCTTGCCGTTCTTACGAACTGACACTATATTAGCCACCCAATCGGGATGTTGCTCTTCACGGATAAATCCCGATTTTATGAGCTTATCAACCTCGGCAACTATTGCCTCCATCAATTCCGGTCGAAAACGCCTCTGTTGTTATTTAACTGGCTTGGCGTCTTCTTTGATATTTAGCCGGTGTGTGGCAACCTGAGAATCAAGACCGTGCATGTCTTCATAACTCCATGCGAACACATCTATATACTCCTTGATAAGGGATATAAGTTCCTTCTTTTCCAAGAGAGTCAGTGTGTCGCTTATGAAAATGGGTTTCGGGTTCTCTTCCATTTCCATATTAACTTGTACTAGTTTATCCTCTGTGGGTGGGTCACGCTGTTCAAAGCAGACATCCCAAAGGGTATCCATGTGCTTAGCCCAGGAATCATCTTGAACATCAATTGGTTTCTCATCGCTTTCCGGTGAGGCTGAAACTATGTTTACTGTTAAAAATTGAAACCAGGTGCCGGTACTTAGATCCGAATCGTGGTCAAGTGGATGTAAGTTCTCATTGGCCGAAGAGCTTTCTTCGTATTTGTGTGGTGATGAGGGAGGAGTAGATATATAGCCCAACCCCCTTCTAGTTCTCTGATAATAGTTCGGGCTCTTCCCTCTTGGTCTAAACGAGAGTATGAGATTTCGTCGCCCTTTCCCAAAGTTCAATCCCGATTTTTGGGTAAAATTATAACCCATCTTTTCCATCATTTGTCGAGATTTCTGTTCATATAAGTGAAATTGAGGTGATTTTTGTTCATCACTTTCACTACTTTGTCTTTAGTTAGGCGACGTGATCACTTTGCCGAAAACAATCGGTTTATGCGGTACATGTCGCGGTAGTACTTCAAAAAAGTGATCTCGTTCTTTTGTTATTTTAGACCGTGAGATGAGAGACGACCTTATTGGCAAGTGATATGACGCCAAAACTTCAAGTTCGGATAGGTCATCTATCTCGATGGATGTACAAGAAGGCTCAGACTCTGTAGCTACAGCAGGCTCATAAACTAATTTTATATTTTTATTTATAATCCACTCATCCCCTGCTACATTGACTACATTATTATCAAAATTCATTTTAAGATTTATGCGGGGGTTAATTTCGTAATCACCCCCGTTATCCTCTTTCGGGGATTCGTACTCAGTATCGGCCTCGTTGCCGCTGTCTTTGGGTTCTTGAGGCCTTTTACATTTATTGTTGGAGGCTTCGTGGGCTGGCTTATAGAGCATAGCATCCATGAAATAGTTCTTTAATCCTTTGAATGACTGCCTATTTGCAACTAATGTCCGGATTTCTCCTTAATCATCGCAATATTTCATGCACTGGTGGAGAGTCGACGGGACTATCATATAGGCGTGTATCCAAGGTCGCCCTAGTAAAATGTTATAAGACGTATCTACGTCTATAACATAGCATGTAACCTCTGTCCTCAAATCTCCGATTTGACACCGAAGTCGGATTTTGCCAAGAGGACAGCTGTCATTAGCGTTAAACCCGTATATAGTAGTATTTGTCGGTGTCAAACGATGAGGAGAGATTCCCAATAACTGCATCAGTCTTCTAGAAATAACGCTTAATGCGGATTTCGGATCGATTTGAATACGGTCCACCTTCGTGGATCCGACATATTCGGTGAAATATAAAGGTCTATTATACTTTATATTCCTTACCTGCACATCCTCCGGAGAGAAAGTAATATGTGGGACCTGCCTCCTCACTTGATGACAGCGAGGGCAAGAGTTTTGTTCTTGGTCAGCTGGCTCGACAATCTGAGCTTGGAATGACTCAGAGTCTGCCAAGACCTCTCTTAACGCCTCGCGAGTTGATTTCAACAATCGTAACAACTCATAAAGCGTGACTCGAGCTGGAATATTTGCCAGTTGAGTTATTATATCAAACTTAAATGCAGCCTCCTTGGCTTCTTCGTCTCTTGCAGGATTTTTCTGAAAACGAAATCCCTTTTGTTTCGCAGTCTTCGTGAGTTCCCCGTATATATTCTTCGGGTCTACTCTGGTGTAGTCCTTGAGATATGGTTTACCAGATCGAGTGCCGGAAGGGCCCGCCCCATCCTGATGAGTGGCCATAACTTCGGGCTCTTCTTCAGAGTCTGTAAATGCCCCTGCAATTATATATTCGTCTTTTATTTTTGCGAAAATAGTATTGCTAGTCCGCTTTTTCTTTTGAACCCCTGTGGTAGTCTACTGTTCATCCTGTAGTAGATCAGGGTAGACCCACATGACTTCCCCTATTTGAGTTGTTACGGGGACAAGTCCTTTCTGTGCCTTTTTATGTGGGTCATGATTTTTCATGACCAGTTTTCCTTCTGGTATTGGGTTCATCCCCGCGGGGAACTCATGGGTTTCGACCACTAGGGTTGTCATATTGGCAGTGACCTTCTTTTACTCCTCTTTTAGCATCAAGACTCCAGCTTCTATCAATACTTGGATCCTGTTCTTTAGAAAATAACAATCTCTGGTAGGGTGTCCAACATTCCGGTGGTAGAGATAATAGTTGGGGTCGTTAGTTTTACTAGCGTCCTTCGATTTTCTATTTTCCGGAAGTTTCAACATTCCCTTTCTAAGGAGCAGATGGAAGAGTGTAGGCGTTTGTTCTGCCTTAAAGGTATATGTCCTCTCTTGCTGGGGCCTATTCTGTCTTATACCTTTTTGATTTTGAGGTTTCGGGCTCGAAGTATTTGTCTTCTGCGGAGTGGTTTCTGATGTCATTACCGCTTTTCCCTTATTTTTATTATTATTTTGCGCATACGGCTTATTATTTCCAGTATTTCTTGATCCACAAGACTCTTCAACTCTACGGATCAAGTTTTCAACTTGCTCTCCTTATTTGAGCAAATCCTTCCAAGTCCTAGACTCTACGGCCCCTATTTTTAAGAGCACGTTGGTCTTGAGATTATGCCGACACGTCTCCACCAGAGTTTCCTGAACCATTCCGTATTTGCAATGCACGGACTTCTCCCGGAACCTTTCTATCAAATATTTTACCGTTTCTTATTCTCCTTGTTTAGTTGCAAGGAGGGAATGAACCGAAATTTCGGTATCATTCTCGAAGAAACGTGCGAGAAATTGCTTCTCAATATCAAACAAGGTATTAATAGTACCTGGAGGCAACTGCATAAACCAAGTGAAGGCAGGCCCTTGCAAGGTACTTGCAAATACCTTGGTCATTACTGGGTTATTGCCCATTAAATGCCATGCTTGAGACAAAAAATAATAAATATATGGACTGGGAGATCCTTTCCCGTCATATGGCTCCAATTTGAGCGGTTTGTATTTATCAGGGTATGGTGCCAAATCCCATTCAGGCGGGTATGGTCTTGAAACCCCTGATTTTTTCAACTCCTTGTGCATTAGTGCTTCGAGTTGGTTTTGTAACTTCTCGATTTTCTCTTCATGAGGGTCATGAAAAGAATATTTATCCTCGTCCTCATGTGTCGAGTGGGCTTTTTCTTCTTTATCTTCCTCGTTCATTTTATTGAACAGAGTTTTTTTCCCTTCTTGGCATTATCCTCGACAATTTTTTGAGTATTTTCGACCACTTTTGAGAGCATCATTTTAAGATCCTCGATTGTCTTTTGTTGCTTCCGAATCATTTGTTCTTGGGCCTCAAATCTTTGGTCGATATCGTCAGATATATCCATCATATGTGATGCTGACTTCTGCAATTTAGACGATGCCGAAGAACGAGGAGAGGCTATTGCCGAGTTATCACTATTGTCGTCATAAGAAACTTTCACAAGTTTCCTATAGTTTCGGGCCGGGATAGCGCCTGACTTAAGTCGGGTAAAATGATAAGGTTCTTCATCGCTTGATTCTGAATCACCATTCTTTTCTATAATTTTCTTACCCTTTCCGACCATATTAGAAGTTACAATTCTCCACTCTTTTCTTCGGGGAGTAATCTTCGTCTTCTTGGCAGGATTTTCGTCTGACTCAGTCAACTGGTCGAACACTGATATCTTGTTCTTGCTGCAGCAATAACTGTCCACTACAGCGGATACTGCTGTCATAAGCTGCTGGCAATGACAAGTAGATTCAGATTGGACTTGATTTATACTCCTTTTCTTGATTAAGTATTTTCTAAGATCAGTGGCCTTAAATATGGAGTCGTGGGGCCCACTCATCCATTGAGAGGGTCTAGGGGCTCACTGGAACTTTTTGGAACCATTGATGTCAAGTTCTGCTCCAACAGTGTAATGATCAACTCTAATTTTGTATTCAGGTTGATTTATGCGGAGCTGAGCAGTAACTTCGCGTTTTGATACGCAGAGCTGAGAAGTAGCTTTGCGTTTTAGTACGCGGAGCTGAGAAATAGCCTCGCATTTGACGTTGGCTTGACGTCTTTGCATAAATTTATCTTCTGAAATCTTAGCTCCGCATGGAAGAAAATTCTTGCATGCTGGCTTATTTTTGCGATTAACGCAAGTCATAACTTTGCATTTAGCGCGATTTTTGCGATTAACGCAAATTTGCTAATCATCTTCGCGATTTACGCTGAGCTGAGGAGTCTTGCGATTAATGCAAGTATTACTGACTTCGCGTTTATCGCTAAGCTCAGTATTATCCTCGCGTGGAGAATCACACGCTGCCTCTAAGGAAATTTTATTCTCGCAATTAACGCGAGTGACAAAAATCTTGCGTTTATCGCTAAGCTCAGTAGTAGCCTCGCGTGGAGAATCACACGCTGACTCTAAGGAAATTTTATCCTCGCGATTAATGCGAGTATTAGAAATCTTGCATTTATCGCAAGTCTTAGCTTCGCGTTTATCGCGATCTTGGCTAGTCTAGCGATTAACGGAGCCAGTTTGCAAGAGACTATAGCCTCGCATTTTGTGAAGTTAGCCTCGCGTTCAATGCGGCCTTTGAGGGCCTTTCGCCTAGCTCTCCGATTTCTATTTCGGAGTTGGGTTCTGGTCAATCCAGTTCCCGAACTTTCTTCGGCAGTAAAGAGGCCATCCTCTGCTAGAGTTTCCTGCCCAAACGACGGCTCTATGGCCGCGGTCTCCAAGGGTCCCCGTTTATCGGTGGATTCCAGATTACCCGATCCTTGGGTATTGGAGCGCACGCGACGAAAGCGTAGCGTTTCGGTCATGTTACCTGACTCAGAGGAGAGATACTCCTCGTATTTCTGCTGGTCGATCTCTACGACTAGCATATTCACGTCGGATTTGATCCTCTCGATGTCAGATTGCGCCACGATCTCTTCTTTTATGAAAGAGATGTCTCCCACTGTGGTCGTCAGTTTGTTTGCAGCAGAAATTTGCTTTCCTTCCAGTGAAATACAGCTTAGATTACAAGGAAAGTGAATAAGAAAAGAACAAACGAGAGGATTTATAATCTATCGCTCTCTTTTACAATAAAAAAAAAGTGGGATCTCGAAACGATGGGATCTAACTAGTAGTTCCATTTGACGATCTGACGACGATGATCTTCCCTCTTGAAGATGGCGACCGACTTGATCTTGATCTTCTCTAGTCATCACGAATTCAAGGCTCTCACGCGTAACTCGAATTCTCCAAGATGCCAAAAAGATGATCCGAAAGATCCCTAGGGCTTCCTCAAAGGGGTATTTATAGTCTTAGGTCAATATGAGAGTTTCTATTTAAATAGAATTTGTATTCATCAAGAATTCTAATCAAATATCTTAGTTTTGATTTAAATCTCTTGATTTAGAGCTCTGATTGGACTTAATTTGAGTATTAGATAAGCCCAAATCTTAATCTCAATCAATTTATAATTCTGGTTATCTGCTCACGCAGAGCTAATCGCATCAAAACACGGAGCTAAGAAACCAGAACGCGGAGCTATTGAATAGCTCCGCGTTTTATTCAAATGCGGGGCTAAAAATAGCCAAAACGCGGAGCTACTAAGTTAGCTCCGCGTTCTGTTGTGGAAAATCTCTTTTTACTTAGAAATTTTCACTGCCAACAATATGTATATGTATATGTATGCATGCTACACATGTACGTATGTATGTAGGTATGTAAGTAGTGTTTGAATCCCTGATCCATATATTGCATATCAATAATTGCACTCCCAGTTCCTGTTGAATACCATGTCTAATCCCAGACATTTTCTTGGATGAATTTGAGGGTAAAGCTAAAAATAGATGAGTATACTTGTCAAAATGATTGAATTCATATCACACAAAGCTCAGAATACAGTCCACATTCCTAGAACACGAGCATTGAAAATTTTGAAGAGGGTATCTGCGATGTCATCAATCAATGACAGCATGAAATTAATAGATTTATTCATATAAAAACCAACCAAATAATTCCCAACTTGGCAGCTATCATATTTATGTCATTCCAGACATTTGAAGAAAAAATTTAAGCAGGTTGTATAGGCTTAAAGGAACCAATCAGATCACTCAGGAGTTAATGGTCTCAGTAGAACTGTATAAGTTGAAGTCCTGGTCTAAGTACATGTACCAATTAAAGCAGAAAACACAGCTCAGGAGCTAATAGAAGTTCCCATATCAGCATCTGGTGCTACAAGATAAAATTCACTTGTACAATTCAAGTTAAAAACATGTATATCAACACCACTTGTAATTTTATCTCATTATATGTCATAGAAATTTCAAGTGCATCCAGCTTCGAAAGTATTATATGGAAGAAATAAGTACCGTGGTGAATATAAAGCAGGCAACTGTTTGCTTGGGTCAATTTTTATGCATGTACTTGTGCAAGCATGCAAGCCTGTGGCGCACCAGTACACGCGTGCTATACATTCTTTGAGACAGAGAAATAAATTGTCACATTATGTAGAAGTATAGATAGTGGGAGTACAGGCATTTTAATGACGTTATAAGAACCACCTTTATATAAATCTTGCAAATGTATTAATTGATGACCTGGAAAGTCTCTCAAACTATCTTCTAGGATAATGTGATGAAAGCAGGGAAGGAGTGAACTGCAAATTACGGGAAATTGGATCTTGATATATAATAAATCAGAGCACGAAAGTCAAGATAGTCGAAGCAACTCTAAAGGCTGAAGCAAATTGCTTAACGAACATCATCCATATCAGAACATTTCATAGCTAAAGGGGATACCTTAAATAAGATTGAAAAATGTTGCAATTATCAAGTCCGTCGCATTAATATTTAAATGGAAAAGACTGGACCAAAATCAAAAGAGGAGCTTTATTATGTATAACAAGAAAGCAGACACGAGCAGCCTTTTAGGTAAGAGATGGCCATTATGAAAACGTTGGGACGAATAGGATGCAAAAGTTTGAAATCAAATGCTTTTGTGGGCAACATATGAATACCAATGAAAGATGTAAGAAAATCATTTCAGATATCCCAGAAACAAGATATATGCCAAATTTTGGCCGAGCAACTAGAAGATCTAGAATGCAGGCTGGAGCAGCAAAGAAAAATGTTGAGCAAAGTAAGCCAAATGAATGAAGAGAAAACAACTTAGTTTGCTTGGAATAAGAAACGATGGTGAATAATATTGGTAAACATCAACCCAAATCACTAGAAAGGCGATTATATAGCTGAATTAGTGCAATGGTGCAAGTCATGCTAATTATGCGTGTCATGTGAATAAGTATGTCCTTCAAGTATTTTCAAATACAAATCATATCTTAAGTATGTGTTTGTCATCTTTTTCAGATATAATCCTACTCAGTATCGCCACACAAAACGTAGTTAATTAATACTTGCCAAAAAGCTTTTAAAGTCACTAAAATATCAATAACATATAAAAGGAATAACAGTTAACTACTTCTAGAAGGCATAGAAGAAAACCTCCTTGAACTCAGCTTCTGGGCGAACGTCCAGAATCACAAAATTGTTTTCTTTCTGAAGGCGTAAAGCTTCCTTTGCATCTACACTTCGAACCTACAAATAATCAAAAAGCCACATTTTCATACGAGTAAATTATGCAATGAGGGGGAAAAATGTGAAGTCAACCAGGAATATCCATCTCAAGAACTTTTTTTTCACTAGAAACAGCACAAAGTTGAAAGCACTACCAAAGAACAAAGACGAGTAATTCAGGCCAAATGTGCATGTGAGAAATCTTATTAGCCATGCCTATCCAAAGTGACCTCTCCGGTACTAGTTTCAAATGTGTTTCTGCAGCTTAATTAATTATGATCATTTGTTTATATAAAAAGAAATATTATCACAACTTCCATAACAAATAGATGCAGTAAGTTGCATGTGAAATATTCTACACCAAGAGGTCTGGTTAAAAAGCATATATTTCATTAATTTCAGTGGGACACATGCATATCCAGCCCAAGGTGCCTGTTAATAGTCCAGAAGATTTGAATGTCAAAGCATTTTGTTTCCTTGTTTCACATTTACTTTCATATGCCTGCTTCTTTATTGTATTCTGAAATAATTTGCAAAACTTTGCATGTCGAGAGCATACCAAAATAGGAAAGCTCTATTTTGTTGTATCCCTTTTTGTTCATGCATCTTCCAGTCATTCTCCCAGTTTCCATGTGAAATTTTAGTGCCAGTTAAACATGAAAAAGTGGCATGAAACTACACAACCTTTCATGACTGCAATTGGGCTTGTACTTGGAAATTGAGGGTGCATGTGAAAATTGAGAGCCAGAGCCCCAAGCCGGGCTACCTAGCATGAGGTATGCAGTCATGACATGCAAGATGTGCAAATGATCAATTCTCAAGTCCTATATGGGTAGTTTTGAGATGCCCACTTTCTGCACGTACGGTCTCTTAACTTTTTCATTTGAGAAATATCATATCCATATTCACCTCAACCAATTCAAGATTATAGCTAGTGCATTACTGGAGTTGAAATTGTTCCACCCAGTAGAGCAACTAGAGTCCCAAGATATTAATGTAGATACTGACATAAGTATCATACTTCAGTATGGACACAAGATGTCGATCACAACAACCCTCCAATATCTAGACTTGAGGACACAGCTATATATGTGTGTCCTTTACAATATGTATGTATAATTCGTGCAATTCTATGTATTGGGTTTTTCACACACGCAAGAAGCTAAAACCGTAAACGAACCATAAACATTTAATCTTGTTAAAAGGATGGCATAACATATTTCATCCAGTACATAGAGTTGAGGTGAATAAAGATGCAACTGTTTGTAGGTGTTCAACGGGGATAGACACGGGTGGTGTCATTTCATATGTCACCGGAGACACCAAGTTTTTGGTTGGGATGGAAATGTTATCCACACAATACATCCCAAGTTTTGACACACTAAGGTGCAAGCCACAATCCACGATTGTTCTACTCGAGGGCAGATCAACAAAATCACATTGCATCAAGATACCAACTTCGAGATGCACAATCTACTCATAAGCGCATTGGTTCCATTTCCAATATAATCTCCAATATACACCAATGCAAGAATCAAAATCTAGCAGCAATTTGGAAGAACACATAACTTACCCTCTCCAAGATAGTACCTTTAGTCAGGCAACCTCACTTAAACATAATTCTCTGAGAATTAAAAAGTAAAAGATTTTTTTTCCCCTAAAAACAAATAAAAAAATTACCCGCTTCTGCAGCAGAACCTCGCGCTTGGTCTTCCAATCCTCATCAGCTGCAAATGTCAAATAAACCCCAAAGAAAAAAACTTTTTAAGAAATAAAAACTAACCAACAACTAATTTTGCCTAAAAAATTCAGAAAAATACAAAAGATGGAATCTTGAGAGGATCAAAATGGGGGTAAGTTACCTGGCGATTTGACTTGTTTGGTGGCTGCACACCTCACTTGGAGTGAAGGGGCAACAGAGCGGGAGATGGATCTAAACCCAACAGCAGAACGAGAAGCGAGATTGAAATCCGAGGAGAGATTGGAGGAGGAAGAAGTAGAAGAGGAGAGGAGACTGGGCTTTATGATGGGAGAAGCAGCAGCAATCATCCTTCTTCACCAATTTATTTATTTATTATTTTTTTTCTTTTTTGTTGAGAGAGAAACCAAAAAAGGGGGGAGCTAAGAGAGAAGAACAAGGGTAATGGATGATAATGTGGGGCCATGGAATATGGATTGAAGGTGATTGCAAAATCTGAGCTGGTGGTGGAGGTTCGAGGTTGAGGACCAAGCTGCTTGCTTTTTCATCTAGATTTCTCCAGCTCAAAAAGATAGTTCCTTGCAAGCGGGCCGGAATGGGCTGGGCCGGGTCGGATGGGTTCGTCCAATGACCAACTCAATTCAACTTGCCCTTTTGAGAAAATGGAGGAAACTTTTTCTTTTTTTTTTTTTTTTTTTTTTTTTAGTGGAAACATAATTCTTTCCCTGCATGCTACAAATCTAATAACTTACTTGGCAAGAGAAATAAGTGCAAAATGTTATTTTCTTGAGATTTTTTTTTCTTCAATAATTATGTGTAAAGGATTTATGATTTGAGGAGGTGTAGTTAGTATAAAATGGTGACTTTTATGTAATTTCGTTATTGGTAAGATTGTAAGGATTAGTAAAGTATTTAAGGTGAATGAACTTAGTAACCATAGGCTATAAATAAAGTATCTAAAAACCATTAATATAACAACAAGCCCAGTGTAGCCCAGCCCACAGTTCACATCCCCACCAATCCAGTCCAACAATGAGTCCAAGGGCTGTTCATCAATCTCTTTCCATATAAAGCAACCAGATCAGAGTCACCGCCCACAGCTGCAACCTCCCCAAAAATGGCCACCGCCTCCTCAGGACTCTCCCTCATCCCCAAAACCCGAACCTCCTCCAAATCCAAACCCAAACGCCAAACGAATTCCCTCCATTTCCCCAAAACCCAAACCCTAATCCGATCCTACTTCTCATCGCCAACCCCGGCCTCCTCCTCCTCCTCCTCCACCCTCAAGTCCCGCCTCGCCGGCGGCGAACCCCTCTACGGCATCTTCCTCCTCTCCGACTCCCCCACCCTCGCCGAGATATCCGCCCTAGCTGGCTACGACTACGCCGTCGTCGACATGGAACACGGCCCCACCGACATTCCCCGCGCCCTCTCCATCCTCCGCGCCCTCTCCGCCGCCTCCACCCCCGCCGTCATTCGCCTCCCGGAGCTCTCCCCTGTCTGGGCCAAGAAGGCCCTCGACCTCGGCCCTGCCGGCCTCATGTTCCCCATGGTCGAGTCCGCCGCCGCCGCCGAGGACGCCGTCTCCTTCTGCAGGTACCCTCCCCGTGGCGTCCGCGGGTCCGCCCACCCCGTCGTCCGCGCTTCAGCCTACGGCATTGACGACGGCTACCTCTCCCACTGCGAGGACGATCTGCTGATAATGTGCCAGGTCGAGACCGCGAAAGGAGTGGAAAACATCGAGGAGATCGCCAATGTGGAGGGAGTCGACTGCGTGCAGATGGGGCCGTTGGATTTGAGCGCTAGCCTGGGGTACTTGTGGGACCCGGGGAACAGGAAGGTGCGGACGGTGATGAAGGAGGCGGAGAGGAGGGTTCTTGGGGTGTCGAAGAAGAAAAGGGTTTACTTGGGGGGTTTCGCGATGCCACATGATAAGCCCGAGGATATGAAGATGAGAGGGTACCATATGGTGGCTGGGGCGGTGGATCTGGGGATGTTTCGGGCGGCGGCGGTGGAGGACGTGAGGAAGTTTAGGGAGGCGGTGACGGAGATTGGGGAGGAGGAAAGCCTTGAAGTGAAGGTCAAGGAGCCGGGATACTGGAGCGAGTGAATGTGAGTTGCCTTTCGCTACTCTTTTGATTACCATGAAGAATGTAGGATGTCTAGTGAGTTTAGAGTGTAGGTTTGCTTTGTTGGTTTATTGGTCTAGTGTGGTAGTAGTAGTTCTTGTTGATTGCTTGTTAGGGTATTGGAAATTATGTTTCATTTCTTAGATGTTCTTATTTATGCGACTAATAGTCTTTTAGCTATTACATTATGTTAAGACTAATGATCTCTAATTCCATTAGTAGTGTATTTGAAAGTAATGTGTGTGCATGCACTTGCGACGAAGAGTCTTGAGAGTGGAGTTTGGACTGATAATAAAGACAGCTTGAATGAAAGAGGAACGTGAACTATTTTGGAAACTTAGGTTATTATTATCTTCTTTGTGGAAGAAGATAGTAAGATGTAGGTGCTTTTCAAGCATCAATAAATTTGGAGGAATTGGATAATTAGGTGACATGATGCTGATCCTCTTGATTCAGGTCTCGTGTCTTTTGTCATGGATCACTCATGACAAATGTTGCTCACCTTCATTCATCTTTTAGAATATGGACATGATGCAGATCCTCTTCATTCAGGTCTTGTGTCTTTTGTCATGGATCACTCATGACAAACGTTGCTCACCTTCATTCATCTTTTAGAATATGGAAGGAATCCTTCTAGAGAGCCCAGTTTGAATGCTTATAGGTGAAAGTGAGACCATAGTGGCATTTAAGCTGTATAAATGTAGTCGTCAGCTTCTCACCTCAAAGTCTCGTAGATGGCATTTACATTATATTTTTTTGGATTTTTCCTACCGTGGTCTCAAATGTAAAATTATGGCTCCTTGAAAGTAGCATTGAGCCTTCCCCCTTAGGCAATGTCGACATTGCATTTCTCCTTGTAGGCTTACCCCCGTCTGTAATTGACCCATATCTCATGGTCATGGTTACATATTTTCTTTTTTGATTGCATGGGATTACATTCTCCAAAGGTTCTGTAATTAGAATTGCAGCCATTAGGTATTAAGATCGGAGTCAAAGTGAACACTTGGCAAACGAAATACACTACAGCTATATCCAAATGCGCAGAAAAGCTCTTTGATGAGTAGTGCTCTGAGTCCTTTCTTTGGAGAAGAGTGTACTCACATATTACCACCCTAGGGTGTGCTGTATTATTTCTTGTATGGAAATAGCGAGTCAAAGGGTTGTAGTATGTTTGATGAAAGTCATTCTAGTGGCAGGGGCAATGCAGGTGTAAATTTTTAATTTATTATAGCTAATCTACTCGACACCATATAATCTAATGATTCTAAACCATCGAAAAGAAGGCAAACCTGTAGGAATTATGGGATGCCTGCATCATCTGAGAAGAAGGTTTGACATAGCCTTAATTTTAAGCTTGAGGAGGTTTTGGTAGCTAAGATATAAAATGTGAGTAAAGTTGGGAACAAACTAAGTGATTCAAGGTTAAGCCAAGTACCTCCTCCACGAGGACCATATGTGGATAGATTTTGTGGTTTGAGTTTATTACCTAAGTGCTAAACCAAATTGACTTTGTAATGGATAGTAAACATTGTTTTTCTTTTTGCCATCTATGGAGGTTGTGTATACCATCGATTATTAAATTATAGAAGATATCTTTATAAATAATGTTTTTTATTTGAGGTGTTCATTTTACCATATGTCAATTCTGTAGGACTTTAAGAATGACTATTCTTAAGCTTCACCTTTCAAAGATAGTAATTACATTCATTTAAAATGTTCAATGTGATGTTAGAAAAGCAGCGTTTATTGTTTTATATTTTTCAATGAGATCCCCTGATATTTGCCTTCTTTCTTTTGTTATATGTATGTTTATCTAAAGATCTGTGAAGGAAGATATATTTTTCACAGTTTGGTCGTGCAAGTAGACACCAATATGGTAATAGCATGTCTAACACAATGTTTGAAAGAGGAAAAGTCCCCTTTTCTTTTAATTCTCTCTTACCATGCTATCACAAAAGTCATCTCCCATGAGAAGGTTTTGCTTTGAGGATTGTGCTCAGGCCTTAGTATATCTCTACGAGGCCTTGCTCAATGGTGAAGGGTGGGATTGGCATGAGATTGGGTTACCTTAGGTCCCATGGTTCACCCTTGGCTATGTGGCCAAAAATGGAAATGATATAATGATGTTAATTTTGATGGGTTGATGTCTGTTGGACTGTTTTGACTGACGTGTTATAGGGCATTCTTTTTCGGTCTAGTTTTCAGTGCCTCAACCAATTAACCATATATACAGAATTTCTTTTGGTCATTGGAATATTTTGGGAGATTGGTTGTGAGCCTATATGATACCCCCCCCCCCCCCCCCCCCCCCCCCCCCCCTGTTGGGGGAAAGAGTCCCACCATTATGGTGGAAAAATTTTCTCAACTCAGGAGAAACCTTTGGGCCTACATGATAGCCTTCTATAGGAGAAAGAAGCTCCCAAGTTGGAGGAAATAAAATCCTCTTTGATTGCGCTGAATCACACATCAAGCCGTTATGATTTGCTTGTGCTTCTATACTCCATGAACTAGGCACAAGTATGTCTCTCTAGTTTACCCTGCAAATTTATTCGAAATTCCACACATATATTGAGGGTGAGGGGATTCAAACCCACTTCTACCAATGAAGAGGAGTGATTAATGCATGCGCTATTGGTTATTTTTGTTTTCGATAGGACTTGCCTTGGGAGAAAGCAATACGATGTTCCTAACTGTTGATCATAAGGAGCACTCTGAACATTGTTAGTTAACCATATTTAGAGTTTTTTTGAATTGGAGTGAACTTAAATTACATGCTGAAGGAAAGATGCTTAGATTTAACAAATGGGCCCCGTGGTCTCAAGGGGGGTTTGAATATAGAAGCTATATTCCTCTACAACAACCATAACAACAACAACACCAGCAATATGCATGCCAATACTGTGCATTATTTCTTATCCTTTCATGGCCCATGTCAAGCCAGGATAAAGGAGAATGACTGTATTATGTTGTTTAGTACAATCAAGTGCTGTGTTTTATATACCATTATCTGTGATGTTATAAACTTGTAATCCATATATTTAGTGTTCATTAATTCTATCTACTTCGTGATTCTTAAATGAAAATGATGCACATGAGTTTTCCTCAAGTGAAGAAAGTTGGAAAGAATTGAATAGGATTTTTCTCTTGGATTGGTGGAACTATTTGAAAGATATTAGAGTAATGTGGTAGATGACTCTGATTATTGCAGTGATTTATACTTGTATGTTCTTTGTGTTGATGGTGCTTACAAGTAAGAGACTGAGGTGGAACTTTTGTTACGTATACTTGTTCATTTCAAGCAAGATATGCTACTGTTTGTGGTTACCATTCTTTTCCATCAGTGTCCCATATCCGAGCCTTGATGCGCTTGCAGTTGATGGTGATAGGTCGGGGGTCTGAAACTCGAGTCTGATGGTGGACTTGGAGTGGAAGAAGAACTCGTCCCTGGCGAACCTCCCGAGAACCTGCGCCCTTCCCACCGAGAGTCTTCGACCACTACTATCTTGAACACGTAGTCTATCTCCGGCATCCTCGCCAGCTCCTCCTCTCCTGTTCCTTCCTCCTCTTCCATCATCATCGACTCACCCTTTAACTCTGCTGCTGAAGCTTGAGCAGGAGGGGGGTGAGCAAGAGGTGTATGCAGCTGTACTGGTACCTATAAGAAGTCATAGGGGCTAATAAAGAGATTTAGTGAGAGTAACAAAACAACCCATGAGGGGCTAATAAAGAGATTTAGTGAGAGTAACAAAACAACCCATGAGGTGTACTCTGCTCATGAGTCATGAAGTCGTGCTTCCTTCGTTGAAAAGAATGTGTTTTAGGTTTGAAGCCTGCCTCAATCCCTTATCATTTATAACTGTTGCATAGTAGTTTCACATATATGAGAAGCGCCCGTGGTAAGATAAATTGGGTTTTAGTGTTCTGTAGCTTTGAGCAGCATCCAATATTCCAGTCTGTTGAGCCTGGAAATAAGATGTAGCTCGAATATAGTGGTGCCCCCTCTGCATGCCACCCGTTTCTATTTGAATGGATCCGTGGTGTTAATCGATGATAGGTGAGTAGCTGAAGTATAGCTCTACGATGAAATTATAAGATGCATAGCAGCAAGGGACTCCAAAGTTGGATTGGATATTAGAATTAGAGACTGGATGATGAATTGGCACACCAACTTGGTCTCTGATCGTTGATGAAGAAGAGCCTGGGTCATGGGCACCAACAAGAATGTAAACCTGGAGATATTAATCATGACCCATAGATGGTCCCTTGTAGGTCTGCATGTAGCTAGTATTAATATTTCTGTGAACTTACTAGGAAGTTAAGATGATATCGCAGGAATTACTCACATATAATTGAGATACACTTTAAATTCACCCGCAAGAGGAACCTATGGTGTGAGGTTTCTTAGTACAATCCTGAGTATACTTTCCTCTTAATATAACAATGGTAGCAACATAGTCTTTATCCTGAATGTTTCAGGTCGGCTGCATGAATCCTTTCCATGTCTTTGCTGATTATCTAAGAAAGCTTGCTTGTATGTGGAGATTCATCTCTCTCTTTTCTCACGTATATGCTCTACGTCTTTCTTGCTGGACTACTGAATGCCTGTGTTCTTCCTGCTGGACTACTGAATGCCTGTGTTTTTCCAATGGATCATCGATGATTTGAGGCCTGGAATTTGCTCCAGAAGTTCCTTTTTAGATGCATTTGTGAGTACTGACTAAAGTTCTTCCCACTTGTTTATTTTTTGGTCCGGCCCATTTGGGTTCTTTGGTGTTTGGTCTGGTAGAACCATATCTTCTAAATCCATGCCATAAACTTGCAGTTGTTTTTCACAATGACCCTCATGAAGATGATTGTAAGCATTGCAAGCCAGCATTCTATACTAATTATACGTGTTAAAAAAGGGAACAAGAATGATAACGATGTCCAAAGGAGTGCTGTATCTTCATCACAAGTAAGTAGTTAGAGAGGGAATAACGATGATTATGGATGTATCGACGGGCTAATTTTACCATCCCAGGTTAGCTAATGAAGATCATTATGATTAATAGTTTCGTTAATGGAGATAATGGAGAGCAGAATACAAGCAGTACTATTTTGAATTTTTAAAAAAAAATTGGTCTGAACTTGAGGATGTTTTTGGAGAGTTGGCTAACTAGGTGCAGGTTGTGTGCTTAAATCTAAAGAAGAAATTGAAATGCGACGACACAAGGACCCCACAGAGAAATCTGCCAGCCACCGACGTCACCAGCAACCGATCAGAGATCCAAATCTGAAGAAGAAGAAGAAGAAGAAGCAGAAGAGGAGGGTGGGCGTGATCTGGCATCGCAGTAGATGTGCAGTGCATACACACTGAGATGTCAGTGCTCAGCGAGCAAATTCTATGGATTTCATTTTTATTATTATTATTATTATATTTGTTTATTTTGATATTTTGCCATCTCTCCACGAACCAATCACCAACAGCAAGTATTTTTACCATGACCCGTACTTGGCTGGCTTTTGCTTCCATTGGGGGCGACGGTTGAGGTGTCATCTTCACGTGCTTTCTGAAGAATTACAGAAGAGTCTGGTCTTCGCCAACCAATTCACAAGGGGACCATTAATGAAGGGCAAAATTGCAGCAAATTAGAAGGTAGGTCAAAATCCAACAGAATTGTGGGGCATGAGGTAGAGAAACTATCACTAATATTATCTATTGGCGATGAAAAGTTCTTCAATCTCCACTAGCAAAACAAATTAGTCCATATAACTCTTCCTTCCTTTGATGGTTTGCTTGACTGCTCCTATGGTTCACATTGCAATGCTACTTTTTTAAATGATGGGATTAAATTTAATGGTAAAGTAGGATATTACATCTCTTTTAAAAGTGAATTAAAATTAATATCTTTACTATGTATCTTCCTATTCTAAATACCATACTAAATATTAAAAAGAAAAAAGAAAAAAAATTGCTACAGCTGCTAAAAATAGAAATTAAGTAAAGTATAAAATTAATTTTTTAGTACTCTTTACTCCAATAGTCTCCAGAATTAGTAATAATAAATTCTTATAAATTTATAAAGTAATTGTAATTATATTTTGTAAGGAGAATATAAACTATTTTACCTATATTGTATATTACTATTTAGCTTTTTGAGACTCTATATCAAAAAGATTTTTAAAAGTATTATTTAAACATAATATGGTCCTCTCTCTGGCAAGTTAATACACGATTAAAAAAAGGGTATTTACTGGTTTGTCCCTCAAATCTTTATATATTATGATTTTGCCTTCCAAATCTTCATATTTAGGATTTTGCCTCACAAATCTCATAAGTTACAACAATTTAGTCTCCTTTCTAACACAGTTAAATATTTGACCATTTTATCCCTCTTTTCCTCTTCTATTTTCCTCTTCTCTTCTTCTCTCTTCCTCCCCTCTTCTCCTTTTCTTCATTATTTCAGAGAGGAGAAACCAGTATTTAACTGTGTTAGGGAAGAGAAGAGAAGAGAGGAGGAAGAGAGGAGAAAGAAGAGAGGAGAAATAATGAAGAAAAATAGAAAAGGGGAGGAAGAGAGAAGAAGAAGAGAGGAGGAAAATAGAAGAGGAAAAGAGGGGTAAAATGGTCAAATATTTGACTGTGTTAGAGTGGGGACTAAATTGTTGTAACTTATGAGATTTGGGGGGTAAAATCATAAATATGAAGATTTAGGGGCAAAATCATAATATATAAAGATGTGAGGGACAAACCAGTAAATACCCTTTAAAAAAAACATGGAAACCAATCATTTTGGTAGTACAATTTCTCATAATTGCATTCATCATACCAATATAGGTGCTAACCCACTAATACTAAAGCTAATGTTATTACTATGATTATCTGCTAATCTCCATCATTAGCGCCTGGTTATAAAAGGATTCCCCACTCTCTCTCTGCCTCAATCCCGATCTCAGATCTACGCACTCTCTCTCTAATCAAAGGAGGGAAGACGAAGGAGCAATGGAGGCGTTCTACTACTTGATCTTCGGGGTGCTGTCCATGGTGGTGGCGGTACTGGAGCTAAGCAAGACCAGCAAGGACCGAATCACGACCTCCGCCGCCTTCAACTCCTTCAAGAACAACTACCTCGTCGTCTACTCTCTCATGATGGGTAACTACCACTTTCCCTTCTCTCTCTTTTTCTTGATGAAAGCTCTCAGCTTTTGATTCTTTGCGCTGTTTCCCGATCTTGGTCGGATCGGAACCCAGCATTTTAACCCAGATCTGGATCTGGGTCTTGATCCGATGACCTCCTTTTGGTGGTTGAGACGGTAAAGTTGGGATCTTGGTGCTTGCTGGTGTTCGATTTGCTTGAATGCCAACGGGATATAAGTTTGTTGTGGAGTTGGAATTTTTTTGATTTTGATGTTTGATGCACTGTCGGTGGATCTGGTGATGTCAGCATTGTTAGATCTTTACTCAATTTAAATGTTTGGATGGAGCTCAAAAATTTGGAGACGAGAACAAAAATCAGACCTTTTTGGAGTGATTTGTAGGCTTATTGCGTTTAGGATCACTGAGTGTTCTTTAATTTTCATATTCATGCACACTGGACTGGTGATTCTGGTAGATCTTTCATATCGTACTATTTTACCAAAGAAATGTCAGGAAACGTGGTAGTGTATTTTAGGATGAACCAAGCTGAAGTTGCATTGTGCGCCCATTAGATTGTGTAGTTTAAGTTCATCTAAGCCTAGTTTGGATACAAGGCTTCTGAAAACTCTGGTTTCACTTAAGTTTTACGAAACTGGAGTTTATATACCGACAAACTCTAGCTTTCAGAAACCAGAGCTGGAGTTTCAGTTAAGTTGGGTTTAGTTTGGGTACAAGATTTCAGTATAAAGAGATCAGAAATTATGGAAATTTTGGTCAGAGCGATTTTGAAGTTTGCGTCGTCTTATGCAATTTAAAACCAAAGTTTAGAAACTGCATTTTAGTAACCAAATGAGGGTAGTTTAAAAATAAAGTTTTATGACTTCGGAAAACTCCAACCTTTTTAAGACTTCCGAAACCTTGTACCCAAGCTAGGCCCTAGTTGTTTGTTTCGTTCCTTCTAATTGCTGTTCTATTCTCTTGGGTCAGCTGGAGATTGGTTGCAAGGTCCTTACGTCTACTATCTATACAGTCAGTATGGCTTTGACAAGGGTGATATTGGTCGTCTTTTCATTGCTGGGTTCGGATCATCCATGGTGTTTGGAACAATTGTGGGGTCTCTAGCTGATAAACGGTAAGGATTCTTTACCATTTTGATCTATATTCATTGGTCAGTCCTTACCATTTTGATCTATATACATTAGTCTAATATAGTAGAGACTCGTTTCAATTGTTCTATTTTGAATCCAAATGTAGGGGTCGGAAGAGGGCGTGCGTTACCTACTGCATAGCCTACATCTTGAGCTGTATTACTAAACATTCCCCGCAGTATAAGGTGTTGATGTTGGGCCGTATATTGGGAGGTATTGCCACTTCTTTATTGTTTTCGTCTTTCGAGTCGTGGCTTGTTGCTGAGCACAATAAGGTAAAGATAATATACTGCTTTTCACAATTCCTTTTTGTCCTTTTCTATTAATTTTAGTTTTCCTGATATCTAATAAAATTTTGTTTGGTATTGTCCATTTGGTGGGAAATATTGCTAGATTATATGCACAAAACAACTTCAAAGAGATCCGATTGCAATAACCTGTGTCACCAACCCTTGCAGTTTTCTTATGAATTGTCTGCATGAAGCAAGCTAATGTAAACAGATAGTTAATATCATATTTGTACATTCCAATCTAGCTTTCATATAACTTCTCGTCTTTGTCACACAATTTAGAATCTTAGAAGAAATCTAGAAGGGACTAGTTATGCAGACTAAATATCCCCACTCCTGGCTCATGGTTCTTAAGGAAGTTAAGTAGGCAAGCTTTCATGGTAGTTATGATACTTATTGGATTACATGTGCTCATTGGACGTGCTTCTTTTCCTCATTAACTTCTGTGTTCCTGGGTATTTCTATATCAGTACTCAACTTTTCATAGATCTAAATTACTTAGCGTCTTTAGAGAAAAGTGTGACAGATGACTTTATAGCTGATATAGCTTGATCTAGTTTTGTTAGAACATCATTCCATATATAGATAATACAGGTTGGTTTTGTTGTTTAAGAAAATCATTCCGCTAGAAGGATTCTACCATTTGTGCTAGGATGTAGCTTAATGCTACAGCCATACACTATAAATTAACTGGTAAAAATAAGAGTCGTTGCCCCATTAACTGGTGCCATAAAGATGTTATCAGGACTAGAAACAACATCTGAGCAACATAAGAGAATCCTTCACACAGAATCAACACAAAACTTCCATCCGAAGCACATCAAAACTGAGTGTGAACACATTTATTATTCAATTACTTCTATCCGACCAAGCAATCTTTTTTAGCTGTGGAGCATTACCATGTGGTATGTAGGTCTCTTTTATGGGAGCATTAGAAGTGGTAAACTTTCTTGATGTACATTGTCAGCCCAAGAATAGTAAGATTAAGCTTTTGAGTATAGTGGTTATTTCACAATCTCAAATCAAGCAAACCATTCAATTCTCTCCCTTCACCTGATTAGTACACCTAACCTGAAGAGAACCAGGACTACCCTAGCCGAAGGGTCTATGGGAGAGTAGTTTTGTAGTGTTTTGGAGTGTTTTGAAGTGATGTGTTATGAAGTGTTTATATAAACACATGTGAGTTTTTGGATAAGTGTTTTGAGATATTTTTAGAACGCTCCAAAACATGTGGAGTGTAATACCCTAAACTGGAGTGTTTTGGAGTACCTAAAATTTTTTATCCGAAAATACCCATGAAAACCCATGAGAAACACCCCCAAATCATGCTGTATTTGTCCTTTATATGTTTATAAAACCTATAAAAATCCACACCCTAACCTTAACCCTAACCCATGAAAAACACCTGTGAGGTTTTGGATAAGTGTCCTGAGATATTTTTAGAACGCTCCAAAACATGTGGAGTGTAATACTCTAAACTGGAGTGTTCTGGAGTGCCTAAAATTTTTTATCTGAAAATACCCATGAAAACCCATGAGAAACACCCCAAATCATGCTGTATTTGTCTTTTATATATTTATAAAACCTATAAAAACCCATGCTCTCAAGTATAGACTTGAACACCTCAAAACCCATAATCAGAGAACTCCAAAATAAATACCTCCAAAATACATACCAAATACTACAAAACATACTTTAAAGCACCCCCCTGAAACCCTTTATGTTTAACATCCAAGCACAGCCTAACAAATGCTTGCAAAAAATCTAGTAAAACAGATAATTAGCTTTCACAAAAGTATATAAATCTGTTTTGGTATGAGCTTGAAAAAATACACATGCCTGATAAGTATTGGCATTTCTTTTACGAAGCTCTCAGCTTTCAAATAACATGAATAACCAATCAAGCTAACACCTTCACTTTAAGAGGAGCATCTGTGTGCCATTTAACTTTATAATAAGGACAATAAAATTACCACTTTATGGTGCCTCTCGCTTTATATCAGCTTACCAAAGATGGAATGACGAGGATACTGTTTAGTCATTGATCGACCTGTTTTTGAGTGCATAATAAAATGCTGTGACTTTTGTTTGGGAGAAATCAGTAGCATGTGGTTTATGAGTTAATATGTAACCTGTTGCTTTTTTTTGCTCGAGTATTCTTGCTATTATTTGGAATTATAAACATGTTTTCTCGTGCATGCATTACATCCACATATGTGTGCAGCCATGTCATAATAAGAAATCTGTATTGCATAGTGCTACACTAAGTCACTGACATTTAATATTCCCAAGGTGTTAATTTGTGACTAAGGCGCGCTTCCGAAGATTATATCATGCAATGCCAATCTTCTGGTCATATTTTGAATTAATAGAGTTAAGAGGTTCAGGATATTTTTTTTTGCTCGGTTGGCGGTGGCAACATTGGAAAGCTATGTGTTTGTTTCATATATTTGGCATTCATTTTCATATTCTTTATTCTGATGGTCCCATGCGTTGCTCATTGCAGAGGGGTTTTGAACCTCAGTGGCTATCCTTGACTTTCTCAAAGGCTATATTTCTTGGCAATGGTCTCATTGCCATTATTTCTGGGTTGTTCGCAAACATGTTGGCGGATAACTTGGGTTTCGGCCCTGTGGCTCCTTTTGATGCTGCTGCTTGCTTCCTTGCAATCGGCATGGCTGTAATCCTTTCAACATGGACTGAAAACTATGGAGATCCTTCTGATGGCAAGGATTTACTTGCTCAGTTCAAAGTTGCTGCATTAGCCATTGCTTCTGGTTAGTATGTTTTTTTTCTTAGTAAGCATGCAACAAGTATTTCTTATTATGTTACCGTTTTCTTAAAATATGCCATCATTTTGTGATATTTCAGATGAGAAGATTGCTTTACTGGGAGCAATACAATCACTGTTTGAAGGCTCCATGTATACCTTTGTATTCTTGTGGACTCCTGCTTTAAGCCCAAATGACGAAGATATTCCTCATGGTTTTATTTTTGCAACCTTCATGTTATCTTCAATGTTGGGAAGCTCTCTTGCATCTCGGCTGATGGCCCGTACATCACTTAGAGTTGAAAGCTACATGCAGATTGTTTTTGCAGTCTCGGCATTCACACTACTACTCCCAATTCTTTCTACTGTAAGTCCCAGGATCGTTTGCTAACCACTAATTACTATCACTACATGATTATTGATTAAACAATGACTTGGCTAATAATGTGAAGCAGTTCTTAGTGACACCTCCGTCAGTGAGAGGAGGAAGTATCTCTTTTGCGGGCTGTATCCAACTCTTTGGCTTCTGCACCTTTGAGGCATGCGTAGGGATATTTTGGCCATCTATCATGAAAATGAGATCACAATATATTCCTGAGGAGGCTAGGAGCACGATCATGAATTTTTTCCGCATCCCTCTCAACATTTTTGTGTGTGTTGTGCTTTACAATGTAAGCGTTATGCTTTTGTTCTCTTGTCCAAAAGCAAGGATATGCTCAACAAATAGTTGTCTTATCTGTTTCGGGATGCTATTTTGCAGGTGAATGCATTCCCTATCACGATCATGTTTGGCATGTGTTCTATTTTCCTCTTCATGGCATCAATTTTGCAAAGGCGGCTGATGGTTGTTGCTGAGGTCCACAGATCAAGTAAGTTGGACAAGCTTTTGGTACATGGTTTATGCTTTCCACTCAACAATCTTTCTTATCACCCCATGTCAACTAAAGATGCTGCCTTCTTGCGCATACTTTTAGTTTAATGCATTCATCACTCTAAAAGGAAGGTTAATTTTCAACTCTTCTCCCTGAATTACTGGTTCTGAGATGGGGTAGGGAAATTCTATTTGAGCACATGACTTTGCTCAGTCAGCCCAACTTCTAAAGTTGTATTAAACCCCAAATGATGTTAAAACTATTTGGGGGACTAATCCCTGACTGAGGAAGGTGGGCTCCAAAGTGGTGTGCTCCCGATAGTGTACATCACTCAAATATCAGTTGCTACTTCTTGATCTTATCTCTGCACCATTTTACTAATTTAGTGCGTTACTTTATGTTCACCTCTATCTTGCACGTGCATGCACGCACGCATTCTCACGAGTGTGCGCCTGCATGTGCTGCTGTGTTCGGAACAGGCCTTTGTGTGTCTTTCTGCAGCTTGCATGATCTTCATCATGAGATGTTCATGTAGATGAAATGCAATGCGAAGCGGCTATAAATTGATAAACGATTAATGCTGATTACTGTGGCGTGGCAATACTCGTGTGTTGTCTCGTTTCCTGATTTATTTAGCACCAGGCATATTGTATTTCCTTACTAATGTTAATGGTGCTTGGTAAAAATGACTAGTAAATCATAATTTGATCACTATCCAGAGCTACTGTGCTTGTGTTTACACGGTCAACACTTGGTAAGTGGTAGAGCCTGGAAATAGAATGAAAGCGGTGTATTAATCAACTGAAAGAGTTAAATTGATTTATTCCAATCTCTGGTTGTTGAATGTCTACGCTCAGTTGGTGAACCCATATAAGAAATTTAAGGGCTAAATAGGACTGACCATATTAACCGACTACGCTCCCACACCTATCTGGAAAGAGCTTGCATTCGGACCAATAAAAATCTGCTATTATAATATCAAATGCATCTGCAACTACGTATTTCCTGCGCTATGTATTTCTCCGGTGCTATTCTCAGATGCTCACTTTGATATACTTTTCTGCAGAGTCTCAAGATTGGACATCAATGAGGGAGAGGGATCCCGAGCAGGAGCCACTGAGTATGTAATAAGCAAGAAGATGAGCTGGTGGAGATCACCGAATAGTATCACAATGTGATTGATAATACATATGATTTGTGGACGATTGGGATGACCTCAAAACCGCGAAGAATTCAAGAAAACCTGCTATCTGCTCCACGGTGAAGAAGGTCTCTTAGTTTTTTCAGCTGGTGTTCGTTAAGAGGTAGCTCGTTGCGAAGAATACGAGCATCTCTTTTACCCGTAGTTACTGGGTTGATCATATCTTTGCGGCTTCTTGTCTCCTCTGCCTCATTACTTGAATCAATGTAAGGCTTGGTATGTGTATTTTGGATTTATACTCTGCACGAATGCAGAACACTAGCTTCTAAGTTTGTCAATGTGTAGTAATTTCTGATGTTTTTTCTTTTTCTTTTAGGTGAGTATAATTTGTTGTCAATCTTTATTGTTTGACTGTATCTTATATAATAAAGCGTTAATATTTACTCGATTAATTGCCTGCCTGATGCTTTTGTTCATTACGTGTTGAAATGCTAAGCAAATTCACCCATGTTCAATGAGTTAGGTAGCATTGCCTGTTTTGTTTTACTAAAGAAATTTCCCCTTTGTGGTTTATGGGTAGATCTGCAAATTGGTGGAGATCAATAATATCAATATATTGTTATTCAATAGAGTCAATGTTTCATGATAGAGTAGTCAGTAAATTTGTGGAGGTTATGAATTATTCTTGTTTGCCTCAATTTTCAGGCCAAATTTTGGTCCTCTACGGGCTAAAATTTGGTCCGGAAGCGCATCAGTGAATGAATGTGAATCAGATATTTTTATTCAATGCATTCTTTTCTCTAGTCTTTTTCTATTATCTTGATACATCCCACCAAACTTGAGTAAATTTTTGAGCCAATCATTTAGTAAAGGAGGCATCCCATCACAAAGCATCCAACTCTTTTGGCCAATCATTCTCCTTCTATATATCCCTCAATCTCCCCCATCTCCCTCCTCCTCTCAATCCTCACCATGGATTCCTTGTCAACAACCCACCCAGTCTCATCCCTCCTCCCCAAATCCTTCCCCTCACCCAACCCCATCAGCCTCGTCAAGCCCCCACCTCCATCCACCGCCAACCTCAACCCCCCTCACCCCTTATCCACCAAAGCCAACCACCCTTTCACCCCCCTCTCCACCTCTCTCCCCACCTTCCCCCCCACCTCCACCCTCAAACCAACCCTCCAGACCCACCGGAAGGCCGCCACCGGCTATGCGGCCGCCTTGCTCGACGTTGCGTGCTGCGATAACGCCCTCAGCGTGGCCGCAAGGGATGCAAGGAAGGTGAAGAGGATTGTGCATGTGGTGTCTGAGGATGAGAGGGTGGAGGAAGGGAGGAAGGGGGAGGTGGTGAGGAGGGCGGTGGAGGGCGGGGGGCTCTACGTGAAGTTGGTGGTGCTGGTGAGGATGCTCGTGGGGAGGGGGAAGGTCGGGGTGGTCGGGGAGGTGATGGAGGAGTTTGGGAGGCTGTGGGAGGAGTTATGTGGAGTTAAAAAGAGGAGAAGTTTGGTGCTGTAATCCAAATATATATTTATGGTGGTGATGATGCAGGCATGGTTGTTTGAATAATGGTTTAGCTTGGAATTTGTAAAAGCTTTGCAATGTAGTAGTAATGGAATGGATGTTTGAATCAATGTTCAAGAAAGCGTTTTCATTATGCGTGTGGTCCAGTACCGCATAACGCATAATCGGATTACGCGCCGATTATGCGGATTACGCGGAATTATGCGGAATATTAATATTTTAATATATATTAATATAATAATTATTAAAAAAAAGATATATTAATGCTATAAAACTCTAAAAAATTATAAATAATAACCGTAAGCATATAAAATGAATATAAACTGGCTCTACATAAGAAATTAAAAAGATATAAAGACTTATCTCTTAACTCCCATTGTAAAAAAAAACGACGCATGTATGTATGGATCAAAAACGTCGCTCACCTGCAAATCGAAAAGAAAATTTAGATGAGAATCAATATATATGATATATAAGAATTAAGAAAGTTCTTTAACACATAAAAAATGAACAATGCATGTACAAATGAATATATGACAATAATCCACACATTGCTAATACATGTTTGTGTCAACTACATAAGTAATTAGTTTTACATATTCAAAAAATAATACAAGTTTCTATCAAATACAGTTCATCCCACTCAACAAATTCTCTACTATTCCTCATTGTCATCTTCATATTGAATATTATTTTCCAACTCCTCCTCAGAGCTATCATCATCATCGTCATTCACATCATCACCCTCTTCTTCTAAAACAGCTATAGCTTGATCATGTTCAGGAAGATTTTCAACAACTGCACTGAATGAATCCTCTTGTGCTCTCATTCCCACTGCAGCTCTCCTTCTCAGCGTCCTTTTACTCCTCCTGAGTCTATTTTCGTTAGCTCCACTTGCCGCAGCAACAAGATCCCATGTTAAGCCGGAACCAGGGAAGATCTCATCTTCGTCATCATTCTCTATTTCTCTAACAAATTCATCTTTCCAGTGCAAAGCTCTGGAATCATCTGAAGCAACCAGCACATCCTTATATCTCCATCCTTCTTCTTCGCATTCCTTTTCTGTGCCATTTTTTTATTAAACTGAACGAAGACGAGATCATTCAACCTTTTAGCATCCAGCCTATTCCTCTTCTTTGTATGTATCTATAAATTTATATATGATTTTACAGAAGAGAAAAAAGAATGTTAGAGTGTTAACTCTGAAAATAATGTAATTAAAAATTATAAAATATATAATCATTGTAGTAGTATTTACCCTTTCAAATACACTGAAATTTCTCTCGCACCCTGAAGAGCTACTTGTCAAGTTTAGGATTTTAATTGCTATTTTTCGAAGATTTGGTGCATCTCCTCTATAAAAATCCCACCAATGAGCTATTAAAGCAACATATAACAATATGTTAATAATTAGAAAGAATAGAATTTAATATTAAATTCTTTTAAATTTCATGTATAAAGGTTACCTGGGTCGAAATTATCCGTGCCATTAAAGCTCATTCGGTACCTTTCCGCCATCCCACTCCCCATAAGTCCCCTCTTATCTTTGTAAACACGAAATTCATATGAACCAATCTGATCTTGGACATCATGCTCAGGGTAAAATATGCACATGCAATGCATGACAGCATTTGTTACTAATGTATTTTCTGTGACTGTATTATCCCTATAATAATAATAGGGATTAAGATAATATGCCATCAAATGCAATATACTATCAAGTCTGCCCCTTGATTCTTTCTCAATTATATTAATAATTGGTCTAAATGCAGACTCCTTTCGATTGCAAGCAGCTTTGATCTCGTTCTTTGCATCTTCCAACATTCCATAGACAAAACCCATTGAAGGTCTACGATCAGCATCAACAATTCTCAGCAATTTAAACAAAGGAGTGTATACCTTCATAAGCTCTTTAATGTCTTTCCAAAAGGAGTCAGAATATATTGTGGTTTTAGTTGACTTGCCCTTCTCTGTCTTCGACCATCTGTTATTATCTCACTTATCTGAAGACACCATAGCAGCCAACTGTGATTTTTTGTCCAGCAGACAGCTCAAACTTAGGAAGGTGGTGGCAAATCTGGTGATTCCTGGATGAACAAGCTCCCTCCTGTTTGTAAATGAGCGCATCAAAGCCAGAGTACTGTGATGCACATAGAGAAAAACTGTCATTGATCTTGCTTTCTCAATCACCGTTTTGTATTTTAGTATCTTACCAATACCCTCCAACATAAGATCTATAGTGTGGGCTGCACAACTGGTCCAAAATATATTAGGCCTTTTTTCCTTCAACATATTTTTTGCTGCCATGTTGGATGGGTGGTTATCAGTAACCACTTGAAGCACGCGCTTCTCACCCACTTCCTTGATGCAGTTTTCCACCCAATTCAATATGTATTCGCCAGTATGTGCATTGACTGAGTCCTCAATGGATTTAATGAAGCATGTGCCGTCCTTGCAATGGACACATAAATTCATAATACTCCTATGCTTTCTGTCAGTCCATCCATCAGTCAAAATACTGCAGCCATATTCATCCCACGCTTCCTTTGACTTCTCCAAGCTGTCTTCAATTTTTTTGTATGCCTTATCTAAGAGAGGCACTCTCAATTAATATTGGCTTGGGCCCTTATACCCTGGACCGTGCTTGCCAACAGCCTCGCAAAACTGATCGAACTCCTCACAGTCGAAAGTGTTAAAAGGAATTCATTTGGCATATGCCTACATGGCCGCATAATCATGCGCCAGCTCCTTCCACTTCCTTCTCTCTCCTTCATTGATAACAGCTTGCTTCCATTTACCTTCATCCACCAGTCTGTTCAGTGGACCACTAACACGAAGCCTATGATCTCCAGTGAGTTCGGGTTCTTCTCTCTCTCTTTCCACTGATATCCGCACCTCTTCCCGGAGCTCATAATCAACTTTCCGCTTGTCAACTTTTTTCTTCTTGATTCCCTCCAAGTTCTCCCTACATATACGCCTCTATTCATCTGTGGCAAGCACACATGCTGATACTTCTCCTCCAACTCCTGCAACATGTTGTTTCAATCTATTTATTCTCTCTTTCACAATCTTATTACATTTGATGCATTTCACATCATTATAAGATCCTCTCTTTATTAGCCTGTCATAATTCCACCCAATATCATTTGATCCTGGTGGTTTTAATGGAATCTGGCTATCTTCCTCACTTGATGGATTTGGCCGTCCACAACTACTTGAATTTGAGGCCATTGATGATGACATACAAACAAACTTATCTGACTTAAAGAAATTCCTACATCACCATTAAGAAAAATGGTAAACTCTCACTGATCAGCAGGACTGATTCAGCAGGCAAAATGGTAAACAGTCACTGTAACTGAAATTTACAGTTTTTTTTTAAATCATCAATTTTTACCATCAAAAGAAATTGGAAATCTCAATGTCACTCATCATAAATTAACAATCAAAATTTAAAAAAATTAATTAGCTCACTTGTCAGCTACAGTAACTGTAACTGATTTTTTTTTTTTTAAATCATCAATTTTTACCATCAATTAACAATCAAAATTTAAAAAAATTAATTAGCTCACTTGTCAGCTACAGTAACTGTAACTGAAATTTTTTTTTTTAAATCATCAATTTTTACCATCATAAGAAATTGGAAACCTCACTGTCACTGACTCACTCATCATAAATTAACAATCAAAATTTAAAAAAATTAATTAGCTCACTGATCAGCTACAGTCACTGTAAATGAAATTTTGTTTTTTTAAATCATCAATTTTTACTATCAAAAGAAATTGGAAACCTCACTGTTACTCATCATAAATTAACAATCAAAATTTTAAAAAAATAATTAGCTCACTGATCAGCTACAGTCACTGTAACTGAAAATAAATTTTTTTAATCATCAATTTTTACTATCAAAATAAATTGGAAAGTTCACTGTCACTCAGCACAAATTAACATACAAAATTTAAAAAAAAAGTTAGCTCACTGATTAGAAATTGGAAAAAAACCCTTACCCTAACCGTATGCCTAACCCTTAGAATAGTTAAAAAAATACAAAAAATCTCACAAAAAATTTAACAAATGAAATTAAACATGAGTAGAAACAGCTAGAGAAGAAAGAAAAAAAGAAAAATTACCGCCGGAGAGGAGATGCGGTCGCCGGAGGGGGGAGGACCACGGGATTGATGATCGGACTCGGAGGACTTGATGGATTGAAGATCGCAGGTGGTTGAGGAGCTAGGGATTGATGATCGGAGAGTTGATCGACCGATTCCTACAAAGGATCACTCGATCGACCGAACGATTAATCTAACGGGTCGGTGAAGAAAAAAACTTTCAGGGTCGACGTTGAACGGAACGATCGACCGATCGACTGACGACGGGAAAGGAAGATCAGAAGAGGAGATTTGGGATGGGAGGGGAGGGAATTTGGGATTTAGGATTTTTTGGGGCTAATTTTTTTCCGCGAACGAATGAGTCGGGTCGCGAAGAAAAGGGGAGAGGAGGTTTTTAACTATTCGGGTGCGGGTCGGGTGAGGATCGGGTGCGGGTTTTTTTTTAAAAGTTGCTGAAAACCCGTTAACCCGCCGTACGATAATTCGTTCTATGCGGATTATGCGGCTTTCGCCGGTTTCCATGCGTTTTCCCTCCTCAAACGCATATGCAGCTGCATATGCGGCCGCACAGAGCGTTTTTTTGAACACTGGTTTGAATTATGTTTGCAATGTAAAAATTAGCTCTATCATTTGGAAAGACAAGTATCAATAATAAACTCTTACGATTTATTTACATATCTAGCAGCACCTCACGCAGACCCTCTCTCCATTCCCCAGCATCGGCGACCACCTTCCTCACAAACACATCCCAACTATCCTCATCAAGCAACTCGCCCCTCCTCGATGCCAAATCCCCAAGAACCTCGAGAGCCTCCTCTCCGTCTCCACACTCGAGAAGCCCATCGACCAGAACTCGATACGTCAACTTGTTAGGAACGCAACCCTTCTCCAACATCTCCTCCAAAGCCCCGACCGCTTCCTTGGCCTCCCCAACCTTACAGAACCCCTTGATCAGGACATTGTACGTGAACACATTCGGATGGCACCTCCTCTCCACCATATCGTCCCACAGCCTCCCCGCCTCCTGCAGCTCCCCGTTCTCGCACATCCCCGAGATCAGCGTGTTGTATGTCAGAACACTCGGAATGAAGCCCCTCTCGAACTCATCAAACAGCTTCCTCGCCTCCCAGACCTTGCCAGCCTTGCACAGCCAGTATATGAGCGTGCTCGATACGGAGTTGTCCGGAGTCACATTCTTCTTCAGCAGCTTCCTCCAAATCTCACAAGCATCCTCCACCTTCCCATCCTCGCACAATGCATCAATCACCTTGCAACACAGGGACGAGCTCGGTACGTGCCTCCCGTCCAACATGTCCCGAATCAAACTCAACGCCTCCCCCGACCGCTTCCCCTTGCAGCAAGCCAGGACGACAACCGTATACGTCGCCTCGTTCGGCAGGACCCCGTCCGCCTCCATATCGTCCATAACCCTGACCGCATCCGCCACCCTCCCGGCCCGACAGTACCCGTCTATCAGGACAGTGTACGTCCGGACATCCGGTGCCAGCCCCTTCCCTCTCGCCTCGCCAAACAATTCCTTGGCCTCCGCCAAATCCCCGCGAGCACAGTGAAACCCAATAACAGTCGTGTAGGTCACCACGTTCGGCACCATCCCCCACTCGGGCATTTCGTCGAGCACCTTGAGCGCGTCCCCAATCTTCCCGACGTCGCACAGCGCCTTGATGAGGATGTTACACGTGAACACGTTGGGGGCGATGCCGAACTTGGATCTGCAGTTGTTGAAGAGGGTCGGCACGAGGTCGTAGCGCTTGTTCTGGATCATGGCGTTGAGGAGGGCGTTGAAGGCGCGAACCGACGTGGCGACGCCGAAGGATGGGATCGAGAGGAACGTCTTGAGTGAGAAGGTGGGCTTGGAGGCGGTGGCGTAGGCCTTGATCAGGGTTATGAAGAGCTGCTCGCCGCAGCGGAGTCGGGAGGCTCGGAGGGAGGAGAGGACGGAGGGGATGGGGTCGAGGTGGCGGGAGCGGGCGAGGCGGTCGACGAGGGCGAGGTAGGAGTCGTAGTTGTGGGAGAAGTTGGGTATGAAGTTGGCGGCGTGGTGGAAGATGGTGAGGGCTGTTTGCGGGTCGCGTTGGGAGCGGATGAGGCGGCCGATCCCCTTCGGGGAGGGGTGGCGCGGCCAGGGGCTGACCGGGGGGGTGATGGTGTATCGGGAGAGGAGGGCGGGTTTGGATTCGGGGAGGGAGTCGAGGTCGATGACTGGGTTCGTGAGGTGTGCCACGTCGACGACGGTGGAGAGGTATCGCAGCTGATGGCGTCGGTGGTCGACGAGGTGGCGGCGGGTCGCCAGGATCATCTTGCCTCGCCCCTCTTTTTTGTTTTTTTACTGAGCGCACCCAATAGAAGATCCAACTTCTTATTTTGGATCTAGATATAAAGGTTTATGGATTTAAGCCCAATAACCCGACACTTATTTTCTAATCCGGGAACAAATAGCATGATTAATTAATTCTGTATTTATATTTTGATGAATATAGATATAAAAAGCTATAAATGATTGTGCCAAAATTTTACTTAGGATAGGCTACATTAATCAAAATAGAATCACGATTCATCGGATCGATTACTAAGTTAATAATCCATTTACTGTGACTTTTATTAGATAAAATATACTCTTTTATACAGAATATATAACTTGTTTCTCCGAGTGTCTCTTTAGTAAAAAAAAATTCGTAGCCGGAGTACTAGCTAGTGTAAGTTCTGCAAGCTTTCTGGCTCTTGCATGTAGTAGATTCTTAGCCCTGCGACGGTCTGACAAACTTGATACAGATGGGAGGATTGACCTTAGCCAGAGCAAGCAAAGAAGAAGGCAGGATCCAGAGCCCATCTCCGCATATGAGACCCGAGGCCACTGCTGGTATCATCAAGGAAGCTTTCTTGCTGTTCATCTTGTGCCAGACGAACACTATCGCACTCCCGACGAACATGTCAATAGCAAAGCTAGCTCCGACAAGGAATGGCACTGCCATGCACATCGGCAGAGGTACACATCGTGCATATCTTGGCGGAAAGACATCCCTCATCATGTTAGCCACGGCAGCAAAGGCGAAGAAACCGTAGCAGAGCTCAAGGCAGTGGTGAGGGAGTGCTGAGAAGCCCTCCACTCCCAGGATCGCCATGTTTCTGTATATCAAAGCGTACGGGGCCTTGAAGCTCCCATCGGGGTTGCCGACGTCAAAGGCTCTGTAGAAAAGGAAGAAGGCGAGAGGAGCTATGACGCAGCCCATGGCGGTCCCTAGGGCCTGGCTTATCAGCATTGATCGTGGAGACGTGAGCGTCAGATGAGCAGTCTTCAAGTCATGCATTAGATCGGCAGAAATTGAAACTACTGACTTTATCAGACCGCAGCCCGCCAGAGCAGCAACTACTCCGCCGGAGTCCTTTCCGGCCCAAGCTGCGATTATGAAGAGAGCTACCTTCCCGTAGTTGTATGCCATGTTCATGTCGGTGAGGCCAGCACCGTATGCGTTGCAGAAGCCTAGTGCTGGGGCAAGGATGTATGCGATGACAACATAGTACCACTTCACCTCAGGGAACATGCGGGGGATGGAGATGATGGAGATTGTAGCCAAAAGCGCATAACCGGAGTAAGCTAGCCAGACGGGTATGGACTCTCTCACGAATGCTTCGTTTCGTTGGAGATCATCAAGAACCATACTGTTCTGATCCGGCGCTGCAACAAAAAATACATCACGAATTGGAAAAAGTTATATGCTTTACTGATTGCTTTGTTTGAGCATGTTCTTACCTGGTTTCAGGCTTCTATTGTTGAACGTCGTGTGCATGTTTCGTGCAGTTATGGCAGTAATCTTCAGGAAATTGTATAAGCCATCTCCCAAGATTAAAGCAATGGAGATAAAAACCTACGATAGGAACAAAAATGTTAGAACATGAATAGAACCGATACACAGTTCTTGCATATGTATGTTATCCGCTGACCTTGTAACCTTGCAGGCTTCTCATGTTGCTCTCCGAGATGGTAGCAGGATACCACTCCCCTTTCAGTCCTCTGATCAACGGCCACATTACCCCCCACGAGAGCACAGCTCCAAGAATAAGAGACACATTCACAAGATGGGAACATATCATACCAGCACCAACGTATGTCATGCTGAAATCAAAGAAGAATCTGCCAGAGAAAAAACTATATCAGTCTCTAATGAACTCAGCAGTAACAGGAACATCAGAAATCTAGAAGAGCAATACGTCTGCTTATAAGCCTGCAGACCGAACGTTGGGAAATGTGCAAATCCGCAGGTATCGCCTGCAGAATAGAACCACTGAAAGAAGCTCCAGAGGAAACTGAACGTGAAGTACTTTACAAACCCGCAAACTTGCTTCCTGAATCAGAAAGATGTGGAGATTTCAAGAGAAACGACGTGTGTGAATTCTGAAATTTGTTAAGAAGAAGAAGATGAAGGTTGAAACTACTTTGCCATTGTGTCTCCCTTGGTAGTGTGAAACCCATTGATGAGGACAGCAGTTGCAGTGCCACTTGGGTAAGTTAATTTGTAGTCGATTATCATTATCTGAAGAATGAACTAGGCTTTAGAGGAAATTGTAGTTCTACATTAAATTTGTATGAACAGATATAGACATATAGTTAACTAAATAATCTAAATGTGCTCTTAAAAGACAATTTCTTCACTTCAAACACCGTAGAGTACCTTCCAAGCAATGTTATTAGGAAAAAAAAAAAGGCTTCCAAGCAAAAACTCCATATTAAGTCACTTTTCTATTATTTTTCGTTCACGAAATTTGATTAGTTGTGCAACATACACCTGGACTTGGAGAAACTCCATGGATAAGAAACTGCACACAATGAAAATATGCACAAAAATAGCCTGGTACTTATCTTTTCTTCATCTGAGTCATTTTGATCTTTGATGACAACGTGTAAGAAGCTATGATATGGCAAGAATCATCGTGTCGAATCTAATATATTTTGGTAGAAGTCTAAATGTTTCAATCATCTAATTTCATTAGGAACAATAAAGTTTAAGCTTGTCAAAAGTCTCTGCTTTCCTAGTTTAACTAGATTCTTCAAAATGGAAGAGGTATCATGGGTTGATATTTAACTGAAAGAGTATTTTGAAAAGAAAAAGGGAGAAAATCTGTGAGTCCTACGACCAATGGTCCAAGATCCGATACTTTATATTCTTCTACTCTCTTTCCTATCATAACAAATGTTTCTCTTCATAAACCATAATCGTATGTTACAAGTGTATATGCTTCAAATTTTTATGTGCATGCATGTCTATGCATGAATCTGACACTGTTCACTAGTGGCCAAAACCAGCACTACGTGAATCTAAACAACATATGGATCCAGAACTTTGGGAGCTTTGTGATGCCAATTTACGGCTTTCCCTTTGGATCCAATGTTTAAGTATGTTCAAACAGTGCAGATACTGATTTTGGCCTAAGTGGAAGGTGATTCCTGACAATATACATTACATGATTATTATTCTTGTAAGATGATGACTAAATCATGAGATAACGAAATGAAAGAAAAAGAGGAAATTTTAATTGTTTAGATATGAATCTAGTCGATCAGATGCAAATCTAGTTATGCAGAAAGAGGTTTCATTTATAAGGTATCAATCATAGAAGATGAACATAGCAAATTCTGATGGCAATACAAACCGTTAAATCTAGTTATGAAGCAATTCCAGTAAATTGTACTGAGAGTATCAGCGAACGAATTCAAATCTCATCTTCTAAAGCAAATACCTTTCTGAGTGGAACCAAGGCCAAGAGCCCAACGAAACTAACAACAAACAGGAACCCAGTCATCCAACCTAATCCAGGCTCCTTATAACTCCCTGCCGCATTCCCCTCTGTATTGGCTCCGGCCAGTTCATAGGTTTTCTTGTCAAGCCCCAGCAAATAAGACCCAAACCCACCTGCACCAAACGAAACACAGAAGATCAGCAAACATAAGTTCATAAAAAAATCACAAACTGTAGAAGTGTATCCAACTTTTAACAGATTGAACCATTTCAGACCTCCAAGTGCAATGCTATAGCAGGCGACTGCGCACGTTTGAACCACAGTGTTCTCCTGCCTTGTGAAAGGCTTGGACATGATCCCAGCCTTGTGAAGCAACTTAGTCCATGACCTGAGCAGGACAAAGGCAAGGAGAGCAGCAGAGACATTGAGGGTCGGCACGAGCCCCGTAGTCAAATTGAGCTTCATCACAATCACGCTGTACATGATCCCGATGAGCAGGCTTGCAAGGACACCCCGAAAGCTGATCTGCTCCTTCCATGGCGGGATTGCTGTCAAGTCCTTGGTCAGCGCCTCTGCAGCCTCTCCTTCCTCCATGTCATTGCCTCTCTCAATCTCTTGCTTCTCTTTTGCTTTCTCTTCCACTGGAATGGTGGCCATAGCTTTTCTCACCCCTGTCTGAATCAAAAAGAGTATCTCACATGTCAATGTTTTGACTGGAATCAGAATTTCAAAAGAAAGCATCCAAGAATACAAAATGTGAGTGATGCAACAAATGACAACATCAAAGAAGAACCTCACCTTATATTCTCCACAGACGTTAAAGAAAAAAAAAACAAATCAGATAAAGATGAAGACAAAATTCTTCAAAAATTTTAACTTGCTAGGCCTCACAGAACACCAACATGTATATAGATTTTGTTCAGACAGAAGTTCCAACAGAACTAACCGTTTGAAGAAGGATAAGCTGACGAGTACTGAATTTGTTAGTATCTTAGAGCCACAGGATCATTTTGTACTGCATGCCAGTACTCTTAATTTGTAGTACACGAAGTCATTCTTCAACGTCTTACTTTTTTTTTTTTTTTTCCCTTTTTCATTCACATATTGGAAAGTATGTACACTTTATTGGTTTGATTCCAAGAGTTGAAGAATATCTGAAGGGACCAACATGATGGCGCGTGAAAAGTGGCTTTTGTGCGATGATCTTCTCCTTGTTTAGTGATTGAGAGAGATGGTTGTCAATGGAATGGAAGTGTTTATGGGTGGCCTTCATGGCTTCTTTCAGTGGTCCCATGATCGATGAATTGTAAGGCTGCTACTGAGGAGTGCCTTATCCTCCGATACCAAGGGAGATGAGAATGTGAACAAACGATACAAACATAACACATAATACATGTCCAGTTGAAATATCAAATGGGCTCTGATTATAGCAAAGATGGTGACTGCCCTCACAAAAAAAAGAAATGTCAAGTGGCCTCCATTTGTCACTTAGCTCTGAGCGTTTCTTAATATTATCTTCAAAAGGTAAGTGAGTGCTAATTGTACTGCAAATTGTGGTACTGCATATATGGTACTGCTGCAAGACTAAAGATTGAGGCCACCCTAACCTAACAAATTTAAGGTGGTGAGCCCTACAAGTCAGCAAATGAGTAACAATATTAGCATTTGAAAGCAAGAACTGGAAACTCCCTAATGACCAGACCAGGACATGAATGCAATGGTTGGGGATTGCGGATTTTGGATCCTTAGGACCGTCCAAAGCACAACCTCAGCCACCTATTAAGTTAGTCGATGGTTAGCATCTCTCCCAACTTAACAGGCAGCTGGGATTGCACTTTGGACGGTCCTTGTAATCTTGCATTTTGCAGAGAATCCGGATCCAGAGATTGATGTGATTCCTAACCAAATTAACCATTAGTACTCACAATAACTGCAGTATTGCTGTTTAAATGATCCCGCTAGTTCTAGTTCCCCTAGTTGGATGCCCCTTTTAAGAATCTGAATCCTTTGCCAGTTCTCTTTTCCTTCTCCCTGAGACAAATGGTGCAATCTTTGTGCCAATTTCAAAGTTGAAACAAACTCTGATATTTTTTCAAATGTTTGTGCTTATTCAGACCAATGCATGCTCTAAACTTAATCTTGAAAATCTTAATTACTGCATTTAGAGGAGCCTTACATATTACTATGATTATATACATATTGTAACAATTTAAAGCCAACCTTCAAGGATATACGAATGTGCTGAATGAGGTCTCCGGTCCCCCAAAAATAAAAGGCAAAAGAACGATACAAAATTGCATACAGAATGCAAACGTTATACAGACAAAACCAGCCAGCATTCATCTAAAGATGCTATCGGCGAAGATATTTATGGGTTTCATGCCTAACATCACCTAGTGGAAGGTAGATTGTAGAAGACAGGTATTGATGATCCCTCAAAAAATGACAAAAAAAAGTCTATGATGATCAACTTCGACTAAAAAAACAATAATACTGATTCAGATAGAATAGTATCGTGATACTACCTTATTCAACCCAACTGAAGATAAACCCAGGAGCCGAAAAGAGATGGATAGATAGATGTGCTTACTGCTTCGAAGTTGCACATGACAAATAGAGTAAAGCATTTTAGGTAGATTGTGAAAGGAGAGAAATCGAGTTACATTAAAAGATTTTAAAGTTACTTGTTAAATATTCAAATGTACCAAGTGGATGAAGCAAAGAGGAATTATACTAGATGGTGGAACTAGATGAGGTATAATATTTATAGTATAGAACTAAGTAGTATGAGCTATATTTTGTTCAATCAGATATCGTTTGTACCTTTATGAAGAATAATACGAGAATCTCTTGTCTATTTTCTTGGATATTCATATCGTGAATCCACACTAACATCTGCTCAGAAAAATTATAAAAAAAAAAAAAAAAAAAAAAAATCTTACCAATAAGATGCATGCCTGGTCTATCACAGTAATTGCGTGCATATTTGATTGGTAACACCCAATATACATTTGGTGTCAGAATAATTCACGACATGACAAAAAAATATACATAGGGATGAAATTTTCATCTTTTAATTCAAAATTTTGAATACGATGAGCCAAGGGCTGGCTCTTGGACCTACCAATTCTCATCTTTAGTTATACATTGACCAAACTAGTGATCGTTTATAAGGAAACTAGCATATAGAGGTAACCCTTATGCTTTACATTATAGTTTAGCAATTAGAAAACATGCAATCTTTAAAAACTGACTCAAAGAAATACATAATGCATAGTTAAAATTTGAATATGTTGCTAGTGATCTTGTTATTTAATCACTGTCCCAGACTCCTTTTACAGTCCCAAATCTTTTAGAACATATCAATTTCTGGATGACAACTCTCAAGAAAACAAAACTATAGATGTCTAGCATAGAAATGTTAATAGGTTTTTTTAAGTCTTAGTTTAAGTGATTTAAGTAACAAACAGCTACATGAAGAAGAGAAAATTTCTGTCAATTTGAAATTCCTTGACTTTTTTGGAGTTCAGTAGACCTGCTCGAGAAGTCAGAATGAAGAAATAAACTACTAAATGTGCCCTTTAGCAAGCTTGAAGTAGAAGAAGAGCTTCTTGAAGATCAAAATTGATCAACATTAATCTATTCTTGCACTTGAATTGACTCAACACTTTAGGAGCTTTAGATCTTCTAATGCATTTGTCAGCTCATTTTAAAGGTTGCAACGGCATCGATGGTCTTACCATCTCAGTTCTAATGCCTTTGGCAAGGATGGGCTAACCATCTCAGCACCCCCACAACCTGATCTGATCATAATCCTAAAATCTTCAGTCCTTCCGCTAATTTCACATATTTTTCATGAATGCCACCTGCACGAGGTTCTGTATACCTCTGCATAAAAAAATAAAACAACAGCAGTGAACTGTTAGTAGGATTTTAACCATATATGACTATCAAATTGTGATACATAGTAGTAAGTAAATAAAAAATCGTTATACTTCATTCACAGAAGACAAGTGTAACAGAGATACATATGCTGTATTGGATATGTGTCAACACTAGGAGAGATAAAGTAAAAATTGAAAATATTCGTGCTAAGCTAGGTGTCGCCCCCATCGAAGAGAAGATGCGAGAAAACCGCTTACGATGGTTTGGTTATATGCAGCATAGACTTACAAATACACCAGTTCGATGAGGTGATTTTATCTACATAGGACAAGTTAAAAGATATGAATTCTAGAGGTTTAAATGAGGACATATTACTTGATAGGATTGAATGGAGAAGGATTATCATTGTGATCGATCGGGCAACGAGATAAGGGAATAGCTCAACATTAGTAACTTCTTCTTCTTCTTCTTAACCAATTTCCATGACTACTACCCATTGTTCAATCATAAAAAATGCAAGTGGTGAGATGGCAAGTTGGTATCTTTGTTAGATGGAACTGACACACCTCAGTATATAATAAGACCCATCATGTGGCACAATCCCATTGCGGCATTCCATCGAACAACTTGGCGGCATCAGCAACCCTCTTCTCGATGCAGAGGCCCTTAACAAGGCCACCATGGTAGAAGGAAGAAACGGGAGACTTTCGATTGGCAACAAAATTTCGTCGAACAAATGTAGTTTTTTTTTTTTTTAATTATTATTTATTTTTAAACCTCATTGCGAGCACTGTATCTATGGCGGTTGATGAAACGAGACGAAGAAGGGGAAAAAAAAATTGCTGCTAAAATCAAGTTCTGTTGGTGCGCCCTTATACATTTGGGTGTGCATTTATAATTACCCAACAGGTCCGGACTCCTAATGACTAACTGGGCTTTGATATGCCGGCCCAATTTCCATCACGGCCTGCTTGCAATCCAAACGTCCTCGCATTATTTTCGTGGGGGACAAGGCGAACCCGCTGCGCCTTTTCCATCTCGAAGACGTATCAAATCCATCCCCAGAAAAAAAAAAAAACAAAAGAAAAAAAAAAAAGAGAGAGAGAGAAATTTTATTCTGTCGGCGGCGATGGGAGAGACGAGATTCTTGCAGGAGCTGGTGCTTTACGCGGCGAGCGCGGCGCTCAGCTGCCTCGTCCTCTTTGCCGGGCTCCGGCAGCTGGACCCCAACCGCGCCGCCTCGAAGAAGGCGCTCGAGCAGAAGAAGGAGATCGCCAAGCGACTCGGCCGCCCGCTCATCCAAACCAATCAATACGAGGTCCTCTCTCACACACAATAATATTTTTAATGTTTTTAATCTGTTAGTTTGGAAGTTTTTGATGCGGTGATGACTTGTTTGAGCTAAAGTTGAAATCTTTATGGAATTTGGAACATACAATTAGTTGGGGAAACTCTATTTGGCATCCATTTGGAGGAGCAATGCAAGAATTGTAAACAGTTGGATGTTATCTGTAGGAAAACCCTAGAAATTGTGGACTGGATTAGGGCATTGGAGGTTGGCGGAGGATGGGGTTCAATTTTCAATGTGTCGAACCAAGTAGTGCTTCTTGTGGACAATTAGTAGCATATATGTTTGAATATCAGCTTGTAATTCAATGTGAAGCATAGATAAAATAGACTGAGAGGAATATTTGGTGTCACATGGATCATTTTTTTTTTTTTTTTTAAAGTTACCCGAGTACATTGCAATTGAGAATGTGTAGAATATTAGTCTAACTGCTTGATCTGTTTCACAACATTGGTCAGGATACCAATTATTCACCCTTGTTGGGCACCAATCTGAAAGCCTTCTATCCATGCACCTGCCAAATTTGAGTGGCTCAACAACTAAGCTCAACTTCCTAGTAATGCCATCCTTGAACTCATGACCATCACGGCTAACCTTACTACAAAATCCTAGATATCGTACATGTGGATTAAAGGAATGTGCTTCAAGAGTTCTGATCACTTTACTGTCCGTCTGAACATTGTTAGGATGATTTATTTATTCATTGTGGGTTTATGGCATGGACCAAATATCGAGGGCCAGATTTTGCTATCATATGGGAGACGACATATTTTTCTTTTGATGTAATCTCTTATTTATGTATTTATTTTGTTGACTTGGTTACATTAATGTCTAATTAAGGAAATGCTGTGGAGTTTATATCCATCGTTTCTTTCAAAAAAAAAAAAAAAGAACATTGCAAGGATGATAAAACTTTAGAATTGAGTATGATTTGGCTTAAAAGGGCTGCTCATCCTCGCACATTAGTTTAGGGTGTTCTAAGGAGCATTCTTAGGGGTTAGGATTATACTGTGACCTTCCCCTGGATTTTCCTCGTATTCAAGCTTGCAGTTGTGATTAATTCCTAGTTTATTTTTTTGGCCATGTCATCTTGGTATGAACTATAAACTAGCCTCAAAACGTCCCCAAAAGGAAGTAATATTTTTTGTTGGCGAGGATAGCATATAACTATCCCAAATATCCGTGAGCTTGTTCTTTTTTTTTTCCCCCTATGCCATCTCCATCAGGAAAGGGCTAACCATATTAAGCAGGCAACAATTAGAAACTAAGCTCGGTCACCAGAATATGATGATAGCAGACCCAATGGTAACCTTTATGACTCCTATATATATACAAAGATTACGAAAGCTTGGATTAAGAATATAGATATCACGGCATTAACCAGATGAAACTAGATGTATCTTCAAATAGATAATAATGATGCAACAATTTGCTATGGTTGAATCAGCTGTCTGACCTGTTAGAATAGTTCTACTGCAAATATTGATAAATATGCCAAAATTATGTTTGTACGGATTTAACCAATAAAATAACATGTCATTTTCATTAGTTACTCATTATGTCTAAAGATAAACCAATCTAAGTTGACTTGAACTTATATTTTAGTTGTTCCTTTGAAGCTCTAAGCTGGCTTGAAATTTATGGAGTTCTATTTCTGGTCTATACCATTTATATTGCAACTTATAATAATTTTGTTTTTAAACTTTGCATCTTATATTGCTATTTTAACTCTATGTAGGAAGTTTGTACCTGTGTTGTTCTCATTACTTGTTTTGATATTTTTGTTCTACTTGTATTACAGGATGTAATAGCTTGTGATGTTATAAATCCAGATCATATTGATGTTGAGTTTGAGACTATTGGAGGTCTTGAGAAGATTAAACAAGCATTATTTGAGCTGGTCATTCTACCTTTGAGACGACCTGAATTATTTGCATACGGGAAGCTTCTGAGTCCACAAAAGGGAGTTTTGTTATATGGGCCTCCAGGGACTGGTAAAACAATGCTAGCAAAGGCCATAGCTAAAGAGTCTGGAGCTGTTTTTATTAATGTGAGGGTATCGAATTTGATGAGTAAATGGTTTGGTGATGCACAAAAGCTTGGTAAGCAATCAGCGTTCCGTATTTTCTACTGTTTCTGTACAGCATTTTAAAGTTTTTGTTATGATATCAGCCATAGTATGAAGTGGGGTTGTCAAACAATCCAAACTTTGAACTAATTGATGGTATACTCTCATGAGAGGTTAGATACTATTTGCCAAGGTTTAAATTTTCAGAATCGATATTGGTAGTAGCCGATCATTTGTAGTATCATAATCGGTATTGGTAGCAGCGTATCATATCAACAATATAGGAAATATCGGCAATATCAAAAACATTGACAATATCGGACGAATATTATACAATACATCACATATTTGGTACCTTCAATATCTGAATGATATATGTGGTATATATCGGTGGATGATATTACCTTGCTATTTGCTATATAAAAAAGAAAAGGAAAGGAAAAGAATCAATAAGCATAAAATGATGACTCATGCTAGGAAAATGATGACTCATGCTAGGCTCTTGTTGGCACCCATGATTTGGAATTCCTTGTATTCCTGATTTTGGCCCAAGTGCATTGTTCAGTTGCTGTGGAATTAAGGAATTTTAATTCATAAGGAATAGAATTTACCATTTGCCTGATTAAAAGTACAGTTAACACATCCCCTCTCACTCGTGGGATCTGTATCATCCCTTCTTGTGCCTACTTTGTCTACTTTGGATTGCTTCTTGCCTGAGAAATGGAAACATATATGAATATTAACTACTTAGTTGCTACGTCAAAATTGAAAGTGTAGTAGTTAAAGTATATTTTGTATGCCAGTCTTTGAGGAAAATTTGTTTGGAAAAAAATTAGAATATCTGATGAAATTTCAGTGAGGGTGGAGCTAGTGTTCTTTACTCTGTAGTAAGATGAAAAGTGCAGGTAACAGGTGTTAGGTAAGTACCTGATGAACAATGCTGGTGCACACCAGGCAAACCTTTAGTTAAAGATGGAAGACTCTAAAAAGGCTGAACTGGTGAAACTTTGCAGTGTTTACTCATTATCATATTTTAGGCCTCGTGTGAGTCATTGGAAGTAATGAAAGTTAGGGGGAAAAAAATAGTACTAGTTTTCAAATTCTGGAAGTGATGAAAGTAGCCATCTTCCACTACTTCATGTGTTTGTTGTCCAAGAATTAAATTAGAGATTACTTCCTAAGTGTTGGAATATATCATAACACCCCCATTTCTCCAATTTACTTCATATGGTTTTTGGATGGTAGACCATTTAGAAGTAAAAAGTATTAATATTTTATTCTCTTGTGTCTTTTACTTCTCTTACCAAAAAGTAAATATTTTATTTCTCTTCCCTCTCTTTCTTCTTCCAAAAGTAATAAACAAACACTAGAAGTATTGGAATTATGGCACTTCTAACTTTTTTACTTCTAATTTTCTTCCAACACTTTTGAACACCCAAACTGGTGAAAATTTTAGAAGAACCCTACTTTCCACATTTCTAGTGTTATTTATTATTTTTAGAAGAAGGAACAGACGGATGAGCACTAAAATATTTATTTATTGAAAGATGAAAGAGAAGGAAAAAATAATACTTTTTAGTCTCAAGTGTTCTTCCACCCAAAAATCATGTTAAGCAAATTTGAAAAATAAGGATACCACATGGAATTCATTTTATCACTCTGGAAGTAACTTTTAATATACTTCATGGCCAAAACATACACGTAAAATAGTGGAAGAGAACTACTTCCACTATTTCTTACTTTACTTTATGGCACACTGACACACCCTTAGATGTCCTATTTGGGCTCCTGGTTTCTTGAAATTCTTATATCAGGAGAAAGGCATCTAGAATATACACTTTGCTAATGAGAAATCATTCTTCTGTTGCTATGGGAAGGATATAACCTGGAACTGAAAATAATTTAAGATTGATAATGAGAATTTGAGGTTGTATGCTTAGGCCCCTTTAAAATTTTAAACTGATAAAAATAGTAGACTTGAATCCTGCTGGAGTCAATTCATCAATAATGGGTGTTTGATTAGGCATAAAAAAGAGAGACCGGTGGAAAGTATGCAATTCTTTGGATTTTCTTCTGATAAAACCTTGCATCTTCAATACATAGGACGATCTACTACCCTTATAAATTTTTTTTAAGTGAACCTTCAGAATTGGGAATCTACAGTCAATCTTTGAGCTGTAACATTTAAAACATTTTAAAGAATCCAATATTTTGGAGGATTCTTTTGTACATTTAAGACTTCAACAATGCATTATGAGTAGCAAGACGAACTTTCCACTTTATGAAAGTGTTGCACCTGTGTCGGTTTTGTTGTATTTTTTAAAAATTTAGGTCATGCCATCTTATGGATTAAAAAAAATTACATGCATAACATCCATGTTTCTGTGTTGATTTAAGTGGTGTGGCATTGTTAGGGAGTTGAATTTTATTGCTTGCTTACATAGTATTGATGATTTTGCTATATCACTTTGATGTTAATCCAGTATTTGCTCAATGTTTCTATCTTTTGCAGTGGCTGCTGTGTTCACTCTGGCCTATAAGCTCCAGCCTGCTATCATTTTTATCGATGAGGTTGATAGCTTCTTAGGGCAGCGCCGTACTACTGACCACGAAGCCATGACTAACATGAAAACTGAATTTATGTCTCTATGGGATGGTTTCACTACAGACCGTAAGTACCTGGAACATAGTTCCTGTATTCCTTTCAGTTCTATTCTTCTATAGATTAGTTAATTAAAAAAACTGGTCTGATTTTCTTGATTTGCAGTTTCTGATATTCGTGATGATCTGATGTTTTATTGGAATTTTGTCCGTCACATTCATGGTTCTTCATTATGCATGCTTTGCTTACTTTCCTTCCTTCCTTCCTTCCTTAAAACCCATTTTAGGTATATTATAATTTTCTAGATATCTATGGATTGGCATATACTTCTACTGTGCTCTGCTCATAACAGCAACAGCACATTCAGAACCAACAATAACAATTGCCATGTCTAAAATATGTACAATGTGCTCATACCCAACCCATATTCATATAAATGCTTCATTCAGGGCAGCTGTCTTGCTGAAATTAGTTTCATGGCTCTGTATTGCTGACCAACGAGTACGAATTTGTGATTACATTCATTTAAATCGATATACGGCCTTGCATTGGTCCATGATTGCGTTTATGCTTACATATTCTTCCCTTCTGGTGTTATTGCATTGGTCATAAGCTAGATATTGTTCCCACTCACTAGTCATGGCATTTATCATGATCTACACACTATGAAGCATAATAAATAAATAAAATTATTATATGCTTGAGATGAGAACAAAATTTTGGTAATCCAAGTTTTTGGTTGAATAATAAAATATTGGTTTTCGAGAGTCTGATGCATATCCAGAAAGTACCAGTATCTGATTTGTGACAATAACACGAACCCTCTTTGGACTGCCTTTTCTGCTTGAGATGCGAACGCATTTTTTCTCATCTTTCCACATCTTGAATTCCCACCTTTTTGTCAAAATGTTAGTAATAAACTCTCTTTTTTCTTATTGGGTTAAACTATTGGGTTTTATAACTAATTGACTCATTATCTAATAACCTTAATGTTTTAAGAATAATATCTATCATTTTATAAACCCAATAAAATGGAGCCAAACCTATTTTCTAATTTCAGACCCGCTTAACTTTAAAATCAATTTTGAGTACGTTATAAAAATACTGAAAAATCTCTAAAAATCATCTAAATTTATATTCATCTATTTTTGATATTCTTAGAATATTTTTAATTGTAAATTGTTCCGTTGAGCGACATCATGAAACAAAATCAAGGTTAGTTCTTTTGGACTCACTAAACATGCTAGTTTTTTTTTATTATTCCAATTATATCATCTAATTTGTAGATAATGAAATTGTTATTACAAGTATTATTTCTTTATGTTGTTAGAAATTAATTTGTAGAAAATAAATTTGTTACTACAAGTGCAATTATTGACATTCCTGTTATTTCTTTATGCTGTTAGAAATTAAATGAATACTTGTTAAATTACAGAATATAGTTAGATTTTTAATAGATTATGAAAAGGCTATAATCGTGGAAAATACTATTTGCGTTATCATTTTGTATCGATATCTAGAAAAGTTATCTTGTATGCTGGTGCTCTAATTAAGGAACGTACAACACACAAAAACCTCTCAGCATCCAAACACTTGCATGGCCGATATTTTTATGATATCTGAAATCGGTAATTCTTGGATAAAGCTAATTGTGATTTATTGAATAAAATATAACCTGAACAGACCCTATAAATCATATTGTTAACAAATTAAGAAAAATCCAATTGAAATATTGTACTTGATATAATCAATATACAACTTACGAAAATCAGAATTTAGATCTATATGGACTATACCTAAATGACACTAGGTGAATGATAGAAATATACTCTGTTTCGGTTGTAAACTTGTTAAGTTGTATAACTGAATATTTCGCACACCATGGGTGCGTGATGATTTATTGGATCATACCTGACTATAATTCATGTTTGTTTGGCGGTAGGTCCGACTCAGCACCGGACAATCAATGAGATCATTTTCTGGGTCTGTACAGGAAACAATTGGAACAGTGGTATCCTATCAGTTAGCTTTTCCAATTACATGACATTCTAGACAAAAATACCCTTATTATAAAGTTGATTTCACTAAAATGATGTTAAGATAATCTAAATCAATTAACATCATTATTAAAGATATCTCATTACATATTTTCTAAATCTTATGTTATTATTATGTTTGGATAGAGCCGTTATATTTTATATTATTTCTGCGTATTTTATTTTGGTTACAATCTGGCGACTTGAGTGTGCATGTCCAGAATTCCAATGGACATACAGAAAAATGATGCAGGATCCGATGTAATTTGAAGAGCAGATTGAAGTCAAAAAGTTACCCTATTTTGTTTTTTCTGATTTAATTCATTGTATTAGTTATTATTTCATTTGTATCAAAATTCATTCCAATCAATGAAAAGTCAAACTTTTGTTAAATTTTTCTATAGTAATTATTGAGTATTATTATGGCAAATTCTACTGGAGGCTTTAGCATATTCAAACTGAATATATTGTCGGTACCTGTTACACGTGCTCGTATACCGTATATTGGGAGCGGGGCTTGACATATTTTCTGATTTTTCTGAATAAATAGGCTGTAATAAATCTAGTAGAAGACTTACTTTGTATTGTTATTGCAGAGAATGCACGTGTTATGGTATTGGCTGCTACAAACCGTCCGTCAGAGCTAGATGAGGCAATACTTAGACGCTTTCCGCAGGCTTTTGAAATTGGCATGCCTGATCGAAGTGAGAGAGCTAAGATATTAAAGGTGATTTTAAAGGGGGAGAGAATAGAAGATGATATTGATTATGACCATATAGCCCGTCTATGTGAAGGTTTCACAGGTTCAGATATTTTCGAACTTTGCAAACAAGCAGCTTACTTCCCTGTCAGAGAGTTATTAGACGATGAAAAGAACGGGAAGACAACCCAAGTAAGGATGTATCTCTATATATTATCCTGATTAATGGGCTGCAGTGATTTGATAGAGTCTAGCAATAAGAATTCAGTTATTCATACTAACCCATTGGTTAATATTTAGCAACTCCAGTGGTAAGTTAGGAAAGATTTCTGATCATCGTCACTGTCTTTATCAGGTTCTTCGAAATTAGTATTAGACAGTATTTCACTGAAGACAGCAACTATATAATCAAATTCCTTTACTACCTCGCCATTAGTGTATATTAGTTATCCCTGCAAGTAAAACACCTAAGTCCAATGTCCTGTGCATGTTGCAGATACCAAGAGCACTACGACAGTCAGACTTGGAGAAGGCTTTATCAAACGTTAAAAAAGTGAAGAGGGGAACAAACGAATACCGAGTGGCACTGCAGTCACCTCCATGGTCAAGGAATACAGACCCTGACAACGATGACGAGGTCCAGAATGCTATTCTGAAGATATCTGAGATTATGAATCGTATCGTCACCAACAACCAACCTGAAACTGATACCCCGGACTCTTAGCATGTTCACTTTTCATGACCTTTACAAATGTTTCGTTTGTTATATTTTAATAGAAGGCACCATGTTGATATACCTCCCTGGAAACTGTATACCATGGCCGTGATGCAGCTCGATGCAGCTTGCTTGCCGCCGCTGGATTCATCCTTCATCCTGATGTAGTTTGTCATGTTTCTAAAGAAAGAACTGGAAGTTTCAATCCAACATGTACTGCTTTTTATCTTAAAAACGCGTATGTATAGTTGAGATGCCTGTGTTAACTGGTAAGGGAACAGATGTGTTAAGCCATATGGCATGACGACAAGTTTTGCTCGTACATTCTGAGTAGTTTTTGCTTATATATTCTTCCAGTCTAATAATCTTGTTGCTCTGAGTCATAATATTGATTGTGGCTACGGTAGTGAGTGATACATTGATTGATACAGTATTATCCTTTTTATTCTGCACGTCGATGAAACTTTTAAGATGTGTGTGTTTGATCAGGCAACAATCGTATTCTTTTATGGCCTGCAGTCAGAAACATTGCAGCTTACAGAAGCAATTATATTGCGCTGTAAGAAAGCAGCTTCATCTCTCAGAAGTACAGTCTGTTTTCTGTTTCGACGATGAATTATACATGCAAGGAGGCCTACCTGACCTTTCTCATAGGAAAAGGACTCAAAAGATCTGTCTTGAAACAAAAATCTAGTGCAATGGATGCAGAAAGAAAGATAAAGATACTCTGCGACGCGTAAACTGCACCATCAACAGAGTATGAGATCAGGCTGCTCATATCTAGTTCAAAAGGCTTTCCAGCACCCAATGCAGCAAGACCTACAAATTGAGAAAAAAAACAGTGAACTTCGACAAAATTACAGTTGAGACTATGTATCAACAACAACTATGTTGCTGCTACCTTTGACTAAGCCGAAAGCTGCTGATGTCCCTGCTTTGAGTTGAATATTGTCTAGATCTCGTCTCACTGTGTAGCGAAAGGTAACTCCGAATAAGGCACAACTAATAAAAATGATTGCCAGATGAAGAGCCAGTTGAGTATAGCTGCTGTCTTGATACAAGGAAATAGGTAAACTGGCTAGTGTGCCGATAACAGCTGAAATGGATGCGGCTTTTACAGATTCCAGTCTCTCTTCATCTTTGTCTATCTCTTCATCTAGAGCATCTTGAGAGCCCATCCCTTCCATGTTTGATGACAAAGAACGCTGAGCTTCATCCACCATTGCTCTTGCTTCTGTTAACTCTCTCTGGGACTCTGCAATCTTTAGCAAGAAGGGAAATGAGCAATCTTATCAGCAAAAAGAGCAATCTCAATAAAAATCAAGATTTTTAATGTAATTAGAGTTGTGAATTTAAGTTTCGAAGATTAAAACAAGTCTATCAAGAAAAGGTTATACTAGCGCTTTATGCATCAACTAGTCGCTACTACTCACCAGTTGATTCTTGAGTTGTCATTTTTTATGACCGGACCAGCAATGCACCACAATTCGCGATGCATGAACTGCACCACAAATCAAGGGGGGTGGATTGAATGAAGTAAGAGTAGTCCATTCGCCCCCTAATGGAATCTTCGTCCAAATTCAACCACATATCCAATTATGTTTTTGACTGAAACTGCTTCCAAAGGCTGATAACCATTCCATCTTGGTACAGAGTTCATGGTTTGGGCATAAGCTGGATTCTAACACAACGTACTAATTAAATCCAAGTTCTAAATCAATACGAGTCACTATGATCAATTTATCGTAAAATCTTAGGCTTTAACTCATTAAGTTGTTTTGGTGGTTTATTATTACCCCTTCTCCTCAGAGAAATATAGCTATCTTCAAAGTGCGTGGTACAAGGTACATTGACATTTAGTCCCATTCATGCTTCAATTCCTTAAGATTTTTTTTCCCCTTTCATCCATCATATATCTCCCGAGGCTTTGAAGATTTCCATTTCATTCTGAAGATACAGGTACTTGCTCTGGTCGAGGTCAGACTTGGTATCAAAGTCGTCAGTATAATTTCTATGTTTATCACTTCAAATTTTATTATCACGACCAAAAACAATCATTTACTTGATCAAGTAGGATATAGATAAATAACAACAGTTACTAAATATGCCTATTTGTTCAAATACCCTAAAACAACCTGAAGTAAATCCCAGAATTGGCTTGTAGGCTTCTTCATGAATACTGGTATACCATCTTATGAGGGAACGTGGCTGATATATTTTGTTTTTAGCAATCAAACCATTACAACTAAACAACTGGTTTCGTGATTGAGGTTTATATCGGTTGCAAAATTTCACATGTTTTTATAATGGGAATGGTCATACTCATGCCCCTCAAAATATAGTATCTATTCATGACGGAGACGTTTACATTCACTAGGTAATACAAACGACCAAGTCTGATAATAGAATGCTAGAGGCAATTGACATCAATGTTATAATAGGTACTTAAATAAAAACTAATAAACCTTGTATCGAAGTTATGTTAGATCACAGTTTTACGTAGGCTCATCTTAGATCATGTGCCACCAATTCTTAAATCAAATCACCCATTTCATTTTGCTAAAGCCCTTCAATGCTCTCAGAAAATGTCAGTGCTTCTACTTGATTTCAAATGGTGTGAGCGAAATTGAAATATGTAGCCACTACCATGACTAACTCAAAGAAGGAGACTTGATATTGGTCTCGACGAGAGTATTACTTAGCCAGTTCCATTTTATTCAAACAAAAACAAAGCAACTAAATAGTAATTGTTCCAAATAAAGGAAAAACATCTAAATAAGCAAAGCCATAACCTACAGAAAATCGATCCACTGTGAGGGAAAATGGTATAGCAGTGGCTTATTGTAAATGATACTATGCACTTATACTAGATCAAAGGAAAAAAAAAAACTTTCACATGCAGAAAAATTGGCTTTATATTAGATATAAGATACATGAATGACTTAGCAATACATCAGTTATTCCTCCAACAATTTATCACATCTATGTGCCTACTAATTCTGACACTCAGAGATTTGGAATGGAAACAGAACCACTTGTATCCTCCAAGCCCATCCACATGGTGAAGGAGAATACACTTCCTCTACCTTATTTTAGACTGAATCATTCAGTACATAAGCATATGCAGGGCAACTAATCATGCACAACGACAAACAACAACTACTTAAGCCTTTTAGTTGAAGTACTTGGGGTAAGCTACATGTGCATATGCAGGGCAACTAATCCTTCTCCACTCATTCCTCTCCATTTAAGCCTCTAGCATCCATATCTAAGCAACTAATCATGCTCAGGATAGAATAATCGACCGGTTTGCCTGACCCTATCTCTTCCGGAGCTTTACACTCGATTTCGAGGGATGAGACCTATTGACAAGATAAGCTGCTGTACACAATGACTCACCCCAAAATTCCACTGGCAAATTCGCACTTGTGCAAATACTGCATTACTTTGTTCATAGGTGTCTGATTCATATTCTGGGCTACTTTCTTTGACGGAGAGTCGCCTGAGCTGATGTAATGATGGATAATTCCTTCATCTTTACAAAACTTCCGAAATTCCCGGACAATGTACCCATCACCATTTTATGTATTCAATCAAAGTCTTCCCCTTTTGGAAATTTAATGAACGCATCGACTTATTTTCTATGTAAAAACCCAAACTTTCCAAGAAAAAAAAAACATCAATGGAGCTGACAAATTAGAGAGCTCCTCCCCAGTGAGGGACCCCAAACATCATCAGTGTGAATGTAATCCCAAAATTCATTGGCATGGCATGACAAACGAACATAGAAAACTTCACTTGGCAATCTCAAGACATGCAGTATCTGAATAAAAATTTGATCTTTTTTGGTGTCTCAGTAATAAAATCAAACACAAAGAGAGCAAGAAAAGCAACCGACCTCCAGCTTCCTTCTCTCGAGTTGGGAAACGTACTCCTTGGCCCTGCATGCTTCGACCTCTTGCCTCTCGATATCAGCGAGTGCTTCTCTCGCTCTGTCGACTCTTCTAGAAGCTTCTTGCAGCCCGTTGAGCAGGTCTCTGTTCTCTTCTCTCCTCAGCAGCTCGTCCACCATCCCCGATACTGCGTCGCCGGAGAGCGACGGCGGGGGATCGTTGGTGTCGCCGTCGCTAGTGCAGCATTTGAGGGTGAGGGTTTTGGCTGAGAGAGTGGGTTTGAAAATGGGTGTGGATTTGGGTGAGAGTCTCAGTGGGAGGGATTGGAGAAGGAGAAGGGATTGCATAGCTAAATGAGATTTTTCTTTTTCCCTTCCTTATTTGGACTCAGTATATATTAGGAAATTATAAAGGCACACCCTACTAAAATTGGATTCAGTTACAAGTTAAACTTTGATAGCTCTGTTTGAACCGATAAAGCTGGTACTGTAAAAATATTAAGGCCCTGGAAGGAGCTGGCAACCCAGATGCAGAGATACAAGGTTTGCAGGAGAAACTTTATTTAATCTTCTAATATGATTAAAGGGATGAGAATTATGTTGGAAAGGTGTGCCTTTATAATTTCCATGGGGTCAATCGGTTACCTCTTTGTAGTGTCACAATATGAACCTACGGCCCTAACATCATGACTAAGCCCGGCCCATTGGAGACCTATTAAAAAGCCCCTCAGCCCAAATAAGTGTTCGTCATCTCGCATAAAATCAACTTGGAGAAATGGGAAGACGGCGAAAGCGGACCCACAGCCAAACGAAACATCGAAATCAGAAGAAACCAAAGATCACCGCCGCTGGCGATCCGCCGCCACGCCCAAACCCTAACCCTAACCCTAACCCCCCTCCACCCTCAGGCAATCCTCTGCCCGCGGATCTCCCCGCCGCAACCTCAAATTACCGCAACTGGGCGGACCTCCCGGAGCCCCTCCTCGGCTCGATCGCTTCCTGCCTCTCCTCCTCCACTCCCGACCTCCTCGCCTTCTCCGCCGCCTGCCTCCCATGGCGCTCCGCCGCTGCCGCCTCATCCGTCTGCGGCCCTCCCCTCCTCCTCAACCCCTCCCTCTGCCTCAACCGCCGCCGCCCCGACCGCTGGGCGGGCCCACCCCACTGCCGCCTCCAAACCCTAACCCTAGACACGCCCACCAGATCCTACCGCTCCCCTCTCTCCCCACAAACCCTAAAGAAATCCTGCGTGGGGTGCTCCCACGGCCAGCTTATCTTCTCTGCCGGCGGTAACGCCGTGCTCGCCGATGCGTTCACTGGCCGAGAGCTCCGGTCCCCGAACTTCCCTTCTGGAACCCTTCGTTACTCTTTTGGGATCCTCACTGCGCCGCTGTCGTCGCCTTCTTGTTTGGTTCTCGTGGTGGCTGCCAATGTCAAATTGGATGCTCATTCTCTCCTGTGCTGGCGACCTGGCAACGGCAGCGACGAGTGGTCGGAGCTCAAGCTCATGAATTCTCCGGAAATTTTGTCGCTTGTTGTGTTTAAAGGTGAAGTCTTTGGTCTGGACGCACTTTACAGGCTTATAGTTGTTGAGTTCGTTCCGGAAATGAGTTGGAGGCTGCTTAAGACGCAGTTCTCTACCACACAGTTCCTCTATCACTACGGGGAGTTCAAGCCGCGTTTGGTTGAGTGTGATGGCGAGCTACTCGCGGTGCTTTTCGTCCCTACGGGGAAGTTTTGTATGCCCGCATTGCCAAAGATCGAAGTTTATCATCTGGACTCAACAAAATCTAGGTGGGCCAAGAGAGAGAGCTTGGGAGATTGGTGTTTGTTTATTGATGCGGTAGGAAAATGCGCGATCGCTTGCCGAGACCCGACGAGATGGGGTGGTAGAAAGAACTGTGTTTATGTTGCGGGGCCTGGGTATAATGGTTGGAGTGTGTTTCCGTTGGATGGAGAGGTGATTGATATGGCTGGTGAGTCTCCTCTCAATTCGTGCTACATGACACTTCTTAAATGGCCATCCCCGGTTTGGGTTTATCCAAGTACGCTTGTATAGATCTTTGTTGCTCATACTTGATAGCAAGAGAATGAGGCAGTGGTTTTGGTAGTTTAGATATGTTTTTTGTGTTCGTTTTTTTATGTGCTATGTATGTACTTATTTACTTTGGAGAAATAAATTTCTGTTCTTGTTTACATATTAGTTATTACCCTCCAATTACTATGAGATTACGTGCTAACTTGCTACTGCTTTGTGTACTTTCAGTGGGAAAATTAGAGTGGTGATGAATATTATGGTATAAGCTAATATTAAGTATCGCATGTTCTCTTGATTCCAATATAGTAACAGCTTGCCATCATCAAAATGGAACATATTTCACCATGTCTCTTTTAAAATTATTGGCCATGCCACTTTGATTTGTTATGATTGCTTCTGATGGCAACATTAGCCATATAGGAAACTGAGAAAAATGATGAGGAATCTAATAGAGTTTGTGAGGAAATTGAGAGAAATGATGAGGAATCTATTACTTATGCAACACAATTAGATCATTCATGCAATCTCTAAAAATGTATATGCAAAGCATAATAGAAATAAAGAACTCGAGGAAGGTTTGTCAAGATGCATTTGCATCCAAGAGGGAGGTCGCTTTCACCCCTAAGATTTAGTTGAAATGATTTGATGTTTTCTATTGCAATGAGGCTGCAAGTTAAGTTTGAGTATCTTCTTTTGGGTGTTTAGGGAGGATGGGGATTATCTAGTCGAGTCTTTCATAAAAATATGTTTAGCCCCAAAAGAGGTATGGTAGGAATAATATATTTCAGATCACTTAGTCGAAACGAAATACATTTCTTTGGAATTTAGGATGAATTTTTTGGATCATGTGTGTTTGTGTGTATGTGGATTATTTCTAACTTTATTGTATTCTTACATACATACAAGTGTATATATGTATTTGTGTACATTATTCCGTCTTTTTATAAAATTAATCGGGATTCCCCTCCCTCCTTGTTAATAAACTCATTGCATTAACAAGCTTCATATTCCCAAGAAACTGTAGTTTTTAATATATACGTACTCCATATTTGCCTATTTTTTTCTTCTCCATAAAATTTTACTTTTATCCTCTCTGTTTTATTCTGCTAGTTTATTAATTGTTAGGAAACCAATAAGGGGCCTTAGTCTTAATGTCAATGGATGCCTCAAGGACAATCAAAGAATTCTTGAAGTTTCAGAACATTGATGTCATCGTTCCTAAGTAGCCAGTGTTCCCCATTTAGGAACATGTGTTCTGGAAGGGCATCTAGCATCTTCTGGTAATGCTGCACTGTTACTCTCTTCCGAAAACAGTGTAAAAATGTGTGCTGTAGGCACATGCTGGTTTAATTCTAGACATATTCTTGAAACATATGCATGGTGTTACAACTTACAATGTTTTGAATACAGTGCAAAAAATCATATGAGTTGGACACTTCTTCATCTTCTATCAAGAGGTCTTATTTGTTTTATTGTTGAAATCTGTTTTTTTTTTTTTTTTTTTTTTTTACTTACCTAATATATGGTCAAAATCTTTTGTATACAAACTTCTTTGGACATAGAGATCACGCCTAACAGTTCTAATCTTCCAAATAGACCCTCCATATTAAAATTATATATATAGGGTTGTTTCTTTGAGAACGGTTCTCAAATTAAGTTCCGTAAGAATTCTATCATGGGTCATCCCCATAAAAGATCCAAACCGTCTATCTCAATGATAGGTCACCCCCCTGAAATATCCAAACTATCTATCTCAATGTACACATTTTTTTTAATTTAAAATAAAAATTGTAGTCATTCAAGAATGGTTTTAAGTAGGTAGTGTATAAAAATCATATGGTTAAACACTTCCTCATCGTTGATCAAAAGGTCTTGTTTATTCTATTGTTGAAAACATTCACTTTATAACTATCCATCGTACGGTCAAAATATTGAAAATGCATGTTTTTTTTCTCCAAACATTTAGAGCATGGAGGTCATGATTAATAGTTCGGATCGTCCACATAGACCCTTTTTGTTGAGATTTAGTGCCTCTTTCATAGGCAACTACCTTTGGAAACACATTAAGTACACTTTCTACATGCATGCATGTATGCATGTATGTATATATGTATGTATATATATGTGTGTGTGTGTGTATTCGATACTAATAGCGATTCCTAGATTTTAAATGATGGCTGCAGTATCCCACATGCTTGGGCAGAGCAGATTATCGCAAGCTGGGGGCTTGACAAGTGAGTAAATTAGGATTAAGAATTTGGTGTCCGGTTTTAATTTGGAAAGATAAATGATGCGAAGAAATCACACAAAGCCATAAATTTCCCGACTTGATTCTAAATCTCCTAAGCTCTAAGGAATTCTCACCAAAGACCAAGTACAGGGAGCCTAATGCTTCACCTAATCTTGAACGAATCATGGAGACAGGAAACCAATTGAGGCTAAATTTCCTTGCATTGTGATACATCCTTGGATGGCTTGGGAAGAAACTTCATCAAGTAGAGATGGAAAATTGGAAATCAACCAAAAAGCTTCTCTTTCCAATCTCTTTATGATATCATAGTACAGTGGTGGGAGGTTCTTACATGGGATATGCAGGGTGTGCTATAACATGAAGGTGGCATTGGAGGCAGTAAAATGATTCCTCCTGGGTTTTGGGAGAGTTCAATGTAGCAGGTAAGCAAATCATTATGCTAAACTGTTACTCAAATTGCATAATTACCTCTATTATCCCTGAAAGCTAATATCTTCAGGTATTATGGTAATTTTGTCCTTCCATTGCTGCAGGTATTGCGGTTGTTTTACTTAACGCCAATGGATCCATTTTCTCCCAAGAGCTAGAGAAAATATGTGAATCGCTTTGATGTCTGATCATCAGTCTTCACTTTCTTTTGCCCATTTGGAGGAGGTCCAAGATTATACCAGGGAAATGAGTTAGCAAGGATTGAGACATTTGTTGTTATGTTATGCTGCACTAACTGAAAGGAATTTATGCTGCAAAATTGATGTTTCAGGAAAGATCCTCTGGCCTCTGGCTGGCGTGACCTGCTGAGCAAACCCTAAACTCGTTCGTCAAACGTTCATGGCTGATGTACTGTAAGTTTAGTTATTGTGTGGAATTACAAGTAATATGGCTACAGCATTCTCTAAATCACTGGCTACATGACATTTATGCATTGGCATGGGAATTATGTTTTCATATTTATCCTTAGTTTTTCCGACATATGGAGAATAACATTTCAACTTGCTTCTACCTGCAATAAGTTTAATTGCTTCTGATGCATTACCTCAAACCTGTTTTAGTCTTGAGAACAACCTTATTATTCCCTTGACAGGGATGGCAATTCTGTTTATTGGGCAGTGAACAGGTTATTTGATGCCAATTTTATATCAAACAAAGAAACCAAGTATTGATAGAGTCTTCTTTAACAAAGAACCTACATACTGTTGTGTTGCAAGCCCATGATTTGTTTACTCTTGACTGTATACTTTCATGTTTCTTGAACTCATCCCATCCATTCTTGTGGGTTCACTAGAAATCATTGGATCCACTTGAGAATTCACTCTCACACAATAAATAAATAAATAAAATCTAAAATCCACTTGAAATCTGATTTTTGAATTACCCAATATTTGATTTTTTTTCTTTCTTTTCTTTTCTTTTCTTTTCTTATATGATATATGATTTTTCTATTAAAATCAAATTAAAACTAAATTTCATAAATATTAATTTTTCATTCGTAATGTCAGTTATATTTCTATGTGATCAAATGAACAAACATAAAGCATTTTAAGAAAAAGCATATTTAAGAAGAATATAGATGAAATAATTTTGAGCATGCAGACTAATCACCCAAGTACTTATTATGTTATCAGATTAAATGGGATTTGGATCATTAAGAATCCATATCCAGATCCATAATTTAGATCTTTTCTTGGAATCCATATCCTATACAGTAAGCTATCAAGTATAATTTAGAATCCAAACCATAGCATTTGGATTTAGCTCGGTTTATGGGCTTCTTGTGCCTATCATGATATTGGGGCTGGCGATTGTTGTCAAGAAGTGTACTGAGCCTGAGTAGCTCGTAGCTCTGTTCCGTTTCTTTGGATGGCAGAATGCTACGATTTTATAGTTATGGATATCAATATGTACACTGACTCGATATGACAATAGAAAGAGCTCACAGAATGAGAATTTGTGACAATTTTATCAGCCTAGAACCTGACAGGGACTTTTTTACTGTGCATTTTATAATTGATGATTTGTTTAAGCTTTTGTTACCTCTTTATTTTTTCTGATGGATCCATTTTATTTTTCATGCCTATTGTGATTTTGGTTGAATATTTATATATCATAAGATTCGTGACGAAGGAAATATCTAGATATCGTTGAATTGAAAATGAGCAGGCAATGTCGAAAATGTGATGTTTAGGTTCCTGCAATCTGAAACATTGGCAACCTTGTGCATCCATAGGATTTCCTACAGTAATCTCAGTACTAAGATAATCTATTTTTTTTTTTTTTTAATCCTATTCATTTTTAGCTCGTAAAAATCCTGATGAAGGAAATCCTCGAGAATTACAGTTTGAATGTTTAGCTCAGAAGGATTCTTCCAGATAAACTGTGAAAATAACTGTGATGCTAATCATAACAGCCAAAGCAGCAAAACAGAAAGTTCAGTCCTCTCGCGTGCATGTCATGCAACTTTCGCAAGAACAGCTTACACATTTATCTTACAAGGTCTGGCTAGCATTCCATTTGGATTGCAAATAATAATCAACAATTTTTCCTCCAATTGTAAGCCCAAAAGAATCTGTTATGTTGGCTGCAACCATATATAACTCAAAACTAACCTAAAGCTTGCAGGATTACAAAAACCTCTCTTTTCAGGTAAACCTTAGAGAGAAAAATTGTTGCCAGCATTAAACAAGAAGTAGGAACGCAGAGGCCATACTACTCGATCTTGTGATGCAGTGTGACAACCAGATCATGGGCATCGTCGAGAAGCCTCCATACGTCTAGGTGCCCGGCCATGCTATTGCACTCCCTCATTATCTCATCCATGCTGCAGCTTCTCTCAATGATCAACTTCCTCTTCTGCAGTACACACGCAGCAATGGCATACAGGAGCAGATCGTCAGTGGGGGGAGCCTGAGCCCTTATCCTCCCCCATGCTGACTTCCTCATCCCTGCTCGGATTGCAGCCTGATCTGCCCACATAACCTCCCAAAGACACACTGTCTGCTCGAAGCTGAGCTCTCGCCTAAACAGAACCACCACCATTCTATACACAAAAAAGCAGTCCTCAGCCTGAAGCTTCTCCAAGTGGTGATAGAGGTGTGAATCTTTAGACTGTATAATCTTTGAGACTAGTTTCAGCTGCCTACGAATGCCCAGCTCGTCAAGCCTGAAGTTGTGACGGGCTTTCCTCATGAAACCCACGAAGCACCAGAAAGCCTCGTGGTCATCCTCCATAATTGCGAGTATGGGAGAAAGGAGGTCGCTCATTCCCTGACAGTAGCCAATCTCAGGGTCATAGATGGCATAGGCCTCCAGAATTGCAACCAGCCGGGCGGCATGATAGATCATGCACGGGTCCAAGTGGTCAAAGTCTCTCAGTCCAACTGCTGCAGCATATTGTTGGGCTTTCTCCTCTGAAACAAAGGCTTGTGAAGGAGAGTAGATGATCCACTCAGCATTGGCTCGCACAGCATCTAGACGGATAATACGCTGCCATGTTTCAAAGTCCTTGGTTGTTCGGATAGAAGGTTCTCTTTTGTGAGAAGTAAATATTCCATATTTGGAATCAGGGTCTAGCATATCTTTGATGATGCAGGATGATGTTGTGCTTTCAAATTCTTCTTCAATTGAGGAGTCATAATCGGACGATTCTGTCTCCACCAAGGATGCATCTACAACAGTTATACCACTCCTATCATCTTCCTCCTCCAGGTTACCTGATTTAGATTCAGGAGTTTGATCATATAGTGGCTGGTCAAAATGGCTGCTCACTCCTCTGATCGACAGTGTTGCTCTAGGACCGTACTCTTCTGGGCTGGTTGATTCAGTGATCTCATCATAACTACAGTTCCTGCTTTTACTGAATTCACCTGGTTCCAGCAATTTAATACCCCTGTGGTTGTGACTCAGAATTCGTTGACATCGACTCCTTAGATTTTCATATTCTTTCCTATATAACAAGAAAACAGGCAATGCTTTGTCATCTCAACTGTAGTTAAAATGGATGATAAAAAGTACTATTTCAAAGCAAAATTAAAAAGTAAATTCATCCTGCTGACTGCCGCAGAGACAAAGTGGAACTGCCCTCTGTCTCAGAGATTCGGTTTAACCTGATCACTTAAACCAGTTGGAAATAGGTTAGCATCTTTGATATATCCATCACCATGGGGATCATGTAAAATTCAGGTCGTTTTGGAGATGTCCCATGGGCAGCTCTATACGAGCCGTGTTTCAATTTATAGCCTAGATCAGCCATTTTGAACAACTTTTTAGGTCTAATCAGCTCCTCTAGGGTTTAAGTGAGGAGGTTCAATCTATCTTGCCAACAGCAATGAGGTTTAGGTCTTAGCCTACAATCGGTACACAACTGATGGGTCAATATTTAATGCATGGATAAGAGTCAAAAGTTGGGTCCCCATGGGCCTACATGACGTGTACTCCAAATTACTGCACATCCCTTCCAGGCCATGCAATGATGCAGAACTGAATGTCTAATTTAACTTGAGAAAAGTTTAATTTGCATTCCAGAGCCAATAAAGATGAAATAGATGAAATATATGAGTTAGTAAGATACCTTTTCTGTACTTTGATGATGTTCCTTTCAGCCTCTGTACTGTTCAGATCATAGCTGTATAAGAAAGAAAAACAACAATGTCACAAACAAGTCACAAGGATGACACTGCTAACCTAAATGGTATACAGGACATTTCATGCCTAAGCAAAAACCATTCAAGCTCCTTAATTTTATATTACGGGAAAAAAAAAAAAACATGCAAAATAAAAGGCTAGTAAATGAAAGTGTGCTCATAACCCGTGCTGCAGACATGATTTACAGAAAGAGGTATATTATTAGCTAGAAAGGTTGTTCAATGTACTAAGGGTACATATTAAAAACATGTAATGCAATGTGAGAATCCCTCCATACTTTAAGGCCCTCTGAATGTAGCGCTGCAGACATTGGGTAATCTTTCAGTTAAGTTCTCTTCCACCTCTACACTGAGGAATCTGTACTCTTATCAAGCAATACTTTCTAGCCTTTCTCCTCTTCGTACAACAAAGAATGGTTACCCACCATATCTCCGAAAAGAGGAACAGTAAGAGGAATAAAGCTGTGTCTTCCTAACAAGGTGGAAGTATTCCACAATTCCTTGACCCATTCTTTCTCGTTATGGAGACTGGGATTCTATTTCAAGACAATAAGATTTACTTTCCAAAGCTGAAATAGTGGTCTTATACAATACAAGCATGCCACACCATAGGTGACACAAGTACGTAAGTGCAAATGGTGCATACTCTATTGAGTGATAAATTAAGACATGAGGAAAAACTACAAGGAAATTTGTAAAGATCTGGATATGCATCTGAGCAAAGATGTAGTGGAAGAAGGATATTTAACTACAAATGAGACTGCTGAGACATAAAATTAGGTATACATGGTTCATAGAACCGGAAAAACAGGTCCATCCGAGGGACAAGTCAAATCTCTGACCACCACTTGATTAACTAAGTGATATGTCAAACTAAATAATATCAATGACACTAAAAGAATACATGTCCATTGTGGTTTTCGCCTATTAGAACTAAATGTCCATTGTGTTTCAGTTTGATGGGCATAACAACAATTAGAAATATAGTTTGCGTGTATCCACTCTCCGACACAGTATTCATTCAAAAAACTTAAAGGATCGTAACCTAGGAGATCAATGGAGTCAGACTTGAAATTGCGCTTGCACCAAATGGTCAAAATAGTTGCTAATGCAACAAAAATTTACCGAAACAACCAGAAGTGATGGCCCTCCACTTATGTATCTACGCTCATCAAACCAATGCCCAGAACAAAGTTTGAGAACTCAATTTTGGTTTCAGTTTTGGACCGCCATTGTAAAAAATGTTTCGACAAGTTTCAACAGTTTTATTTCCAGTTTTGGTTTGAACATATAACTAAGTAACATAACCACTAAATATGCTTTCCATCTTTGGTGTTTTCTATGTGTAGTATATAAAGAGCGTGTTAATTAAACATCTAGGCTAAGTGGATGTTGAATACAATAAATAAAATTAAGGTAGTTAACTAGTTTTTCAAAAATATAATCCAAATAAATATGGATGTCATTAATTTAAAGTTAAATTATACTTATCCTTAAAATCAAATTAATATAACGAACTATAATATATTAGAATTTACAATTTGGAATCGCTATAGAAATTCAAGGGAGATGAAATTATTAATTCGGAATAGTAGTCCCAATTTCTCCTTTTAATTCTGAATTTACTTGCAAGTTCTATACATTTCGATAAGTTTCATGCAAAACTAAAGTGAGACTTAAAAATACTTGCCGGAAGCTGACCAATACTAACCGAAACTTATCGAAACATAGATTTATCCCAAGATTCGGATGGGAATATAAGAGAATCTAATTCTCCCTATTACATACAATTTCACTGTGTTGGATAGATCAAGAACAAAAGGACATGATTGTGTTCCCAAACTAAGTTTCCTTTTTTCTTTAGAATTCAAAAATCTGCAAATCTTACTCTTACTGCATCAACACTTGCTTTGTTGAAAGAAGATGCTGTGCAAACAATCAAATGTTAATGAATTTAATGTAAACTTTATGGCATAAGCCTGGCGACAGCAACATCTAAGCATTTAGGGGACCATTTTAGCAATATAACTTCATATCGTTAGTGAATCAATTCTAACACAAATATACAATTGAAGGCAACAAACTATCTTATTTTTATATATTACAACATAGATCATTTCCATCAAGCCTTCCTGCAACATGAATCAATCCATCATAACACCAAGCTGTTTACAAAAAAGTTAGAACTCTTACACTCCAAGGAGGAAAGGCCAAACCTCCACTCTGATGCTCGGATCAATCCCCTAAAACCCACAAATAGGACAATCAAAACAAAAATAAAGTAATTTAAATGAATTATCAATCAATCAACATCAACGAAACTCCAAATAATTAGACTCTCTTACTCCATTCCTTGCTTTCTTCAGAAACTTGACACCTCCATCTCGAAGCTTCCCCTCTGCAGAGAACAGACTCTTCCATCTCCTACGAGAAAGCGGGCGTCTCCTTCTCCGCGAGGACCAAGGCGAGCTGATGCTATGTCTGCAACTAAGATTTAAAAAAAAAAAAAAAAAATACTTACATCTCAAAAACCAATCCAAGCACAGAAATCATAATTAAACGGAAAGATCTGAAATAGGACGAACGAATCAAGGGGATAGGGAATCAGATAGATCCACGACAATGGCGAATAAGGAGAAGAAGCGGCGGCGGTTGATCTCCTCAAAGCTTTCATCTAAAAGTAGATTCAACTCTCTTCCTATTGTTTTACCTCTGAGATGATGATACGACGGCGACGGTGGCGGCCACGGCGGGGCCAGCCATGGCCGTCACGCCGACAGCTAAGCCCGCATTCGAGCACAGGAACCCCCCGCCGCCGCGCTCCGCCGAGCCCCAGGCTGACAAGCAACGAGCAGATCGAGATCGAGATCTATTGATCAAATTGAACAGTGTCTCCTCTTTTGATCTGAGATATTTACTTGATTGCTGAAAGAGGAAAGGGATCGGATCGATGGATCCCTCTATTTTTGGGAAAAAAGGTGGGAGCACGAGGAGCGGTGATTGAGGTAAGTCATGTGATGTGATTCTTCTTCAAATTCAATTCTAAAATTATTTTACAAAATTTATTTTTTTATATGAGCCATTAATTAAGGTAAATAATAATGTAAACATTAAAGTACAGAAGACAACGGACAAGAAAGTGAGAGTGGAGGGGGGGAGGAGAGTGGGGCCCTTTCTCTTTTTCTTTTTTTCTTTTTTTTTGTTGAGACTTCTGTATTTATTTATTTATTTATTTTGAGATTTTTCATATGCATCCATTTCATCTTCCGTATTTATATACTGATCCCTCGCATATTTTAATTTTAGTTCAATAAATTCCAGTTTCCCGATCACTATGGAAAGATTGAGATGCTTCGTTCATCATTTCAATCTGAATATATACTTGACATTTGATTATCACTGCATTTATCGTCGAGAATTGATGAGTATAATAAAGATCATAGGGAACTAATAATTTTCTTTTGGTAAGCCTTCATATTTAACAAAAAATATCCTCAATCAACTAGAATGAAATGGTTATAAAAGCAGGAGAACAATTACATGGAATTTGCATGAATCAACTAATTATTCAGGGTTTAGAGACAAATTAACATACAGTAAGTAATTTAAAGGAAAATTATACTGCAATAGGGTGGGCGATGGCCATTGACGAAGCTAATACGAAATTGGTTGGTCAGCAAACTCAACAAGCTAGTCCTCTGTTAGTTGAACTTCTTCCCACCAAAATTGGTCTCCAAACCAATTTAAAAGCCCCCCAACACTCAACACAGTCACCACCAAAATGGGCAGCCTAGTCAACACCGGCAGCGAGCGCGCAGGCGCAGAGATGATCTACGGCGCAGAGGCGTGCTACAAGCACTCCGTCGAGCTCCTGGCCGAGCTGGGCTTCCCCAAGGGTGTCCTTCCCTTGAAGGACCTGGAAGAGTGCGGATGGGTGCCCGCCACTGGGTTCGTGTGGATGAAGCAGAAGGCCCCGTTCGAGTACTACTTCAAGGGGACGGACACGCGGGTGAGCTACGCTGCGGAGGTGACTGCCTACGTCGAGAAGGGGAAGATGAAGAAGATGACAGGGGTCAAGAGCAAGCAGATGCTGCTCTGGGTGCCGATAACGGAGATGAGCCTCGTCAACGGCGGGAACAGGATTTACTTCAAGAGTGCGGTGGGGCTCGGCCGGGGGTTCCCTGCAGCAGCATTTGCTGATGAGGGGGAAGAGAAGCAAGAAGAAGAAGAAGAGCTGATGGTTAATTAGAAAACTTGGTCACACGCTGCTTTCTGTGTTTTGTTTATCAAACCTGTTCAGTTTCTGTTGTTTGTTGATGTCTTTCTGATGAACTGAATTCATCACTATCCTCTGTTATCTGAAACTATGACAGATGCTGTTAGCATGATTTATTTCCGAAATACAATACTTTAAATATCAACCGATAATGATATATATCACGAATAGGCGATACATCTTGTACAGCTCGTTTGTTACCATAAATCATCAACTGATCCATACCTATCAGCTAATACAATCTCAGAGAAGAAAAGTGTACCTTTTCACGAAGAACACTAGAATGTCCAAGAGAATTAACATGATAATATATAACTTGCACAATCACAAAGTTGACTTATCCTGCAGCTTCGATGCTGCAGCCCTGTCAACAAACCAAATAAGCTCACCATCTTCCAGTGTGATCTTTTGGACAGGCAGCATGACGGACCACCGAATTACAAATAAAATTTTTATTTGAAATTTTTAAATTAGTTTTAGCAAAACTAAATACATTTTCTTTCAATGAAATAAATGATAAGATAGAAGACTTAGTTAATTTTAAAAGCCCATTTATATTTAAGAGCAATATCATTAATTTCTTTTATAATAATAATATTTCAAATATTCATCATCCATCTAATTACAAATAATTTTTTTATTTGAAATTTTTAAATAAGTTTTAGCTAAACTAAATGCATTTTCTTCCAATGAAATAAATTATAAGATAGAGGAATTAGTTAATTTTAAAAGTCAAATTATATTTAAGAGCAATATCATTAATTGCTTTTATAATGATAGTATTTTATTTATATTAAATTCTAATGATTAAAACATAATTTGCATATGTAGTAAGAGGTTAAAAATAGTACTTGGATTTATTATCATTTTTTTTATTTGAAATAAAGGGATTCACGTACTTATAGAAACTCTAAGAAATACACGAAAATAATATTTTATTCCATTTCTAAGTTAAATATACTTATCAAAACATAGTTTTTAGATGGTACTCATAAATTTGGCACATTATCATTAATTTGTTTAGAAAAATTTCTAGATGCCTTATAGGTTAATTAGAGAATTTAGCTCCAACAAGAACACGTGGAGAAGTATGGAAAAAGAAAAGGAAAGATTAAAAAAAATACAAATGAGAAATTAGTTATAACTAATCTCATTTTTTTTTTGGGTTTTATAGAGCTTTTCACTTTTTTTTTTCTTTTTTTCTTAGATATACTCAATTTAAACATCCACTATGGTAATTAAAGATGCTATTTAAACAAATGAACAAATTCAACTTGAAAATTATATAAAACTTAAAACGTTTAAATTTCTTTGCTCGACTTATTAAACAAATTCAACTATGAACAATTATGATAATGATGTTTTGATTCGGTAAGAACTTATTTATTTATTTATTTTTCATGTATAACTCTCATTTATTTTTAATAATGTAAGAAATGTTTAAATATGATTTTTTATAATGAGCCTTTAAATTTCTTTTGCTTAACTTACTAACAAACATAAGTATAATCAATTATGATAGATAACTTTACTCAATAGTTTATGTTTAGTTCTTTAATTTTAATGTCTATCTCTCATTTATTTTTAATAATGTAAGAATTGTTAAAAATATAATTTATGTAATGAGCATTTTATTTTTAATAATGTAAGAAATGTTAAAATATAATTTCTGTAATGAGCATTTTAATTTATTTTTCTTAACTTACTAATAAATCAATCTTGATAGATAACTTTCAATGAACATGAGTTTATATTTAATTCTTTAATTTTCATGTCTATCTCTTCTTTATTTTTAATAATGTAAGAGATGTTATAATATAATATATGATAATGAGCCTTTAAATTTCTTTTTCTTAAGTTACTAACAATTATAAGTATTAATCAATTCGATAAATAGAATTCAATGAGTATTAATTGTCTAATCTTTAAATATCTAGTTTGTTAGAGAAATAGTGTCATAGCCCGTTAGTAAAATATCTTATGGACATTATCGAAATAAAATCTATATCTTTATTAGAAATTATTGTCTGAATACGGATTGAATTATTTGTATTTGTTTAGATCTCTGAGGGAGAGCAAGTTTAAGGAGTCTGCACTAAATGTATAGTGTTGGATCGGGCTGCTGCTAGTGGGCCAGCGTTCGAATATCTTGGGCCCCCATTAAGTGTCCAAGCTTCTCCAGAAGCATCCCCAGCCATCGCTCTGGCAAAAAAAGCAGAGGCGAAGATTTAACCACCTCTCCCTCACTCTCTCTCTCCTCTCTCTCTCTCTCTCTCTCATCCTTCTAGATTCTCTTGCTCGAACAAAACCCTAACAACCCCTTTACTACAAAACCCTAGACCACCAATCTCCTCCATCTCTGATTCTCTCTCTTCGGAGTGATGGCCGCCTCGATGATGCTTCGAGCCTTGAGGCGTCGAGATGTAGCCTCGTCTCTCGGATCCGTGAGCTCCCTCTGCCGATACTCCTATTTATTTTTTAAAAAACTTTTATTTCGTTGAAAATCGTGTGTTTTTATCTCCTTCACTTGCGATCTGATCATTCCTCCATTTTTTTTTAATTTGCTTGGGAATTTTAGTGAATCTTAATTTGTGGCTGATATTGAGTTATGAATTTTAGGTATATTTCTGAGAACGTTAGCTTAATTATATTTCGATATATTTTTGTTCTTTTAAATTATTGTGAGTCTGTTATTCAATTTCTTATAGTTTTTGCTAATATTACGGAGAGCTAAATTTGTCACTGTTCGAAGGTATTTCTAAGCTAGCTCATGATTAATGTAAGAGAATTCCAATAGATGCTTAAGTTTTATAAGTTAAGCATGAAGAAAATTAAATTCGTGACTTGTTAAAATGTTTTCCAAGTAGATCATAGCTAGATAAATAGGAACCGAACAAATGCTTATTCATTCTTGGAAATTAACTTATGTGTTGTTGTAATATATCAAATTTCATTGCGTTTTATTGCATAATGATGTGTCAAGTAGCCGATAATTCCCTCTTTTGTGCTTATGGGTTATGAACCTGGGTGTAGAGATGTAAATGGATATCCATAGTAATTTTATTTGACGAAGAACGTATCATCTCTACTTTAGCAAGAAATATATGAAAATCATATGCACATATTTTTTTTTTATCACAACTAGCTTCTTGTCCTATTGAATCCTTGAATCTAGGTCTAGACGATTCAACGTAAATTGACTATTATTATTTCAAGTAAGCTGATGAATAGGTACACTTCATTTAGTTTTCGTTCCTTGCACATGTTACTTATTAAATATTAATATTATTTAGGATAATTTTTATTTAACAATAATAGGTATGCTTATCGTAAGATATCCTTATACTTATAATAGGTTCAAATATTAAATCGAGGTACCATTATGACAGATCTTAACTTACCCTCTATTTTTGTCCCTTTAGTGGGCCAAGTATTTCCTGCAATTGCAATGGCTTCTAAATAGAATGCAAATAATAGGTATTTTGGGATCTGTGTTAGGTTTGTGAGAAAGAAAAATAAGTGGTAAAAACTATGGGCTAGTAAAGCTCTCATGCAGGCATAATAATGATGGATAAACATTACTCTTTGATACACGTATATGCATGACATGGTTGGTAAATATTATCATATACTGCTTCTCACGTGTTTAGGGTTTCTTTAATCCAGCTTAAACTTCAAACATGGTTTCTGTTGCCTGCATGCTCTAAATCTGATTGATGTTTTAATCTTCTTTCTAATTGAGTATTGTTGCACGGAAATGCTGTTCAACCAAGCCAATTTTTACTGCATGACCAGACATTTAAGTTTTCTGAATTTGATTTGGGTCCCGGGTGGTAGGGCTGGGGATTCCTAGTCTATCCAAGGGTAGTTACCCTGACACTTAAAATTTGGGGAGGATACCCTAACGGATAGCATGATGGTCTGGCTGCTGCGGGGGGTGGGGGGGTTTTTGTGGGGTGGGGGGGGGGGGGGGGGGGGGATGTACCCTCCTTTCCTCCAATGTGTGTGTCTACACTTAAATGCATATTTTAATATAGATTCATGTATATGAAGTTGTTCCTGGATATATACGAATCCTCTTTCTTATAAGATCTTTTTAATGAGTGAGTACAGGTTGTCTTGCTTGTGATATGCCTTTTCTATGAATCGGGAGGTTCTAGGATTTGAATCCCAGCGGGGTCATGGTGGGATTTTCAGTCTAGGTAATATGTGGAGCGTGTGCGGGTATTTACCTTAAAAAAGATAATGAGTTAAACTTTGATGTATTTTGTCTTGTCCATATTCTTATTAGTAACTGCTGAAATAAGTGTTGGATAGGGATGGAAATGTGGCTCTTGTCCTACATGAACGGAAATGACATTCTTTCCATGTAAAGAGATGTCCAGCATATTGCCTGGGTGAAAAAGCTCTTAAACTAAGTGCACCATTTTTTGTGTACTTCTATTTTATATTGGAATATTCATTCGTCTTTTCAAATATTCTCTATATCTAATCTTACAAGTATTTTGACTGTTGAATAATTATATATTGGTGGTAGATTTTATTATCAATTTTCTTATAGCACTCTTGGTTGATTTGTGCTTGAGTCTGGAGCAATAAGTGTGATTACACCATGCTGTATCATCTCAAAACAGCATTATTTACATCATGTTCTTTCTTTCCAGCTTCTAATATAACTTGCATGTAATCAACACTACCGCTAAGTAATCGGATTATGACTGAAATATTATTTTTCAAAGTTGTTTTTCTCATAGTTTGTGTTATGCAGGTTTTTGGCAGCTCAAAGGCATCATGCGCTGCATCTCCTTTTCATCAAAAGTGGGCGAGTGTGGCTAGACCATTTAGGTAAAATCATTCAAACCATCCAACAGCATTTTGCTGCTGGTTTTTTTTATTAGTTTGGCTCTTTCTGAATAGTCTTGTTTGGTTTTCCAGTTCAAAACCAGCTGGCAATGATGTGATTGGAATTGATTTAGGGACAACCAATTCTTGTGTTGCTATTATGGAGGGAAAGGTTGTACTTGTAGAATCAGAACATAAATTGTTATAGTAGCTATGCGGGTTCATATTTTGCTCATTATTGTTTTATGTTCTTTTCAGAATCCCAAAGTGATTGAAAATTCTGAGGGGGCACGAACCACACCATCAGTTGTTGCTTTCAACCAAAAAGGCGAGTTGCTTGTTGGAACGCCTGCCAAACGACAGGCAGTGACTAATCCAACTAACACAGTCTTTGGGACAAAGCGACTGATTGGCCGACGCTATGATGATCCTCAAACACAGAAGGAAATGAAGATGGTACCTTACAAGATAATCAAGGCTCCAAATGGGGATGCATGGGTTGAAGTGAATGGGCAACAATATTCCCCTAGCCAAATTGGTGCTTTTATTTTGACTAAAATGAAAGAAACTGCTGAGGCTTACCTTGGGAAGTCTGTTTCAAAAGCTGTAATTACTGTTCCAGCATATTTTAATGATGCTCAACGGCAGGCTACTAAAGATGCTGGTAGAATTGCCGGCCTTGATGTACAAAGGATTATCAATGAACCAACTGCTGCTGCACTTTCATATGGTTTGAACAATAAGGAAGGCCTTATTGCAGTTTTTGATCTTGGTGGTGGAACATTTGATGTATCCATCTTAGAAATATCGAATGGTGTTTTTGAGGTAAGTTCATTATCTATACTTGTTATGACCCCCACTTCTCCAATCCTGCACATCCAAACTCTTATTGATCATGCACAAATCTATCATTTATTTATATATCACTGGTTTTGGGTTTTTGCAGGTCAAAGCTACAAATGGTGACACTTTCTTGGGAGGAGAGGACTTTGATAATGCCCTTTTAGATTACCTCGTGAATGAGTACAAGAGAACTGAGGGAATAGATCTGTCGAAGGACAGGTTGGCCCTTCAGAGGCTCCGTGAAGCAGCTGAGAAGGCAAAGATTGAACTCTCATCAACATCTCAGACTGAGATCAATTTGCCATTCATTTCTGCTGATTCCACTGGAGCAAAGCATTTAAATATCACCCTCACCAGATCGAAATTTGAAGCTTTGGTCAACCACCTGATTGAGAGGACTAGAAACCCATGCAAGAGCTGTTTGAAGGATGCTGGCATATCCACTAAAGAAGTTGATGAAGTTCTTCTGGTAGGTGGAATGACCAGGGTTCCGAAAGTTCAAGAGGTTGTTACAGAGATTTTTGGAAAGAACCCGAGCAAAGGAGTAAACCCTGATGAAGCTGTTGCAATGGGAGCTGCCATTCAAGGTGGTATCCTCCGTGGAGATGTCAAGGAATTGCTTCTCCTGGATGTTACTCCTCTTTCACTTGGTATTGAGACCCTCGGTGGCATCTTTACCCGATTGATCAACAGAAACACCACTATCCCTACAAAGAAGAGCCAGGTATATGAGTTTCTATTTTTCTTTAGTTTATTGATTTCGCTTTTAACAACAATCCTGCATTCCTTTTTTTTTGCTTCTGCAAAAAAGTTATCTAAACATGCCATTACATGTTACCATGTACTTTACAAAGTATAGAACTTTTGTTGTCAGTGTTTCTGGTTAGCTATATTCAGGTTTTTAGGTTTGTTTACTTGAGTTATTTACTTGCTTGGTCTTCTCCTGCCCCATCTGCATACTGGATCTCTTTAGATTTTCCATAGGCATTGTCGCTTGCCTTTTATTTGACTAATCGGGTTTCTTCTTAGTCCCTTTGGCTAGAAAGATGATACTTCTAGGTTGGTTAGTTCACACCTGTTATTTATCGTGGATCCTTATTGTTTTTAACTTTTTCGTGCCTTTCTAGGTTTTCTCTACTGCTGCAGACAACCAGACTCAGGTAGGGGTGAAAGTGCTGCAAGGTGAACGTGAGATGGCTGCAGACAACAAGCTTCTTGGTGAGTTTGAGCTTGTAGGCATCCCACCAGCACCAAGAGGTATGCCCCAGATCGAGGTAACATTTGACATAGATGCAAATGGCATTGTCACGGTCTCTGCCAAAGACAAGGCCACAGGGAAGGAGCAACAGATCACAATTCGGTCTTCTGGTGGTCTATCTGAAGATGAGATCGAGAAGATGGTGAAGGAGGCTGAGCTGCATGCCCAGAAGGATCAGGAGAGGAAAACTCTTATTGACATCAGAAACACTGCCGATACAACAATTTACAGTATCGAGAAGAGTTTGAACGAATACAGGGACAAGATCCCTGCTGAGATTGCTACAGAAATCGAGACTGCAGTGACCGATCTAAGAAATGCGATGTCAGGAGACAATGCTGATAAGATCAAGGAGAAGCTTGACGCTGCAAACAAGGCTGTCTCGAAGATTGGTCAGCACATGTCCGGTGGTGGCTCATCTTCAAGTGGCTCTCAAGGTGGCGATCAAGCCCCAGAGGCAGAGTATGAGGAGGTAAAGAAATAAATATCTTAGGGTGAGCCTTTTTGTATCGCAGAGTGACTGTCTGTGAGATGTCTGATACTTGACTATACTGTTTTCTTTAGTTTAGCAACAGTACGTGGCCCAAATTTGTTTCATAAAGGATTTATTTTCTGTCAAATAAAGTAAACAATAGGTTGTGGACCATGTTAATGTAGGGTACCTATTTTTCTGCGGACTGCAAAATCTACCAGCGTGTAGTTGTCATATTTTCCCCATACCTACCTGTATAGGTGTGTCATCTCAAGATATTTTGTGTAGCTGATGATGTTGAAAACTCATTTCCTGTACTAGCAAGCATTGCCTCGTTTAAACCCCTGGTCTCTCTATCATGGCTGTTATTGCTGATGAAATATTGACGAGGTCGTGTCGGTTCCTCTGGTTGTTGCTGCGTCTCTATTTGCAGTGACCTGTATACTATTAACTACTGCTGTATATATATGATAGCCGTGTTTTGATTTCGATGCGGTTTAATTATAATAATTCAATATCTAGAGAGAGAGCTTACCAATATTTTTTAATAGGGGTTTTTACATATTTGTCACTTAAATATGTAAAAATTAAAATTTAGTCTTCCAAATCATCATATTTATAAGTTATATTTCAAATCCTTTAATTTACCACAATTTATTTCCTAACCATATTTTTTATCCGAATTTTTCATTATACCCATTTAGTCCTCCTTTTATTTTTCCTCATCTCTTTATCTTCTTATTGGGTTCATCTCTCCATTCTTCTCCTCTCTCTCTTCCCTTTTAGTTAATCTCTAAAATGAAGAAGAGAGGAGAAAGAGGGAAGGATTTGGGGACTAAATTATAAATATGAAGATTTGGGGACTAAATTCTAATTTTTAAGAATTAAGGAACAGATATGTAAAAAACCCTTTTTAATAATTGAGGGAAATAGCTAAAAGGACTTGGGCGTGCCCTTAGAAGCAGGTGCCGTTAGAGATTTGGGGGGTGTGTTTTTAGACTTTCCCTACCAAGCTACTCCTGCCAATGCCCAATAAGAGATCAAACTAGCCCAATTTTAAATTGGGCCATTTGCTAAATTGTGAATGGAACTTTATTATAAAAAACGAGGGCTCCATCCCATTGGACGAGAAAAACCCCAAATCGCCCGCGAATTGAAATCGCGAATGGATCCGTCTCTTGCGCAGTCGGCGGCGGCGGCTGGCGCGGCCGCCATCGGAAACGGAGGCATCCCGACGCCGTCGTGCGGAAACACTCCGACACCGTCGGCCTCCACCCCATCGGAGTCGTCGGCGGGCGACGAGCAGAAGCAGAACCTGAGCCAGGTGATCAAATCCATCGACAGAACCCTACAGCACCTCCACGTGCTCAACATCACCCTCTCCTCCTTCAACCTCGGATCGCAGCGCAGCCTCCTCGAAAACGTGTAACTCTCTGAATCCTTCGCCATTTTTAATTTAAAATTTTTTTTTTTCAGGTAATTTGTTAAATTTTTTCAGGGTTTGGTTATTTGATTGATTGCAGGAACAATCTGGTGGTGGAGCTCGACACGATGCAGAAGCTTTCTGAGGGTTGCAACTTTCAAATCCCCATGGAGGTGGTCAGGTGAGCCATCGATCTAGTCTCCCTCTTTCGCCTGATTGAATTGGGAATTGGGTTTTATTTTCTCTAATTTTTGGGATTTTTTTTTTCAAAATAGTTTGATTGATGATGGGAAGAACCCTGACGAGTTCACTAAGGATGTGTTTAATAGCTGCGTTGCCAAGAACCAGATTACCAAGGGGAAGACTGATGCTTTTAAGGTTGTTTTTTTGCTTTAATTTCGTTCAAAGATTTTAGGGCATCATAGTAAACAGACTGTGAATCGTTATAACAAATTTATCTTTTTTTTATTTTTTATTTTTTAAAGAGCTTGCGAAAACACCTTCTGGAGGAACTAGAGCAGACATTTCCTGATGAAGTGGAAGCTTATAGAGAGATACGAGCAAGTTCAGCTGCTGTAAGTTAGCAATTGCTGTTTCTATGTCTTTTAAATTCTTTGATGATTGTGATTTCTAAATTATTTTCCCATATACATCATAAGTTTCCGATACATGCGTCTGTCATTGCGAATGAGTATTTTATGGTATAACTAACATCGAGCAAATGTCATTTTCATATAGATCTTCATATTCCTCTACTTTTTTTTCTCCCTATGAATCTTGGCTTAGAATGATGAAAACATAATCACACTAGTGCTTGCTTCCAAAACCATTCATACCCACTTAAAGCAGAAAAGGCATTGCCAATTTTTTTTGGGGAACAACTTTTCTTTATGACCCTCTTGGGGAGTACGCTTATTGGTATTCTTCACTAGCTTTCAGAAGCATGGGCTGCATATTTCATTCTCACACAGGATTACTAGTAAAATCTTTCCTTGGAAATTATTGTTAGCGAGAAATTTACATATTCAATTTAACTAGTTTTTAGGTAATTCTTTCACGAGTCATGACTAACATTAGCAGAGAGGAGATTTGTACTTCTTTAAAAAAAAGATTGTTTCTTTTATAATATGATTGACCTCCTGGGGGAAACTTGGGTCTGCTTATAGCATCTTAAATTTTCATTTTCCATGGTGTTTAACTGAACTATGAAGGACATATTCCACCTGCATAGTTTCTTGTTAGATTCACACTTCGCTATGTAATCTTGTTCCATGATTGCATGTAGGAATCAAAACGACTGGCTCAGGGGCAAAGTTCTTTACCCAATGGAGATCTGAAAGTGAAGACAGAACATTGACAAAGGAGTTAGTTGTTCCTTTTTTTCTTCTTATTTTTTAAAGTACATTTCTTGTGTAACTTTGATGATTTACTGTTCATTTATTATCTTTGTAGAAGATCTTGATGAATCATGTGCACTCTATAGGATGTAATTAGCTCTTGTATGTAATTATGTGTGAGCTTATTTTCATGGAATCTTCTTGAGGGAAATAATTATATTGATGTGGTTGATATGCACCTATATGCACTTACTATAAATTTGATTTCCATTAAATTGCTTTCATGTTATTTTTATTTTTTAAAAACATGATTAGAAAAATGGTATGGCTTCTATTGTTCTACATCATGTACTAGATTTTGAGAACCTGAAAAAGGTTCATGTTCCTTGGGCCTTAGGCACCACCATAGTCACATGCTTGACCACAAGACCATAAAGATGAAATTTTAATGTTGACTTAACATCTATTTATTGATCTTGTATGGAACCAACAAGGCAAGTACTTATTTCTTGTGATAAGTGGCTAATGTGGATCTTTATGTCGAACAATTTGATTTATGGGAAATTGTTTCTGAGTTAGGTTTAACATAATGCTTTTAGTGAATTATGTTGCAAGGATACTTAGATCAAGGCTTCTTATCCATATCTGATACTTGGATAATTGTGGGTGCTTATTTTGATGTAGGCAGAAATTTATTAAGTATCCTACATATACCAAAGACATTAGGAAACTATGGAGTTAATGTTTCCAATGCATGGACTAGATGCATTGAAAGTTAACCCTAGCCCAATCTAAGATCTCAAATCAATCCAGCCCTTACCCAATCCAGCCCTTCCTGCAAGTGTCTGTAGGATGCAGGGGTAAAGCCTTCTAACAATGGACAAGAGATATGGAGTTCAATATTAAGTTGATTGATTAACTTGATCTCTTCATATAGTGGGTACGGGGAAACCTAGTTGTGATATTCCTAGTAAACTGCAATCAGAACATTTCTTTCAGGTTGATACTCTACGTTGGTAATTATAAAAAAGGATTACGTTATATTGGTACAAGATCTTTATGATCTATTTTTGGCTTTTTGTTTGTCAGTGGTGACTGGAATGCAGAAAACTTTGACTTGGGAGGATGATCCTCTTGGTGAACTGACCTTGCCCCAAACATACAGGTGAACAAGTAGAGAACAAAAATAACAATAACAACTAAGCCTTTAATCCCAAGTATTTGGAGTATATTATATGAACCAAAAGAGAACCATATCGGAATGATCACATGGATGATCCTTCTTCACTCTTTTCTATTAAGCAATATGTCTTTATCAAGCATTTAGTGTCCATATCTTTTCGTATCACCTCCATGTCATTTTGGGTCGTCCCTTCTCTCTTTGAACTTGTCCTATATTGATAAACTTCAATTATTAAATTGGTGCATATGTAGGTTTATATCGCATATGACCAAACTATAGTTGGTGAACAAGTAGAGAACAATGACAGAGAAATTGTTGCCATGATTTGTTTGGGCAAGTCATTTGATGCATATATGGGGTTCCTTAGAATTGTTTGACATTGCTGTAATGCAAATCTGGTGAAGACAAAGGACTGCCTTGTATCATCCATTTGAATGCAAGAAATTAATTATAAAATAGAACTCTCTTGAACTTTGGCCGTCCATATTAGTGCAAAGAATGCATGCTGCAGGTCAAGCTAGCAGCTAAATGAACCCCATAAACCGGTGATGATTGCAGTGGTTGGAGAGTTCTTTTCTTGAAAATTCACTAGTACTCAATATTCATTGGCCCAGCAGAACCTGCCTTTTGACAATCAACTGCTATATCCAAATTATGCACTTGGAGCTGGGGACTCGCTGAAATAGATCCATTGTCCAGGAGGGCTATCTAACTTCTACAACAACAACAACTAAGCCTTTTATCCCAAGTATTTGGGGTAAAAGGCTACATGAACTAAGCCTTTTATCCCAAGTATTTGGGGTAGGCTGCATGAACCAAAAAAGAATCACGCCGGATCGATCACTTTGATATTCCTTCTCCATTCATTTCTATCACGTAATATCTCCTTATTTAAACCTCTAGACTCCATATCTTTGCGTATCACCTCCATTCATGCTATCTAACTTCTAGTTTACAAAAATTTAGAGTCGTTATAGTAATGGCTGAAATTTGTCCAGTTTCGGGTGATTTTTGTTCTACTACCCAAGTGTGATTTTATGATGTTTTCAAGTCACTTTCTGTCACTGGTAACCCTTTCCCCATCAATGGTGCATGATCAGTCAAAATTCTAAAAAAAATTGACCAAGGTGAAGTATCAGCTATCAACTTGATGTTGATCCTCACTGAGCGATACCAAGTTCCCATAGATTGCAACTTGAAGAAGTGAGAGCAATGTCATAACCCATAATGGTCAACTGACAAGGTGGATAGACAAATCTTGACTGGGCATGCAGTTTACGTTCATGGAACCAAGAAAAAACATACAGCCTGAAAGTTCTTTTGATTGGATGGTAATTATCAATTTATGTAATGGAAGTTAGAGTGCTTAAACAAATTCTGGGAAGTTTAGATCTTAAGAAGGCCTAGCACCTCACGCGGAAGCTGTAGCTAGGCAAGGGTTATAGAGATCAAGGTCCTTGTAGGGTTATGGTAACAAATGAAAGCTGTAAAGATTTCATCAGTTGGAGAACATATAAACCGTGACCTTAGTACCAAGGGGTCTGTTGTTTTCGTATCCAGGTGATCAATTCTGTGCCTCTTGTTTTCTTATAGCATGAATGGTGTGGCTAAGCCCCCCGCGACTGAGTAATCAGTGATTAACGAAGTAAAATGCTACATTATATCACCTAGGGCTGCGTAGCATACATAAGAATATATAGTACAAATGTACAATGGCGACCAACATACTAAAAATATACATATGACGGGTCAAAAAGTCATATATCTTCCAAGCCCATCTAAGGTTCACTGATCGTCCTCAGCCAATCACCGGCCATCATTCTTGTTTGGCACAATAATTTTACATCTAATCGCATTTACGTTTTTCCCGGCTATCATGCTCCCATGGGAGGTTCTCGGACCCATGTTCCTGATAGGATTGTCACCATGCGTACTAATACACCAAATTCTTACCAGTGCTCTGCAGAAACTATCGATTGCATGATTCAAATTAAATCGTGATTTAACTTCCAAATAAATTAGTTTACCAAAAAAGTTTTGTAGGTTTCTTTGGTTTCTTCTTCATTCCCTTTGAATCTCTTGTATATATTTTCCTCGTTGCCTTTGGGCATGTATTTTGTAGCATTTCAGTTTTTATGAAATGAAAGAGGATGACTCTGGTTTCTAGCTTCCCAAGAAAAAATTTCCTTGCTTTCGTTTGAAAGTCATCATATTATACAATGCTAGTTTGTTTGTGCAAGTGCTTAGCATTTTTGTGAGTTTTGCAGTTGCAAGTACTAAATGCCACCATTAGATTGAACCACTGGCTGTGTGCGCAAAGGATTAAAGGATACTTCTCACTTTCAGTATCCCGTCTCTTTCCTCCTGATTTTTCAATGTTATATTCATTGTTACATCTGTTCGCAACGGAATTTCTTCGCTTTCCTTCCATTGAATAAACTCGAATTACAACAGAAGAGAACAATAGAAAAGAACAAACGAGAGAATTTTATATCTCAATCGCTCTCTTTTACAATGATTTGTGTGAGATATGTGGCGATGGGATCTGTCAAGCAGCTCCTTTGGACGATCTGACGTCGAGATCTTCTCTCTTGAAGATGACGGCCGACTGTAGATGATCTCCTCTGGTCTTGATTCGTTCAAGGCTCTATGCGTAACTCGAACTTCACCAAAACCTTTGGATGCCGAAAAGAAGAGAAGAAGACCTCTAGGGTTCCTCAAAAGGGTATTTATAGCCTTAGAATCATATCAGAGTTTTTATCTAAATAGAATTTGCTCTCATCAAGAATTCCAATCAAATATCTTAGTTTTGATTTAAATCTCTTGATTTAGAGTTCTGATTGGACTCAATTTGGGTATTTGGATAAGCCCAAATCTTAATCTCAATCAATTTGAGATTCTGGTTATCTGCTCACGCGGAGATAATCTCATCAAAATGCGAAGTTAAGAACCAGAACGCGGAGTTAACGCGGAGATATTGAACATCTCCGCGTTTTACTCAAACGCGAGGCTAATATAGCCAAACGCGGAGCTACAGAGTTAGCTCCGCGTTCTGTTGTGAAAAACTCTATTTACTTAGAAATTTTCACTGCCAACAGAACCCCCTCCAAAGTTTTCAAAATGGTTTAGAACTTAGCAAATTTTGAAATACTTTGGATCTTTAAACGCAGAGTTAAAATACCAAGTTTATCTCGCGTTTTGTTCACTTGCGCGGAGCTAAATAGCTTCGCGCTCTAGTGAGTAACTGCTCATTAATTGCTCAGTAATTACTCTGAACCTTGCGCCGAATACCAAGAGACGGGTTCTCTCTTTTAAATAGAGGCTTTAGACCTTCTTCCTCTTCATTTCATCCAAAGAATCCAGAAATCTGGAGCTCCGGCGACCGGACGACTCATGCGAACGAGCGGTCATTTGATCAGACTTCGTTCGATTTTCCATAGATTTTCATCACTAGGATGTCATCTAAGAAGAGTACGGCGTCGCGCGCCTCCTCACCATCGGCGGCCGGCATTAGCAGCAGCGGCAGCGGTCGAGGCATTGGCCACAATGGCGAGCCAATCCATGCTGCACTAATTGGAGGTAGAAATTTCAGCTTTGCGGACTCCTTAGAACAATTTTTAAGTGTTTTGGCTCGGTTTTAATCGGCCAATCATTTCCTTTACCGGCGAGATCGCCGTTTTCCGGCCGTAAGGAAAACTCTGGTTTTTTTCTACGCGAAGTTATCGTGTCATCATCGCGTTTGAAACACGGGGCTATTTTAACTAGCAGTCGCGTTTTAACGCGAGGCTATTTTGACTAGCAGTCGCATTTTAACGCGAGGCTATTTCCTCAAATGCGCTCGGAGTTTATCCTTAGCTCTGCGTTTTCATACTTGGAAGATTTTTTGAGTTTTGTAAAACTTTTTCTAACTCTTTATTTTTCTTTTGCAGTGAAGTACTTGGACCAGATCCTTTTTGAAGAGGAGTGCGTGTGGCTCTTCCGATCTTCATCGGCAAAAGTAACTCTAAAGAAGCCAGAAGCATATGCTTTACAACATAGTTGCAGGTTTCAAGCTCTGGTTCCAAAAGATAAACTTTTGAAGGAGTTACAAGAACTCTGCGGCAGCTCTTTCAGTTTTCTTGAGGACCATTTCTGTTATATGACAATCTCTGTTGCTTTCCAAAGCAATAGAGATGATCATCTAAGGGCTTGTAGCATGTCGAATCCAACTTGTGCATCTTCATTAGGATTCTTGTAGCAGTATCTTCAGATGATCCACTAAGAAATTTTAAACAGATCATAGCTGTCTTTTGTATGTGAACCAGGGAATTTCAACACTCCAAGGAGGAAACTCGTTGTCGGGTAATTAATGAGTCGATGAATAGGTTGAAGTTTTTGGGAGAGCTATAACTCCCTCTTCTTCTATAATTTTTTGCTTCATGAATAAAGATAATTCCTTTTCTCTTTATCTGTTGGCTTCAAAAATTTTGCTTGCTCAATAAATAGATGGTTCATAGTTTCGGTAAAACAATCTAAGGCTCATTTGCGTAACTTAGACTTGTTAGTACCTGAAATGATCAGATAAGGATCATTTTAATTTAGACAGAGCCGCCTAATTGCACATGCCTTAGTTTGATGGAGGCGGTTCAAGGCTCTCATGCGTAACTTGAACTGCACATACCAAGATGATCGGGTCAGGATCATCAGATTTCGGCAGATACGCCTAATTGTGCATGCCTAGCAAAGAGTTCAAGTGCTCATCTGCGTAACTTGAACAAGTGTAGGCGGTTCAAGGTTCTCATGCGTAACTTGAACTGTACATACCAAGATGATCGGGTCATGATCATCAGATTTCGACAGAGGCGCCTAATTGCGCATGCCTAACAAAGAGTTCAAGTGCTCATCTGCGTAACTTGAACAAGTGGAGGCGGTTCAAGACTCTCATGCGTAACTTGAACGGAGATGGGAATAATCCAAATCATACTGTCAGAGATAAAAACTTAACATGACAGGTTTTATGGGATTTTTAGCAAACTCCCAGCTATCAACGGATTTGATTAGCCTTTACTAATCGCCGTTTGCGTTGGGCTAGCCATGCTATTCCCTTAGCATGGTGAGTTGTCGAGGAGTTGATTTCCTCTCCCATTTGCCTTTAATAGCATTGGGTAGTTAATTTCATACTTTTACCCCCAGTATGATAGGATTGACGAGGAACTTTTATCTCCTCTTCCCTCCGCTTTAACAGTATTGGGCAATTGATTTTATACTTTTACCCCCAGTATGATAGGGTTGGCGAGGAACTTAATCTCCTCTTCCCACCGCTTTAACAGCATTGGGCAATTGATTTCATACTTTTACCCTCCAAGTATGATAGGGTTGGCGAGGAACTTGATCTCCTCTTCCTGCCGTTTTAACAGCATTGGGCAATTGATTTCATACTTTTACCCCCCGTATGATAGGGTTGGCGAGGAACTTGATCTCCTCTTCCCGCTGCTTTAACAGCATTGGGCAATTGATTTCATAGTTTTACCCCCAGTATGATAGGGTTGGCGAGGAACTTGATCTCCTCTTCCGGCTGCTTTAACAGTATTGGGCAATTGATTTCATGCTTTTACCCTCAGTATGATAGGGTTGGCGAGGAACTTGATCTCCTCTTCCCACTGCTTTAACAACATTGGGCAATTGATTTCATAGTTTTACCCCTAGTATGATATGGTTGGCGAGGAACTTGATCTCCTCTTCCCGCTGCTTTAACAGCATTGGGCAATTGAAATATTTTTATTTATAGCACCCAACTAGCCATTCCAATGGTTATTGAGAATAACAGAAGCATGATGTTTATTGTCGTCAATATTTTCGGCACCCCCAGCCAAATCCGGCTGTTAACCAATGAGGACGATTCGATCGCAGCTGTGGTTCGGAGCATATCCAAGGTGCCAGCTTGCAAGTGCGGGCTGCCCGTGCTTGGTGTCGATATTGACTTCCCTACTGGTACAGGGGTTGCTCTGGTAGGGAACTCATTGGTTCCTACTACTAAAGTTGTCATATTTGCAGAAACTTTCTTCTGTTCCTCTTTAAGTGTGAGAGTCCCGGCTTCTATCAATGCCTGAATTCGGTTCTTAAGAGGATAACAATCCTTAGCTGGGTGCCCGACATTCCGATGGTACAGGCAATAGTTAGGGTCGTTGTTTTTACCAGCGTCTTCCGGTTTTCCATTTTCCGAAAGCTTTAACATACCCTTCCTGAGGAGGGGATGGAATAGAGTACTTGTCTGCTTCGTCTTGAACGTATAAGTTCTATCTTGTCGGGGCCTATTTTGACCTGCACCTCTCAGATTCTGAGGTTTTGGTTTTGGATCTGCAACTGACGCCATCACAGCCTTCTCTTTATTTTTAGGATTCTGTGGATATGGCCTGTTATTCGTAGAGTTTCTCGTGCTACGAGATTCCTCAATCCGGCGAATTATATTTTCCGCCTGCTCTCCCTGCCTCAGCAGATCTTTCCAAGTTTTAGACTCTACAACTCCCATTCTTATCAGCACGCCGGTCCTGAAGTCATACTTACAGGTTTCCACTAGAGTTTCTTGGGTCATACCATGTCGACAACACACGGACTTTTCCCTGAAGCGTTCAATGAAACTCTTCACCGTTTCCTCTTCCCTTTGTTTCGTTGCAAGGAGGGAATGAACCGATATCTCGGTATCATCCTCAAAGAAACGCGCCAAGAACTGCTTCTCGACATCATACCAAGCATTTCTAGTCCCCGGGGGCAACTGCATAAACCATGTAAAAGCAGGCCCTCGCAGGGTGCTCGCAAATATCTTGGTCATTATGGGATCATTTCCCATCAGATGACCTGTCTGCGATATAAAGTAATATAAGTACTGACTTGGGGACCCCCCTTCCCGTTATATGACTCCAATTTGAGGGGTTTATATTTTTCTGGATAAGGGGCGAAGTCCCACTCAGGCGGATATGGCCTTGAAATCCCACATTCTTTCAGTTCCTTCTTGTGCATCAAGACATCAAGCTGGCTTTGCAATTTCTTGATCTTTTCTCCATGAGGATCATGGAAAGAGTATTTGTCATCATCCTCATGTATCGAATAAGCCTTTTCTTCTTTAATTTCTTCATTTGTTTTAGGTGGCAGTTCCGAAGAAATTTTAGCCTTATCGTCAGCTATCTTCTGGGTATTTTCGACTACTTTTAGAAGTATTAGTTTGAGGTCATTAATGGCCCTTTGCTGACCTCGAATCATCTGCTCTTGGGCCTCTATCCTCTGGTCAATATCATCAGACCTGTCCACCACATATGACTTTGATTTTCATGGTCGGAAAGATGTATAAGATTGTGCGGAAGTTATAACTGAATTGTCGCTGTCGTCATCACAGAATCCTTTTAAAAGTTTCTTGTAATTCCGAGGAGCGACAAGGCCTGATTTGAGCCGGGTAAAATGATGAGGTTCTTCATCGTCTGTATCTGACTCATATTCTTTTTCCCTAATCTTTTTGCTCTTACTGACCATATTTGAAGTTGCCGCCTTTACCTCTTTTTCCTTGATTTGATATCTCAAATTATTCTTCTTCCTTTTCGGAGTATGAGACTCAGTTATTCTATTAAATAAAGAAATTCTTTTCTTACCACAGCAGCAATTATTCAGCACAGCTGATATTATTTGCTCGCAATGGCATGTCGAATGTGACTGAGTTTGACTCGTTTTCTTTTTACTCGTCAAATAATTTCTGAGATCAAGTTTTTTAGAAAATAGAGAATCTTCAGTTATATTTTGGACATAGGGCCCACTTGGCTGATGGAGGGGTCCAAGAGCCTGCTGTAACCCCCCATGACTGGTGGCGTTATCTGTGCTATACTTATCAGCCTTTATTCTGTATAATGGCTGATTTACGCGGGGCTAGGACATAGCCTCGCGTTTTACGCTAGTCTCTCGTTTTACGCTGACTAGGCGTTTTTGCAGAAGTTTAACTTTTGTTTGTTTAGCCTCGCGTAAAGGAGTATCCTCACACGCTGGTATTATTTTGCGATTAGCGCAAGAATCCTTGGCTTCGCGTTTAACGCTTGGCTCAAGTTTTTGTTCAAGTCAATAGCCTCGCATGGGGAGTTTTAACTACATGCTGGCTTATGCTCGCGTTTTGCGCGAGTTTTGGCACTTTGGCCAGTTTCATAACTAAATTCAGTAATCTCGCGTGGAGACAATCCATCGCACGCTGGCCTGAAGTTAGCTTTGCGATTTGCTACGCTAGCCTTGCGTATTACGCTGGCTTGGCGTTTCTTCAGAAGTTTACCTTCTGGAATCTTAGCCCCGTGTGGAAGAAAATTCCTATATGCTGTCTTACTCTTGTGATTAACACAAGTCACAATTTCACGTCTAGCGCGATTTTTACGATTAACGACAATCTGCCAATCATCTTCGCGATTTACGCGGAGGTGAGGCATCTTGCGTTTCTCGCAAGTACTACTGGTTTCGCGTTTCTCGCTAAGCTCAGTATTAGCCTCGCGTGGAGAATTACACGCTAGCTGTAAAGAACTTTTATCCTCGCATTTCTTGCGAGTGTAAGAAATCTTGCGTTTTTCGCAAGTGCTACTGGCTTCGCGTTTATCGCTAAGCCCAGTAGTAGCCTCGCATGGAGAATTACATGCTGCCTTTAATGAATTTTTATCCTCGCGTTCCTCGCGAGTGTAAGAAATCTTGCGTTTATCGCAAGTGCTACTGGCTTCGCGTTTATCGCTAAGCCCAGTAGTAGCCTCGCATGGAAAATCACATGCTGGTTTTAAGGAGATTTTATACTCGCATTTATCACGAGTGTCAGAGATACTGCGATTAACACAAATCTTACTGGCTTCGCGTTTCACGCTAAGCTCAGTAATAGCCTCGCGTGGAGAATCACACGCTGGCTTTTCCTTGCGATTAACGCAAGTTGTAGCTTCGCGTTTAACGCGATAATGACTGGTCTCGCGATTAGCGCGAGTCAGTTTGCAAGGGACCATAGCCTCGCGTTTTATGAAATTAGCCTCGCGTTCAATGCGGGTTTTGAGGGCTTTTCGCCTTGCTCTCCGATTTCTATTTCGGAGTTGGGTTCTGGTCAATCTAGTTCCCAGGCCTTCTTTGGCAGTAGAGAGGCCATCCTCTGCTAGGATTTCCTGTCCAAACACCGGCTCTATGGTCGCGGTCTCCAAAGATCTCCGTTCATCGGTGGATACCTTTTTATCCGTTCCTCGAGTATTGGAGCGCACGCGACGATAGCGCCGCATTTCGGTCAGGTTACCTGACTCAGAGAAGAGATACTCCTCGTACTTCTGCTGGTTGATTTCAACGACCAGCATGTCTACGTCGGATCCGATCATATCGACGTCCGATTGCGCCACAATCTCTTCATCAGTGAAAGAGACAGCTCCCACTATGGTCGTCAGTTTGTTCGCAGCGGAATTTCTTCGCTTTCCTTCCATTGAATAAACTCGAATTACAACAGAAGAGAACAATAGAAAAAAACAAACGAGAGAATTTTATATCTCAATCGCTCTCTTTTACAATGATTTGTGTGGGATCTGTGGCGACGAGATCTGTCAAGCAGCTCCTTTGGACGATCTGACGTCGAGATTTTCTCTCTTGAAGATGACGGCCGACTGTAGATGATCTCCTTTGGTCTTAATTCGTTCAAGGCTCTATGCGTAACTCGAACTTCACCAAAACTTTTGGATGCCGAAAAGAAGAGAAGAAGACCTCTAGGGCTTCCCCAAGAGGGTATTTATAGCTTTAGGATCATATGAGAGTTTCTATCTAAATAGAATTTGCTCTCATCAAGAATTCTAATCAAATATCTTAGTTTTGATTTAAATCTCTTGATTTAGAGTTCTGATTGGACTCAATTTGGGTATTTGGATAAGCCCAAATCTTAATCTCAATCAATTTGAGATTATGGTTATCTGCTCACGCGTAGATAATCTCATTAAAACGCGGAGTTAAGAACCAGAACGCGGAGTTAACGCGGAGCTATTGAACATCTCCGCGTTTTACTCAAACGCGAGGCTAATATAGCCAAAAGCGGAGCTACAGAGTTAGCTCCGCGTTCTGTTGTGGAAAACTCTATTTACTTAGAAATTTTCACTGCCAACAACTTCCATTCTCGACTCTTGTCTCCATATCATTTGCATTCTCAGCTTATGCGAGCTGTTTACATAAACAGTATAAAATGCTACTAGCTACTGATTATTTGTTTTGATTACAGGACAATGGAGGACTACTACAACAACTACAAGTAGCTTTTACGTAGATCCTATGTGTTCTGAAGAGAGATTACCTCAGTTTCCGCGATTTATGCTGTCTGAACCACAACATAAATCATCATTTTCCCTCTTCTAGTTTGCTGAATTGTTTGATCCGATAACGCAAACAATTCTGTTCATTCATCGGCCAAATTCCCACCACTGTGAAGTGGCACATGATTGATCTGGCAGCCAACTGGGCTGATGAAAGCATAACTGCTGCTGCTGTTCGGATGGTAGTAGCAAGCCTCCAATCGGTGGTTCGTTGAAGAAATCCTCCGTCTCCTTCTCGTTGTATGGCCTGTACTGATTCTCTTCGTCATCCGAACTCATTGGCCTCGTATCTGTTTTGTCCGTCACCGGCAAATCTGGCCTAATTTGATGACCATCTGTTTTGCTGTAGTCGCTTCCCTTCCATCTTTCCTCCATTGGCTTAGCCAGCAGCTCAGCTAGCTTTTGCAACTGCATGGAAACATCAAAGTATCCTTCTAAATTTCTAATCCTGTGTACAAATTTGAATTTGAAAACTTTGAATGGAATGTGCTTACCTGTTTAGCAAGCATTTGCTTCTCATTCTTCAGCAACTCGAAACTGGAGAGCAGTGCATCATAATCTGCTCTCAGCGCATTGTACTCCCTCTCCAGCTGCTTCGCCTTCCACCTCGCTCGCTTGTTCTGGAACCATATCGCGACCTGCCTCGGATGCAGGCCGAGCTCCTTGGCGAGCTGCAGCTTCTTCCTTGGTTCCAACTTCGTCTGTGTCTGGAACATGAGCTCCAGTGACTTCACCTGCTCCTCACTGAACCGCCTCTTCTTGTTACCCTTCTTGCTCGAAATCGTATCTATCCAGATGTAACTGTCCCCTTCATCCACCTCAGGGTATTCTTCGCTCTCCGCCATTCTTCTCTGCTGAGAGAAAAGTTGGATTCTTTTGAATTGCGGCTGAATGCTTTTTCAAAAACTTTCGCACCCCAACTCTAGAGCAGAAGATATAGGATTGAGAGAGAGCAGCTGCAGTGCACGCCTGGCGTGTTGATTGTAAGGCTGAAGGGGACGGGGCACCCAATGACAGCAGTTATCGTGGAGGACTTGGTTACTTGGCATCTCTCGATCAGCAAACAATAAGCTCTGCTTGTAAGTGTATCCTTGTTGCTTGTTGCTTCAGAATTTTCTTCCCCCATCTTCTCTCTCTTTCTCTTTCCCTTCTCTCATCTTTCGTCCTCTTGCGAGACTAAACTTTCTCTAGACTCTCTCCTGTAGTTAGGGTATGCATTGCTCATGGTCACCTTAAGCAACTCCTCACCCTCATATATCTCTTAAATATCAAAGTGAAGCATGAGTAACCTAAGTATACGGTATATCACCTAATATTGGTTTCACATTTACTGGTACAATCCCACATTTTGATACTTCAAAATTCAAATCACCATTGGAATCGGCAGATATCGATATTGGTGATACTCGATCACGTCTATCGCTCATATATACGGGTGGATCCAGGCATTCGAGAATACGGTAGGTAGAATTATTTGGGGATGAGCTGTTTGAATAGCTCATCAAGAGGCAAAGTATTTTTGCCCGGAACGGAATCTTCGTCCAGAAAAAATATATATTATAACAATACAAACTTTACGATAAAATTAGCCAATACATCTTAAATGTAATGAATTATGATATTAACTAATATTTTTTTAATTATGTTTCTAAAATAACGATAGAAAATGTTACTACAATCTATGAAAATACTAATTGTTGTCCTATGGATAAGAGATGAAAATTCAAATTCTACTAATACATTGAAGAAAAAGTAATTTATAGAGATGAAGTTGGAAAATTGTAATATTGGAGGGTAAAAAATATGTTTTAGTTTTGACTCCAGATTTTAGAGGAGCATACACGAAATTTGAGGAATGCAGATTTATAAAAATTGTAGAAATTAAGTTATTAGTTAACAACAAATTAAATTTTGAGGGAAAGATATATGTGGACGGATCTGAGGTGTTGGTCGCTAAGAAAGCAATGGAGTTAGGGAGAGGACTGCACCGCGGGGCACCGGAATTTTCGTGGGTCCAGATGGAACGCAGTGTAGTGCGGCCCGGTGGGCCCTCAAGTAAAGACAAAAGGGCCTGTCTCTCCAAAACCTAGAAAAATGAATTTAATTTTAATTTAGTGTTAGAAAAACAATAGAAAATGTGGAGGACACATGGGCGGATGAGGTGGGGGTGGGCCTCAGGACAGCGACGGGTTGTCCTTGGATGAAGGGGGACGTGTCGGGTAGTGTGTGGGTGAGCGTAGCAATGCGTGGGATTGTGGTCTTTAGGCAGAGTCCGCGTCTCCCGAGCCTTTGGGCTGGGGCCGTCTCCCTTCTCGGGCCCTACCCATCTGTCGGCAGCTACAGCATCGAAGAGCAAGCGGGCGTGTTCGCTCTTCGGCCCTTCACCCATCTGATCCCTCCCTCCCTCTCTCTTACATGATCCGGGGACTATTATTAGTTAATTAATTTCCAAACGCATTATCAAAACTAGAAGTTGTAAAATAAAGTATAAAATTTTATAAAATTATAATTTAAACTCTATTATGATAAGTCATAAATATGCCACAAAACATAACTCATGCTATATAAATTTCAAAAATCATTTATCATGCCCTTACATGCATTTAATGCTACATAATAATAACGTTAGGTTTCTAATAATTATCGCCAGAATCATGATTTTATAAGAATTACATTGAGAAATTGAAGCCACAACATCAAAAACATATTGTATCTCAAATACTTGGAGTTGGCTACATGAACCAAAAGAGGATCATCGATCACTTTGATAGTTCTTCTCCATTCGTTCCTATCAAGTAATATGTTCTCATTTAAACCTCTATAATCCATATCTTTTCGTATCTCCTTCATTCATGTTTTCTTCGCTCTTTTAACTAGTTTTACATTGATAAATTCCTCTCGTCGAACTGGTGCATTTGTAGGTTTACGTTGCACATGATGACCAAACTATTGTAAGCGATCAAAAACAAAATGCAGTTGTTAAAAATATGAAACCAAAGCTCGAGATGAATTTATTATTGGATGCATAAAATGATTTTTTTTTTTTCTTTCTTTTTCCTTTTACGTTATTAGTTTGACTTGATTTGTTACAGTTGATGGTTTGTTTTGTATAAACGAGCAAATTATCATATAATAAAGGTATGTTCTGAGCAGAATTCTTCCGTCATTGAAAAAAAAATTAAAAAAATAGACGGACAATCGTACAACAATCGTAAAGAACCAAGGAGTGTCTAGAAGCAAAGATACATTAATAACCACTATAAATATCGATAGAATTATTCATTATTGTAATAACTACATGTGTCTAGTTTTTCACTTTAGATTTTTTTTTTTTTAATCATTTCCAAAATTTTCGTAAGTAACAAGAAAAGAAATTTGGGGAATCAAAATTGATTGATGAATTCGGGTCGAAATTTCTTATTGCTTATCGGGTTCGGATCAGAGTCAGACCATTTTTCCTAGCGAGCCTAGTTTTTTTAGTGAGTCCATACTCTTTTTTGAAAAGAAGGATTTTTCTAGTGAGCATACTCAAAATTTTCTTTACTACATTTCCTTATTTTCTCCCCCATACTTCTCTTTCCTTTTCTCTCCCATACTTTTCTTTCCTTTTCGTTTCACCTTCCTAAGTTCTAGAGCCGAGAGGAAAATCAATCACATACCGCTGCTACGAGAGAGAGAGGAGAGAGAGAGAGAGAGAGAGGAGAGAGATGGCGAGCAGAGTGGAGGTGCTGGCGGCGTATAGATCGCTGCTGAAGGCGACAAGGAAATCATGCACCGGAGACACTCCCATGTTGTCGGAGTCGGAGGCAGTGATCCGTCGAAGATTCGAGAACAACCAGAGCGTGGCATCGGAGGCGGAGGTGAGGAGGCTCCTCGACGAGACAAAGGAGGCGTCCCACTTTATCACCCGCATGATCGTCCAGACCAAGCTTGGTTTATTAGATCATCATCGACATTAGAAACTGATAAAAAATCATAATTTACATCTGATTGTTGAAAGATTGATTCTTTCTTGTTCAAATCCATGAAGAGATTAAAAGTGACTAAAATAAGTTAATTTTATTTACCTAGAAATTGTTGGTTGATCGTGATCATAATTTATTTCTTAGAATAATTTTTGGGTGAAAGATCAATGATTACTTCTGGTCATCGTAGCTCTGATCTCAAGGAGCGGGAGCTCTCTAGCCGTCGCAACTCCGTCTCCATCTCTCCTGGCCATTCAAGAGATAGTTCGTTCGTTAGATTTTTAGTTTTATTTATTAATTTCTTATTATTGTTTGTTTGTTTTTGTTTCGATTGAATGGATAAGCGAATGGAGAGTTGAGAGGGGAGAAAGAGAGATGGAATGTGATGCTGACAGAAGGTTTTCATCACCGTCATCAAATCTGCTCACTCTGTTGGATAATTTCTCATCTATATTAATGGGCTTTTGAATTTTTATTTATTTTTTTCTTTTTTTTAATGTAAATTTTGATTATTTTTTTTTTAGTTTAACAGGTGTGAAAATCAATACAAATCCAAGCTATATGGACGAAGAGGGAAGGCTCAAGAATTTTCCCTTCAACGATTTCACCAAATCTTTACATGATTGCAGCTTATGCCCTCCAAATATGTGCAAGGTAAAATTTTTATTGTATGACTTTTGTTATAGGGCTTAAACTTGAAAGCGTTTTCAGAAAATTTAAAATATTTATTTTTGGGCTGAGATTATAAAAAATCATGAATTTCTTATAAACAAACTGAATTAATCAAAATTCTTGAAGAAAATATTTGACAAGCTTCAAAAGCTAAGCATATCAAATTCTTTGATATTTTAGTTTTATAGACTTCTATTGTTCTAAATAAGTACTTACTCACTGAACAGGGTAAGATTATAGAACGAATTCGAGCACCAATATTTGCAAAGCGCAAGAAGCAATTTACTGGTTCTATACGTAGGTTGTGTACAAATAGGTGGTTGGATGAGGCGCTGGAGGTGTTACGTCTAACTCTTTGCTTGATGATGGACTGTGTAAGGGTGAGAGTATGCCGCCTCCAAATCTGCCAAGCTCTATGATCTACAAACTGGATTTTTTTTTCCTTTTTTTATTTTTTTTTATTTCGCATTTATTTGTATTTATTTGTGTATTGATGAAATCTGTAGTTGGAAAGGGTAAACTTTGTGTACAAATTTAAGATATATATATATATTTTTTTTGTATTTGTTGCATAATCAATTCTTGAATGCAATTATATTTTGATTTCTTCACCTGATAGGTTTTTATAACAAAATTACAACATGACATTTAGGTTTCTTGTGAATAGAGGAAGAAAATGGCAGGTTTATAACACCGCTGCTAGGTGCCAGTACTCCACTATGATGTTAATATGTTCGGAGACATAATTAACATTGTTCGGGATATATACCGAAATGTCTCATCTACTGTCGGGACTGTCAGTCCGAATATGATTTCTCCTGTTTGGACTGTAAGTCCAGACACACAAACCACTAGCTGGATTATCAGTCCGGATAGTGGAGAAACTATCCAGACTGTGAGTTTTTTTATTCATAATTTTTATGAATTTATACTGTTTTTAGAATTTTTGAGTAAGGAAATGTCTAATAAAATGAATTTTCGAATTTAATTTATTAGATAATTTAATATATAGAAAGATTTGATGGAATAGTTGTAGGTTTTAGATTTTTTTTTTTTTTTTTTTTTTTCGGTGAGCTAAGCAGAAGTTTAAGAAAAGAGAGAAGAGAGATTGGCTCACTGGGAAAAATGGTGTGCCCATCTAGAAACTCCCGATTGTGATGATGCTGGGGGTAAAAGAGAGCTCCGCTGTAATTTGTGATTTCAAACCCTAAATCTTCGTCGAGTTTCTCTCTCCCCCTTGTAATTTGTGATTTGCGATTGAGATTTCATTGATTTTAGATGGAAACGAGCTCATCGATTTTCTCGCCCTTTACTTTCGATCGCTGCAAGAAAGGTATCAATTTGTTAAATTTCTCTTGATTTTTCATGTTTCGGATGTGATTATTCTTCAACTATTGTTCAATTTGATTCTTTTTTGGGGCTGACAGAACATTGTTCGTCAATGTATGCTCAAAATTTGTGAAAATTTGGGATTAGGTGCTTAGGGTTTTGATTGAAGAACAGCTAGAATTGCTAAAGAGTCGTTAGTTTAAAGAATTTGTTGTCTGTTCTGATGCCAATCACAAAGTTTTATACTTTTAGTATTGCTACACGTAGGTAATATTTTGTATACTTGCTTGTGAGTAATTAGTTTAACATGAATTAGGAATTGAACCAGTGGATGGTTGATGTTTTCGACTAGTTTCGATGGGTGCAAAGAGATAAGATATTAAGCATAAAAAAGAGATGACATTGTGGAAGAACAATCGTTTAGATGTTAAAATGTTGTTTTATATGGTGTCTTTAATTCATAAGAACAGTCTGGGTGCACCACCACCAACCAACTCTTTCTACTGCATTTCTTCTTCTTGTTTGCCTGCCTCTTCTTGAACCACTTTCCACCTTGTCTTGTTGCTGCATCTATTATTCTTCGGTAAGTTTAGGTACAAGGTAGGTTGCCCTTTTAACTGAATGTGCGGGCTTCGTGGCTAAATGGCTAATGAGAGAGAACTGTTGGATATTCGCTTGGTATGTGCACGGGGTGTAATGCTGCTAATGCAGTATGTTCATGTTTGTAGTCATCATGGAGAGAGTGCTATACAGTGGAGTTATTTATTTATTACTGTGATAGATAGGTGAACTGGTCCCACATTTTTCCAAGTTTTGAACCGTGGTTCTCTTACACTTCCTACGGACCAGCTGAGCATGCCTTTGTTGGTAATCTAAGTTGTTATGCGAACTGCTGATGGGATTCATTTTGTGATTAATTCAAATTCTTGCTTATGATTATGTATATGATTGTCCAATTATATATATATATATATATATATATATATATATATATATATATATATATATATATATATATATATATATATATATATATATATATATAAAAGTCCTACTTACGAATTTACAAGGGAGGAAATGTCATTTATAAATGATGCACATGTAATGCAAATTGTAGAATAAAAATGTATTAGGAGGGTTTCATGAAGCCAAGAAGTTGTTTCTACCCCGTGAAACTGCTAATATCACTACTGATTATAAGTGTTCGAGGCAACAATCAATTTTGTCTTTGAAGTGCCAAGACCTTTTACATGGGGCATTAGCACTAGCTTTTGACTATTTGTTATCTCTTGTAGTGAAACTTCTACTTGCATTTAGAAAATTTAATGGTCTAAGGAAAAATTTCAATGCAAAAGGAAAAGGTATTAATATTAAATGGAGTGAAAAGATTTTTATAGCTTAATAAGAAATGCTAAGTTGAAGGAATCCATATTCGTTGACATTGATATTAGATGTTAGGGAAGGGACAATCCTCTAGGCTCTTTGGTTTAAGATAAAAATTTTGAAAGCCATCAATAGTGTGCTTTATATATATATATATATATATATATATATATATATATATATATATATATATATATATATATAAACAAGCACTGTTTGAAGTAGCTATCCTTGCCAAGGCTCCTGCTTCATGTAGGCAATGAAATTTTATGAATTAGAAGAAGATATGATCATCTGTATCCTGAGCCTGTGCGCATGTGCAATTGCTTTGTGCAAGGATTAATTCAAATATTAAGGTAGCACTGGACTTGGGCTGTTGAGTCAGCTTGCCAAGGGCATATGGGTTCGTAAGAATAGAGTGAGATAGCCAGAATTTTGTTCCATCTTTGGCTTCTTACTGGGTCTCTTAACTTTGTAATGAATAATACTGAGTTCTCATAATTCTTTTTTCTACCTGCATTAAAAGGCGAGATGGTTCTGAACTCGAACCACGACAATTATCCCATATATTAACAGTAGCCCTTCATATGAATCCAAATACCATTGCATGTGCATTAGGAGGTTTAATTGGTATGCTATAAAGCAGATTCCAATGTTTGGGAAGCCAGTCCTCCACTACAATGTTGCATAAGAGATTTCCTCCAAATATGGTGAGGGAAAAGCAATGAATCTCTTTTAGGTATGTAGTATAGTATGTATATGTAATGACATCTATATTGATTCGAGACTTCTAGAATGGATCTTAAGTTGGTATGTTAGTAGAAGTAAAACGGGTCCACTGGTAAGTTTGCATGCCTCTAAATGTGTCATTTGTCCAGAAGACCTATAAGTTAATGAATGCCAAGACTTCCCGAGATGATTTGAGGAGGGAGACATGATCTCTGACTCTAGTCCTTGAGATGCCACTTTGGGACTTTGGTTTTGAAATATCATTAGCAGCATCTGGTCACTACTCATGTTAACAATATGTGATATTCGTCTGCATGCGATTTACTGGTGCATACTGAATATATATACTGTATATGTGCTGTATATGCCATCTATAGAATTTTAGAATAACCTTTTTAAAAATTATAAAATCAGGAAAATACGGAATAAATATAAAAAAATTAGAATACCCTTTATACTTATAGATGCATGCAAATAAAATAAGAAACAAGGAAATGTAAACATATTGAAGGAAATGAAACAATATTGAATCTGTTCTTAATTAACAAATAGACATAACAAAAACAGTTAATTGACGAAGTTCTCAGGTAGAATGGAGCAAAAGCATTTAAATAGCTAACTTAAGCTAAATGGGGGTAGATTTCAGGTTAGAATTTAAGTTCCGTACAGGAGCATAGTAAATATGAAGGCGCATGAAGACTATGTAACCTCATAATTGTTTTATGCTATCAATGTTAACTCATTTTTTGTGTGATAACCTATGCAAATATGTGATTAAGAAGTACATATATGCAACTGCGTAAAACATATTTTAGAATGCTAGTCATTAAAGAGAGATGTTTGAAAAATAGCTTGGAACTTACATGGAGGACTTTATTAAAGAAAAACAAGGGGAGTGTTTCCGACCATTGCATTAATAGAATTAGCACGTGTATGCATTCACGAAAATAGGTCTTAACCCTTAATTTTCATAATCGTAAATTTTCATAACCGTAGGGGTCCTATAGTCCACTTTTCTTATTTCATCGCATTTTTACACATCTTTAGTGAATTTCTTGTGTAACTTCCAAACTATAAATCAATAGATTACAAAATTTTTCCACATGTATCCACTCAAAATGTCTGGTTTAACCCTCAGGTTTCATAGATATAGAGTCCTACAGTTAGTTTATCTTATTTTGTCATATTTTTACCCGTATTCAGTGAATTTCTAGCGTAACTTCCAAACTATCTATTAAGAGAAAACGATTTTACTATCAATATACACTCACGAAATGAGACTTAACCCTCAATTTTCATAAACAAAGGAGTTCTATAGTCTGCTTTTCCTACTTAGTTGTATTTTTGCACGTATTTAATGAATTTCTAGTCTAATTTCCAAACTCTCCATTAGTAGAATTCGAAACTTTACCATGTATATATTACACTCGCGAAATGGGACTTAACCCTCAATTTTTATAACCTTAGAAGTCCTATAATCCATTTTTATTATTTTATCGTATTTTAACATGTATTTAACAAATTTCTACTGTAATTTTCAAACTATACATTAATAGAATATGAAACTTTACCACATGTATACACATAAAATGAGGCTTAATCCTCAATTTTCATAACCGTAGCAGTCCCTAGTCCAAAATTTCTTATTTTATCATATTTTTACACTTATTTAGCAAATTTCTAGTATAAATTCCAAACTAACTATCAATATAATATGAAACTTTGCCACATGTATGCACTCACTAAGTAGGATTTAAACCTTCATTTTCATTACCATAGAAGTCCTATAGTCCTTTTTTCTTATTTTAACATATTTTTATGCATATTTAGCAAATTTCTAGCGTAACTTCAGAACCATCCATCACAAAACAGAGAACTATGCCACATATATGCTCACTAAATGGGGCTTAAATCTCAATTTTCATAACTATAGAGATCATATAGTTTGTTTTTTTTTATCTCGTCATACTTCTACTCGTATTTAGATAATTTCTAGTGTAAATTCCAAACTATCCATTTATAAAATACAATACTTTGGCACATGCATACATTCACGAATGAGGGTTAACTCTTAATTTTGTTAACTATAAGAGTCCTAAAGTCATATTTTCTTATTTTGTCATATTTTTATATGTATTTAGCAAGCTTGTAGCGTAACCTCCAAACCATTTATAATAGAATATGAAACTTTTCCACCTATGTACACAAAATGGAGCTTAACCTTCAAATTTTATAACTATAGGAGACCTAGAGTGTATTTTCCTTTTTTTGTTGTATTTAACACATTTAGCGAATTTCAAGCGTAATTTCCAAATTATTAATGCAATATGAAACTTTCCCATGTGTATACTCTCAAGAAATTGGGCTTAACTCTCAATTTTTGTAACCATTGAAGTCATATAGTCTGTTTTCTTATTTTATCGTATTTTTACATTATTTAGTGAATTTATTACACAACTTCCAAATTATTTATTAATAGAATATATGAATTTTGTCACATGTATACACTCTCAAAATGGGGCAAGCTCTCAAGTTTGATAACCATAGAATTTTTGTTGTCCCTTTTCTTATTTTATCGTATTCTAACGCATGTTTAGCGAATTTCTAGCATAATTTTCAAACGATCCATTAATATTTGCCAAGTATGTACTCCCACGAAATGGAGCTTAATCCTCAGTTTTCATGACCATAGGAGTCTTATATTCATTTTTCGCATCGTATTACGTATTTAGCTAATTTCTAGCCTAACATATGAACGACCCATTAATAGAATGTCAAACTTTGCCTTGTGCATGCACACACTAAATGAGGTTTAACCCTCTTTTTTCCATAAATATAGAGTACTATAGCCCACTTTTCTTTTTTTCTTTATTATTATTATTTTTTTGTATTTTAACACCTGTTTAGCGAGTTTCTAGCATACTTCTAAACCATCAATTATTAGAATTCGTAATTTCATGATGTGTATGTACTATTGAAATGGGGTCTAACCCATAGTTTTCATAAACAAGGAGTCATATAGTCCATTTTTCTTAATTTGGCATATTTTTATTTATTTTACGAATTTCTAGCTTAACTAGCAAACCATCCATTAGTGGAATATGAAAGTTTGCCTCATGTATGCACTCACTAAATGGTGCTTAACCCTCTTGGAGTCTTATAATATATTTTTCTTATTTTGTCGTATTTTACACTTATTGAGAAAATTTCTAGCATAACTTCCAACCATCCATTAATAAAATTCGAAATTTCGCACCACATGAATACACTCAAGGAATGGGACTTGACCTTCAAGTTTCATAACCATAAGAGTCTTATAGTCCATTTTTATTTTGTAATATTTTTACCCATATTTAGTAACTTTCTAGCATTACATTCAAACTATCCATTAATAGAATCTGAAACTTAGCCATGTCTATAAACTGCCAAAATGGGACAATCCTTAATTTTCATAGCATAGATATCCTATATTTTGTCGTATTTTGACACGTATTTAGCGAATTTCAAGTTAACTTCTAAACTGCCAATTAATAGAATATGAAACTTTCCACATGTATGCACTAATGGAAATGGACTTAACTCTCTAATTTATAACCTTGGGAGTCGTCTATTTTTTTTATTTTGTCGTATTTTTGCATATATTTAGTGAATTTCTAGCATCATTTTCAAGCGAATATCTAGTTTAACTTCCAAACCAACCATTAGTATAATGTGAAATTTTACAACGGATTTGTAATCATGAAATGGGGTTTAAGTCTCAATTTTTCTTAAACACGGGAGCACTGTAATCCCCTTTTCTATTTTTTTTTTTTTTTCACATATTTGATGAATTTCTAGTGTTGTTCTTTAAACAATCTATTAATAGAAGATGAAAATATGAAATTTTGCCACATGTATACCCTCATGAAATGGGGTTCAACTCTTAAATATTCATAATTATCGGAGTTCTATAGTCATTTTTTTCTTCTTATTTTGGCATATTTTTATATGTATTTAGCAGATTTCGAAATCATACTGTTTTTATACGTGTTTGACGTATTCTAACGAAAATCCAGAACCATCCATTAATAGATTACCAGGAACGCATTGAAACCATGCTGTTTTATGCAGTGTTACTAGGACACTCCATTTCTGCAAAAAAAATTGCCATGTCAGAGACCGCTCCACAGGGACACCTGTGTCCTACAGATTGGACACTTCCCTTGTTATGAAAAATGTAATAGGGCATCATGGCACTAAATGGAAGGGAAAAGTTAGAAACAATATCTAAAAGACACATGAGGAGAGAATAGAAATAGGAAATGCTAACAGAGTCCAAACCCATGCGTTTCCTTTAGCAGCATGCCAATTTGATGAGACAGGTGAATGAATAGTCATGAATTGAGCGTTGGTCCTCAAAGTATGGTGTGTGTATGTGTAACGATGTGCCTGTGTCCTACTATTTAAAAGTAGCAGTGTTGGAAATGTTAGGACATTTGAACACTTGAAAACTGTGTCCCGTGTCCAGGCAAGACTGGTTCCCTTCAGTTACTACAACCACTTGGTTCAATGTCCAGTTCATAGCTGAACTGGCGTGTTGAGGTCCGTGTTTATACTTTTACTTAACCAGACTGTTTAAGTGGCCAGTTTCAATTATCTGTCTGATCGGCTGGGCGAAGGAAAGGCACATGACTCCTAATGAGTCTCATGTTCCTAAGTAATGTGCTTATGAATAATATTCAGTTTGACATTTGAATGCCTTACACATAATCCCGCAAAGTAAAATTCAAAACTTTGCAAGAAAACTGATGTTGGATTTTTTTTCTTTTTTTGGAGATAAATTTATGAAGCAAATGTCCTCCATCGTTCTGCAAAATAGATGATAAATGAACATTCTCTAGATAAAACAACAAAATGAAGAAGAAAAAAAAAACACTACAAATGTGACCATACAATAAAAAGATTACAATTGACAAAACAAATGTTAAATGCTCATGAAGAATGATATGTTGATCGGCCTTCACCTTGGCTCGCTGTCCCTGTTCACTGCTTCGATGGCACATAATGCTTCCTCCATATTTAGTTCTTTGCTATAAGTTGTAATCCTATCCAGTGACATATCCGATGGAGTTTATGTTTATCTATATCATCTGATGTCGTTGTGATTACTCCCTAGTTATTCACTCCATCATAACCCTGCTGACACCCCCAGTTCGTGCATCTCCGCACTCTACTGGTGAGTCCAGGGCTATCTCAGCCAACCATTATAACCCACTATCCGTCATCAGCACTATTTCGGTCACCTCATAAATACCTCCAACATCCTACTATCAGCAAGACTAGACGCTTTGCAAAGCAAACCTCACCATCAAACTATTCTTCGAGCTATTCTAGATGGCAAGTAAGCAGATAACTACAAGTAAGTCAAGTTGAAGTAACTCCTCTGGATTCCTCCAGAAAAGCAAATGGGAATAGAGACAACTCCTATTGAGATTGGAAATTCCCCTATAAAGCTTCCCATACCAGGTGAACTCATATTGGCCGATGCAAATAGAGACAATTCCTACTGCGAATACCTCTCAACTATCCGATCTAGATAATTTACTGCTGTGTGCACAACACTACATAGCAAAATCCTAGCGGACCTTCACCTAAGTTGTCCAATTTTTTTGTGTTTTGTTCCACTCAACCAAATCCAATTGGACACCGTTACTCTCCCTTATGCATCACATCTGATACTTCTCCACTTGAATTTCGTATTTTAAGTCCACAACTAGATCAAACTTCACTGCACCATATCTGTTTTAACTTGATACAGGAGCCCCATGTGAGCACTTGAGCTTCTCCTGACCTATCATGTGCCTCTATCCTGTGCGTGCAAACTGATGTCATGCATTTGAGGAATGAATCATAGAAAACATGATTCTTCAACATAATATTAAGCTTCATTGCTTGTGATGAAAACACACAACAGTGCTTCAATCGCCACTAAGAACCACTCGCACTGTCGATTGCCTTGACAATTCAAGGCAACCCAGCACTCGAGGCACCGCTCTTCAACATTCCAAATGCCGTCCACCATCGCATCCAAGACTCTGAAGTTTTGAAATTCAAAATCAAGTTCACCTTTGGTAACATATGACCTTCCATCTCTGGCGAGTCCCGACCACTCTCAAGCATCTAAAATTTTATGCTAGAAATGCCAATGGGGTCGGTCACTCCTCGATCATTCCCATAACCTGAAAATTATAAATTGAATAAGAAATTCTAATCTAAAATCCTCAGCTTTCTTCCTTGCTGATGGTCACACCCTTCGCCGGGGCAGCATGTAGGCGAAGTCGAAGATCTCCACGAGATCGTATCGTCTCTTTAGATCTCTCATCTCGTTACCTTTGGAGGCCTCGACAGCCTCTTATGGGGCCTTATCGAATCAAAATCGTATAACCTGTGCACATATAACATGAAGAAGAGGTAGGAGAGGCATGGGTGAACAGAGCACCACCACAACAAGTACGAAATCCCGTCGATCTCTGTTAATAGCAGAATGTATAAATTATCTTGCTGGAACAAAATCGAATTCCATGTTGACACATCTAGAACTTGAATATGAAATTGGCACCATCCAAAAGTGGAACGAGTTCAACGTCGACCATTTTTCAGCAGACATTCGAGCTCAACCAAGCGCCGCTCATACTCCAAGATCCATTTGGGAAACAAGCATAGCCTGGACCAGTCATCGAACAGGCAACTCTGTACAGCTAGATTTTGTTAAAAATTGAACAGGCAACTCTGTACAGCTAGATTTTGTTAAAAATTGACCAAGCATCCGCCCAGATCTAGAAGGAGAATGAGTAGGTATCAACAAGACATCACAAATTACATGGATTCACCCGGATTTCGTCTAAATTAGACATCTTTCCATCAAATCCGGCCTTCCACGGGAGGATTTGACAAGTAATAGTTGAATCCGAGCAAAAGGAGACGCCATTGACACCAAGGCAGCAAAAGCAAAGACAGGAAAAGAAGACTAAAAATTTGGATCTATGGGAGGCTGTGGGAGGAGAGGGGCACAGCCGGAGCAAGATTGTTGTTGCTAACCCCCTCCTCCCCTGAGAGGATCATATTTTGATTCTTAGAGAGTGGATACATGAATTTGGAGCATTGGATGTAGATCAAATTATTTGGTGAATTGATGTTGGAAGTTACCTATCCTCGTCATGATACGATTTAGTGTCATCACCATTGTAACAGCATATCCATGTAACATTATCTTTTCTTGAATTCAGCAACTTGGCATTCCCTTTCTTGTTCTGGATAATAAAGAATAAGCAGATCAATCTTCCAGTTTATTATGATCAGTAAACAGTAACCTGGGCTGTAGTCTTGTATCCTGCAAGTCTTTACATTGGCTTCTGTATAACAAATCTTGCAGTAGTATTCATCATATGCGTAAACCATAGCTTTTATTTTTCTGATGGAAATGTGTGACACTACCTATTTCGTTTATGTGATAAATGTGGTATGTATGTTAATTTTTTTTTCTCTCTCTCTAAATTGCAGTGCATTAGAGGGCATGGGCTGATAAGACTCTGCTCAAATTTGAAGATCCCTGACAAGAACAATGACTAGTTGAGATAGTTCTACAAAAGAGTATGTAATGATATTTTATGATATCTAGAGGGAACTGGGACAATCCTTTATTTAGAAGGTTGCAGTTAAAATGTCAACAGATTGTAAAGTATACAAATGGGTAATCATGAATAGTATTGGAAACATTTATCATGTATGTGAAATTCTGTTTATTAGAACTTTGCGGAGAAACATCTATTTACTTAGGTTCTAATCAAAGAAAATGTAGCTGTTAGGAGAGTCTTCTCAAAAAAAATGATGGGCTGGGCATTGGTTTTGCCACCATGAAGAGCGTGGATTACTCCCCAAAATTATCCTGTATGTCAGTTTTCTCCTCCACAAAAAAGTTATTGTCAGCTACGAAGTATGGCCACGGACACATAATATAGAAATGATAGGACATGGATGTGGGGACACGACAAACTATAAAAAAGGTAGGATACAAGGACACAAAAAAGGTAGGATACAAGGACACGAGGTTATAAATATGCACGTATTTATTCATATGATATATGCGTGTGTGTGTCAGCAAATCAGCAAATTAGAACTCGTAATAGTTAAGACATCTTTTTCTAAGTAGAAAGAAAATAATTCAAACATAGATTCCAATCAAGTTATTATATTAAAGATTAAATCAAATATTTGAAGGCATTTGAGGCCTTATAAGTTCATATCCCTTTTATGTTAAAAGTATTTTTGATATCTTTTTAGGCAATATATGACTCAATAGTGCTCAATATGTGATATCTATGACTTTTTAAAAGCAGATACCATCCTGTCATGCAATTTGTATGGTTTTTTGAAAGTGAACACGGCTTTGACACCAAGTTTATGTGTTCTTAAGAGTCTGACACGCTTCAATGCGTTTGATACATATCGGCAAGTGTCGTGCAAGTGTAGTGTCCAATATGTATCCGACATGAACATAACATCCATTTTGAAGTGATCATGCTTCATTGATTGTCAGTTTTCACTAGAACCTTAGAACTCCACACTGAATTATCAGAAGTTGTACCAAGTGGACCTGAAGCAGCAATCCACCGGTTGGTTGGCCACAGAAGAGGATTTCAAGTGAGTTAATGCAGTGCAGCTTGTTCTGATATTAAGGATCAGCAACAAATAGAGCAACACTATAACATATTTAAAGACGAACTGTTTTTAAGCCTGTTCTCTTGAAAATAACTAAATATAGCTTTGATAATGCAGAATATCTCACTTATCATACTTAACAAGAAGCTTAGCTACTATATATACAACATGTCTCACTTATCAGACTTAACAAGAAGCTTGAGCTTAGCTATTAATGGAATGCGGAGGGCACTAGCCTGCCGTTTAAGTCAAAAGAAACAAGATGCTGAAGCTCATGCTTTCCTTGTTCTTTTTGCTGGCCTCCTTTCAGATGTGTCAACTTTCTAGCATAATTTTCAAACCATCCATTAATAAAATATGAAATTATGTCACGTGTATACTTTTGCTAAATTTGGCTCAACACTTAATTTTCCTAACTATAGGAGTCCTATGGTTTGCTTTTTCTTATTTTGCCATATTTTTGCACGTATTGAGTGAATTTCTAAAATTACTTCCATACCATCCATTAGAAGAATAAGAAACTAAGCCTTGTATGTACACTCACTCAATGGGATTAACCCTCAATTTTTATAATATAGGAGTCATATAATCCACTTTTCTTATTTTCTCATATTTTTCTGTTTAGTGAACTTCTATAGGCCATTCATTAATAGAATATAAAAATTTGCCTTGTATTCACTCTCTAAGTGGGACTTCACTCTCAGTTTTCATAATTGTTGAAGTCTTATAGTCCACTTTTCTTATTTTGTCATATTTTTGCACTTATTTAATAAATTTCTACTGGAACTTCCAAACTGTCCATTTAATGAATAAGAAACTTGGCCTCGTGCATATGCACTCACTAAATGGAGCTTAGCCAGCAACTTTCATAACTGTAGGAGTCCTATAGCTTGGTTCTCTTATTTTGTCATATTTCTACACATATTTAGCAAACTTCTTACATAACCTCCAAACCATCCATTAAATGAATACGAGGCTTTTGCCTCGTGATGCACTCTCTAAATGGGTTGAACTCTCAATTTCCATAACCATAGGAGTCTTATAGTACATTTTTCTTATTTTGTTATATTTTTGCATGTATTTTGTGAATTTCTATCGTAGTTTTCAAATCATACATCAATAGAATAAAAAACTTCGCCTCATGGGTGCACTCACTCAATGGGGCTTAGCTCTCAATTTTCATAACCATATAATTTCTATATTATGATTTTCTTATTTTGTTGTATTTTTACGCATATCTAGCAAATTTCTAGTGTAATTTCCAAACCATCCATTAACAGGCCAGATGGATCATATAAAATCCATATTGTTCTATGCTGTGTTACCAGGCCACTCCATTTTTGCAAAAGTTTTGTCATGTTGGAAACTTAGGAACACTCGGACACTTGACAACTGTGTCCAGCATCCAGGCAATACTGTATCTTTCTAGTTACTACAACCAGTTGGTTCAATGACCGGCTCATATATACCTGAACTGGTTCGTTCATGTCCGTGTTTACACGAAATTGGTTTTTTACTGAACCAGACTGTTTAAGTGGCCAGTTTCAAATCCCCAGTCTGATCGGGTGGATAAAAGAAAGGCATATGACTAGTTATGAGTCTTATGTTCCTTAGTAATCTTCTTATGGATAACGTTAGTTTTGATTAGAGTGCCATAAAGATAATACTGCAAAATAAAATTTGAAGACTTAATTCTCAAGGAAATTATGTTGCCATGTTGGAAGTTCACCTTTCCTTATCAGGACATTGTTTAGTATCATCACCACTGTGATAGTGTAACCATGTTCAAATAGCATTTCTTGAATTCTAAAGCAAGAGATATTAGTTAACTCGAAATTGAATTATGAGACACACCATGCATTCAGCTGACGGTAGTGAAGTTCTAAACTATAGATATATTAATCTGGGGAGAGAAAGGCTATATATAGATGTGTCTCATAATTCAATTTCAAGGTAACTGATATCTCTTGCTTTAGTGCACATCATATCTTCGATTGACAACTGATGGATTATTTGCACCTTTAGATTATTGATATGTTGCTCTTGCATCTATAGCCTCATGCTTTGTTTCTTTTACTATTAAACTTTGACATGAACAGCTGATTCAGATTGATTGTATGTTGGGTTCTCTCTTTGTTTTTTCTCTTTTGCAGTCATCAAGAGACCTTCAGAACAACCTGCTTTTTTTTTTTTTTTTTTTTTTTTTAATGCAGTGTGCTACCAAAGAAAAGCCATAGCTTCAGCTGTCCAAGTTTAGTTTCATGTACATGGATGTGCGAGAGTGTATGTGCGTGCATGTCTTAGCTCATCGAGACACAGCTTGTGACTATCAGCTTCAAATCTTTGCGCGCAGCGTGCACGATCATGCGTCTGAAATCTTGGCATCAAGAAGTGTGAGCTTATGCTCAAATTCAAGAGGAAAACTGTGAGCTTTAGCCCATGTTAATGTAATATTGTTCGTTTTCGCAGTATAATTTAGCTCTGAAATATGATGAGCCTGATTGATTTCCATTTCTTTTTATGCATATTATCATTTATTTCTTTGTTGTTTATGTCAGAATTTAGTTGACCTGTTAATGACAAGTTCTTTACTCCAACAAAAATGAAATTTATATCTTTTTTCTTATATATATATATATATATATATATATATATATATATATATATATATATATGACATTAACAGTTTGAAATAAAGATAACAGAAAAATACAGGAAGAAAAAAAATGTGAAAAATTAAAGACATTTCAATTAATCTGTCAGTTGCCTTATCTACTGGCATATGTCCAATAAGTAAAAAATAAAAGCATAAAAATGAATTTGCTCATTTTTTACCTACTTTGAGAATAAAAATGAGTGTCAAAATTTTGCAGTTAATTTGAATGTTAGGTATAATGATAGGTAAATTATTTTCTGTTTTCATGTAATATATATATATATATATATATATATATATATATATATATATAAACACATGCAAAATACAGTATTGTTTTGTTTATCCACAATTTTCACAAGTGTTTTTTATGTTCAGCATATATTATTATACACATGATTGTCTTTTCGTTTAGCCTATCTATAGTTTTCCCATGTGTTTTTATTTTTAGAGTACACGTAATTTAATTGCTTGGTAGAGTGAGTACAGTTTGGTTAAAACTAAAATAATTTAATCAAAAATAATCGAAAACGAAATAATTCGGTGAGATCAAATCAGTCCAAACTGATCGAATTAAACCGAAACACACTTGTATGACTTGAAGAAATATTAATTTTATTCAAAATTCGGTTAATAAATGAGTAGAACCGAACCAAACCAAAAAAGTTTGGTCCGGTTTAGCTTTCAATTTTTAACCGGGTTCGATTAGATTTTTTGTTCCAATTCAAAAGCCCAACAAAACCGTTCTTGGATACAAACACATAATAGAGGACATGTTGGTCCCCAGCCAAATCAATCTCTCAAAGTTCGTCCTGAAACTCGTGGACCAGGAGCTGCCAAGTGACGTGGCGCCCCCTGCATCGCACGCTGACTCAGACACGCTTTTGGGGCCCACCCTCCCTCCGCCTCCGCCCTCCCTCTAACATGCGCCGCAGCCGTGCCAGCCCTATCATCCGCCTCCCCTTCCCGACTCCCCAAAAATGGCAAAAAATCCCCCAACTTCTCATAAACAAGCCCACCAAATTTCACTTTTTTAAGCAGCAAAAAAGCGCAGCCAAACGATGAGAAAGATCTCTAGATTTTTCCCAATTTCGCCCTAATTTCTCCTCAGAAAAATCTTGCCCTATTTCTGATCGGAGATGGAGAAGGGAGGCGCCAGCGGTTGCCGGTTTCTCTTGGATCGGAGCAAGGTTAGAATTCTTCTCTGTGATAACGATGCCAAGAGCTCCCAAGAGGTCGTTCAGCTCCTCAGCAACTGCGACTATCAAGGTCTAATCCTTTTTTATTTTATTATTTTTTTTTTGGGGGGTTAAAGTTTTGATTTTTTGGTTGGTAGAGATCTAAAGTTATCTCTTTTCTCTAACATTGGGTGTTTCCCTATTTTGATAGATTATTCCAGTTTCCATTTTGGTGTGGTTACTGATAATTAACTAGTGCTCTCTTCCTTAATTTGGATAAACTTTATACCACTCCTTGTTTATCTATTATTGTAACTTTTATCTACTAATCACTTAAATAAATGTATATAAAGCTCATGAAGTAGTGTCTGAATTGCTTGCTGATTGCGTAGCATGCCCGGTATGATTTTAGTTCCCTTTTTATGTGGTAAGCAATCATTAACCTGATGTTTTGTGGACCATATCATTATCATACTACTTTTGATTGTCAGATATAGCTATATTTGAGAAAGTTGTTGATTGGCAGCTTGACTTTTCTTGACAATTCTCCATTCGAGTTTGTTTCTGTAATTTATGAAGTCTAACTGAAGGTTAGGCTTGATTCGACATAATGTAAGTTCCAGCTGCAGCTGGATCAGTTTGTTTAAATTTTAAGGTCAAGGAAGCTAGGTGAAGATAACATATGAATGTTATTAGTTCCTGAAATGTGCTAGTTTTCGAATATTGTTAATTTTTATATTATTGTATTTGTTGATGCTCCTAGTTGCATCTGGAAATGCGAGTAAGTTGCATTTGTTTTCCTTTGTGTGCTTGCTACATTTTGTAGGTTATCAGTTTGGAGGTTTTATAATTAACAAGTAACTAGTGGTTAAGTTAGTAGAAACAATTATTTGAAATCTAGGTATGATATGTTTGATTTTTCATGACTGAATGCCAAGATCAAGGTTTCAAATATTAGCCAATAGCAGTATGCATCACAAACACATATCAGCCTCAATACGATATAGTCCCTATTAAAATTGGTAACATTTACCAAATTTCTTCAATGTTGCCGTTATGATACGCTCAATGTTACCCATTCCTATACCATAAACCATAACTATCAGAGAATACCAACTTCGAGATTTTAAACCTTGACCCTTGACTGGAATTAACCTTAGTTCGTCTTTCAATATGATTGAGGCTTAATAATTTAGCTCATGATTTTCTCCAATTTGGTTATGCACATGAGTTATAAATAAATAAAAAAGAAAAAGAAAAAGGGCAGCATATGCTGCGTAACTTGTGAACAATGTCAATTTAGAACCAATATATAAGGTTTTGACTGAATCACATCCATTTTAACCATTTTGGTTTGTATAAATGCGGACCTGCTCAGAACTTGATAAATGTGATTAGTTTCCCTGACTTTCGTCTGATACATAGTGTCTTGGCAAGTTTTTCAAATCCATTGATACTGGAAAAATGGTCAAAGAAGAGAAATGTCAAAACACCGTTCAATTTCCTAATGTCATTGTTTTATTGTGTTTATACAATTGGAGACTTGATTGTTGCTTTAGTGCTCAAATCAAGATCTTCTTCTTTGACGTTTCGTGATATTGGGCCTCATGGTCTATGAAGCTTGGACTCCACAATGACAACAAGTAATGAGGCCCAAGACCCAAAACATTCTAGACTTTAATAATCCATTTTCCCTGTATAAATCTCTATTATATCCCTTTCCTTAAGCCTTTGAACCCATTTTATTAAATTTTCAGTCCGGCATACGTGAAAAGACAACGAGGAGGAGAAATAGAAGGTAAGATTTAGGAGCGGGAGTACAGGAGAAGATGGAACCATGAAGGAGGGGGGGGGGGGACGAGTTCACTGCTCCCTTAGCATCTGCGCTTCACTGCCTTTGGATGACCTGCTTGGTTATTTCCTTGTATATCCTACAATTCTATTCAGCTTAAGTCAATTTAACCTAGTACATACTAAGATTCTGATGGATTTAATTTAACTCCAAAAGAATATAAACTGTTGATTAGCCTTTTTTTTTAAATATATCTTTTGTTGAGTTGTCTGATTAACAATATACCTGGAAATCTATTTAAAATGTTTCCTGCACTTGTAAGGGTGTTCTATGGGGGCCACAAGAAGCATTCTTTAGTATTCATAAATTAGAATAACTCTTCCTAGTAGGTCTTCCTCCAAATAGCCTATAATACACCTACCTTGATTGTGTTTTTCCAATATTATCTTAATCTTTGTTAATAACCTACTATATTTAACTATTTTATTTTTCTTAATATAGCTTTCTCAATTCTCTAGGGTGATGCTTTCCTTAAAAGACTATTAATGCAATAGTCATTTTCTCTAATATAACCATCTAATTTTAGTATATCCCTTCAGAAAATAATGATCAATTCTTAAAAAATTTGAATGTGAGCTGCAGCTTTTTCTTCAAATAATAATAATAATAATAATAACAATAGATTTGAAGGGGGCATACTTTGAATTGTGAAGTGATAATAACCTTGTCATTTGACACATTTATAATGGAAGTTACATGTAGAGTTGAACTTTTCCATTGATCAATATAATTTTATTTTTATTTGTTGCATAATATGTTTAATTAATTCTTTCCAAGTTACACCTGATTGGTGCACAAAGACCCCCCAACAAAAAATAATAATAATAATAATGATGATGATAATAATAAAGAGAAAGGCAACTTCAATACACACAACCTCAAAAAGGGAAAAGAGAAAAAGATCAATCGGGTCCTCCCTGGGTATTTATCCTGGAGTTGGATGTGTCTAAAAAGCTAACAACCATTTTGTAATGGTGAAATGCATTCAGCTGTTTTGGATTGGTTTAGTTTTAGTATTCAAAAGTTAAAATTTTCAAGGCTAACTAACTTATAATTGAGATTTAAAATGTCGGGATTAGTACCTGTATTGGACACTGATAGCATCGGAATAAACAATATTAGGCAATGCCATATTGGCAATAATTGGAAATATTAACATTATCATACTGATGTTATTATTATATATAGGGTACCTCAAAATCCAATAATATATGTGTATTAATGTTGGTTGATATTTAAAACCTTGTTTAAAGTAAATGTGTGGATTTTTACATCTACAATATGTAATTAATAATCTGATCCATTCTTTGCATATGCACTGTCATATTCTTGTTAAGATGCTTGTCTGGCCCACCAAGCATTCTTGTAAGTCGTAACCACCATCACTTATAAACAAAAGGGTAAATAATTAAGAAGGAAAACTTGTAGCCGATCCTACCTTAATTTTGCAGCTTTGGTCATTTCTTGAATGGGCTGGAAGATATTTCTGAATAGTTAGTGATGGCTAATTTGATAGGTTTTATGGTTTGAACTGCTGTGATGGTGTAATCCTAAGGTAGATTGGCTTGAGAAACCTGATTGTACTATCTCAGCAAGCAGAAGACTAAATTGACTAATCATGAATATTTGTTCTTTTAGTTATTTCTGTGAGAACTGCCAGACAGGTGATAGATGTTCTTACCACTCGTGGGGCTGACATTGATATCATCCTTGCTGAAGTTGACCTTCCTGTAGCTAAAGGCTTTAAGATGTTGAAGTACATTAATAGAGATAAAGAGTTGAGGCGCATTCCTATCATAAGTGAGCTTACCCTTGTCTTATAACTTTTTTCATTACTTATATCATGCCACTTATATTCTCTACCTTACACATTGTGTATTTGTTAGTGATGTCATCTCAAGATGAGGTTTCGGTAGTTGTCAAGTGTTTACGGCTTGGAGCAGCCGACTATCTCGTGAAGCCATTGCGAACAAATGAGTTGTTGAACCTGTGGACTCACATGTGGAGAAGAAGACGCACGGTTCTGTCCACTTTGAATTTCTTACATATTATACATTTTGAAAGTGTATATTAGGTATGGTGGATAGTTAGAATTAGCAGCTTGTTTTTCATCTTGGCAGCTTGGGTTGGCAGAGAAGGATGTTGTTATCCATGACTTTGAGTTGGCATTGTCAGACCCTAGTGATGCCCACACCAATAGCACGATTGCTCTCTCTGATGACACGGATGCAAAGCCAAGTGAAGGAATTCATCCGGATTTGAATGTTCCAAACATAGCAGAGCATCAAGAAGACAAGGTAAAAATGGTCTGTTAGCAAAATAGTTTTAAAACTCGATTCTGTTAAATTAACTGAGAGTTATAGTCAGACCCATTCGTATCTGTAATCATTTTATTATCAATTACAATTTGTACCATTGGATGTGCTTAAAGGCCATCTTGGAGCTCATTATTCAGATCTTATTATGCTTTGCCTTTCCAGCCTATTACTTTGACTTTGGAGCTTGCACAGAAGGAACCTGCTATTCTAGAAGATGGTGATCGTGCAGGTAAGCCACAGAGACTTTTTTTTAGCTTTTTCTATCAATTAACATCTCACTTTTTGTGTGTTCTCTTTTAATGGCCTACCTGCAAGGATAATTATATCATTATCTTGTCAGCAGGGAATATATCATGCCCAAAAAAGGCTGATCTAAAGGTTGGGGAATCTTCAGCATTTTTAACATATGTCAAGTCCAGTGTACCAACAAGCAATGGCCATTGTATCCATGTAAATCCTAATCCTGTTCCATCTGGAGTCCTGAATGTTGAAGAAAGTCATCGTGTAAGAGGTGATCATGCGAGATTCATCAACACTTGGCACCAAGAGAGTTGCTCCCGCGGAAGTGTCTTTGTTAATAATGGTGAGAATATGTGCAATACGAGCACCTTTCCAATGCCAGTGAAAATTCCTGTAATATGTCTCTCTTCTTCAAACACTCAGCCACAAAAAAGAACTGAGGGCCACATTGATGTCTCTGGCGTCCAGCCGCTCGTCCCTTTACCCATCTTTTTGCAGGGAATTGTAGACCAGAATGTTATGCCGTCATCCACTCAAATGTTTCAGGGAAGCCTGAACAATGTGCAAATGCATAATGCACCAGTCATGCTTCCTCAGTATAATGTTCTGCCTCAATTTCTGAATGTGCCTGTTATGCCATCATTTTCGTATCGTCCAGTTGGTATAAATTTGCAATCAGGCCATGCACCAGCAACACACCTTGGGCCATCGGTGGCAAGCTTATCTGCACATGAAGTTAAATCCAGTCGAACTGAAAGAAGAGTGGCAGCACTTATCAAGTTTAGGCAGAAACGGAAGGATCGATGTTTTGACAAAAAGATTAGATATATTAATCGGAAAAAACTTGCTGAGAAACGACCACGAGTTCGAGGACAGTTTGTAAGGCAGGTGAATGGTGTAGATGGTCATCTTCATGACTCTTCTGTGGTTGATTGTGATTCTGAAGAGGAAGATGAGGAACCTATATCTAGGGAGCTGGAACTTGATTCTTCTCCAGAACATAATGTTTTTGAATCCTGATATCTTTTTGGGAAGCTGGCATATATGTCATCATCTAATTATTTGGAAAATGGGTTACATATATGCCAATGTACTAGATGCTGCATGGAACTCTCATTGCAATACTTCTGATAAAATCTGCAAGCTTCTCTTGGATTGTTCCCAGTGGAGTTTAGATGATCGAGGAACAAAATATTTTGGTGGTTGAATGTGAAATCAGAAGCATCCCCATGGTATTCTTTTCCCCCCTTTGCGACAAATGTTTAGATGTGCTCCCTACACAATGTAAGTAGTTCAATTATAGATATACTGTGTTCTTCCTGAACTGCCATTGTTCCCCGATTAACGTATACCTTGATAAATTAAGATACTTGTTCTTTCTTCAAAAACAAATCCAATAAGTATTATCCATGCAAAGGTTCCTTACCCTGTCAGTTAACAGTATGGAGTGCATGTTCAAATGAAGTAATGTTTTATTTGCATATTAAGCTGTTAACTGTATTTAGTATCTTTTTTTCTTAATACTATTAAGTAGTATATGCTATGATATCATATCTCATCAATTATTTTTAGTGGATGACTCCAATATTTCCATTTATTTGGATTACAAAGCAACTAGCTCTTCGATTTCAAAAGCTTACATATTTCTACATAAATAGACATAATCCTAAAAGAAGTTTGTACTGGATAGGGAATAGAATGATGACAACTCATTATAGCAAACTGAGAAAAACCTTGATACCAACATCGATGCCACCCCCATGTATATATATATATATATATATATATATATATATATATATATATATATATATATATATATATATATATATTTATTTATTTATTTATTTATTTATTTATTTATTTATTTATTTATTGTGTGTGTGTGTGTGTGTGAGAATAAGGATGAGAATATCACCTCAGCCATCTTTCCGTTCAAAATACCACAGTATCAAGACCAACCAGGTCAATACAAGCCAAAACATACCTATTCAACTATTACAACCTTTCAAGTATCTTCCACATATCATAGCTTTATACAAAGATTTGTGCCATATTAGCATTCATTTAATAGTATATTTTCTGTCCGTTGGCCAGGCCTTATGTGAGTACACTTACAAATCAATTATACACTGTGTTGTCTTTTTCATATGAGGTTCATGCCTTACGATGGAATTGGTACATACCATCTTCTTCGTAAACTCTAAATTAGGATATACATTTACTTAGGTTTAACCATGGTTTCAAATATCAGTTGATATTGACCCCTAAGGTGAAAATATTTGATTTTGACAGTATTCTAAAAAATGGATTATGCGGCCGCATAGACATATGCTACCAAAAAAGCATATTGTCTTGGGCTTATGCATCCTCATTATACAGTCAGGCTATATTGATGAGCCTATGCAAATTTTGATGAGCCTATGCAAATTATGTGCCCGCGTAGGCCCATTAAGTGTTATTTATGCATTTTTCCCTCTTTGTTTTGCCTGAGCCTGAAATTGATTCTAATTCAACTCGAACCTCATATACATAAGATTGGGAACAATTAATATCAATATTAGAACAATCAAATAAAGTTGGACAACATTTTTATTATTTATCTATTTTTTGGTGTTATCATTTGTGAGGAAGCTCAGTTCTTCTTACTTCATGGATCAAATGTAGGCTTTGAAAAATCAGTGGACCCAACTTTAGAACTACATGTCATGAGAGATATTAGTAAACTTTGTACAGTACTTCATAATTTCAATGCTTGTCATAGTTTTTATGTTTTTTGGGGGATTTATAGCATTTAATATGTGTCTGTGTGTTGTGTGTATGTATTATTATATTATATACAACAAATATTCATTTCCGTTTAATTTTTGTAATCCGTTTAATCACCCGCATTATCCATTTATGCATTATGCGCTCCTTGACTGCATGCAACACGTAATGAATCTTCTTTTTAGAAGATTAGTGTTTTTTAGATATCTTATATGACACTGTTTTATAATATCGGGACTGATATTTCCAATATTGCTGATATCTTGTTGAGATTTCTAATAGATATGAGATATTCAGCATTATCGATTCCTGAAACCAGAAACCGTTGGCCGACATTGATAGCAAAACCTTGGTTTCAACTCTAAAGGTCATGGGAGTTTCTTATACCTATTAGGAAGACACCTAAATTTTGATTAGTGACAGATCTATCAATCCCCATGATTTTATGAACATAATTAATATTCTAGGTGTAACTTATAACTATAAATGTTACATTAGACCATTTTGAAGATAATAAAAGTTTTAATTAAATAATATACTTCTAGTGGAGCTCAAGGTTGTTTTTTTTTTTTTTTAAAAAAATAAAAATTAAGAAACAATGTTAGTATATACTCTACAAATGTTGAAATAAGTTCCAATAGTATGTGAGATAATGTCATATTCCATCTGTATTTAGGAAACATTTTGGAAGCGGTAGGCAATGGATTTTATTTAGAGGATAACATTGTTTTAGTTTCCTCTTCGAAGTTGAATTCTTTAAACTATAAATATTAATGAAAGGTGTTGACTTATTCAAAACAAGATGGCTCCAATTCAATCACAAAGGAAACTATATTCGTCCTTTTATAATTAGTATGGATAGAGTCATAAAGCATAAACAATATTGCACCCAAGATTCACTCATTATCTTGCCAAGCATAAAATTCTATGTGTCGAAAAGACTTAACCGAATTAGCCTACACATAAAAAATATCACTTAGAAACACCATGATGCAACTAAATAAGGGCATTGAAACGGAAAGGATGAAATCAAACATCAGAAAAAGGATCCGGATGGTCGATCATGAAGTCCAAATGTAATATTATGGACTAAAAGCGAAGCCACGTTTATTCATCTCATGTCATTATTCTTAATTGATGAAGAAATGTGTAGTGACTACAACGAAGAAAACTATGTAATGACTTGAAACAAAGAAGAAGCAATTTTCACAATTTCACTTCTCTTTTACTTGAAAGACCATTTTCACGATTTCATGTTGCATGGGTATCAAGTTGTATGTGGAACTGGGAGCTAGATACAATTTGTATATGCAGACATGAGTATCATATTCTGTCATGGATACAAATATGTCAGAATAGAAACTCTATGATGTATGTCTAACTTTATGACATATGAAGCATATGATAGTAGCTATGTATATCAGGTTGTTGGTTCATATATGATGATCCTTAAAAGATGTATGGAACAATTAGTTTTTATCTGAACATGGGGCATTGCATGCTTCGATTTGTTCCGATTGTGAGGTGAATAATGGTTCACACATTGGTCACTGCTGGACACGGATGGACACATGCTGTATTGCCATGCACGGGATACAGAACTTTTGGTGGGGATGCTGATTACATATCCGTTAGGGAGGTGGGTAGTTTGGGTTTATATATATTGATAGAGACGATCGCTATAAGGAGTTTCATATTTACTTTTAGGGACTAGCACAACAGGCTTCCGGAATGTTATGAAGAAACAGGCTATCCTCTGGATACTAACTTCAATGTGAGTTCTGGCCCTCAGCTTAAAGCTCTATCGTTTTGCACTAATGCCATTAACTTTCTCACTACAAAATGGCATTCAGTGATTATTCATCAAAGTTTTTCTTATTGTCATTATTTTTTTGTTCTTTTTAGTTTTTAGTACGTCAGTCCCTAGCAAACCTTGTTGCATGTGAAAAAAACCCTCTTTAACTCATTGCAATCTAATCCTTATCAACTTCTAACTTCTGTATCAATTCAGTCTCCATGAAAAAGTGAAAATATTCCTAGATTATTCAGATATTACAAGAAAAAATTGTCTACAGTGGGCTGTTTGTTGTAGAGAGATAAAAGATGTTAGTAGCTTAATCCTCTCCCTTCCAATCGATATCTGTTGACAATTGATAGATTGGTGTCCAGCAGTGACTTTTGCTGGATAAAAGTCAACCACCATGGCTACTTCAAAAATGTATACCTAGACGCCACGCCACCAGACGGTTACGCCTACAAACATATATGAAGGCATCTTGTTTAACATGAATGTCCAATATATGCAGGCCCACATGCACAGACCACACGAGGGAGGGAGGGCACAAGGCTTGTCATTTTTTCTGTGATATATGCATCAATATTCATATGCACCGTAAATTGTTGCTCCGTTTTGCGTTATACTTGACGAACCAATGAAATAGTGTGAGTAGGTTTTGCTGATAGATCTTTGTATCCTGCAAACACCCAATATCATGGATTAGCGAAGCCAGGCTTGAGTTGTATTGTTATGCATCCTTTGTTTATATCATTACTACTATAAAAGAGTTTGTGTACTTTATAATGATAGCCGTGATGGAGAAATTATTTTATGTAAAGCACGTAGATTCATTGAAATTAGATTGGTTGTGTGCTGCTGCATGCAGAAGATAGATACAAGATGAGAATGTAGAGATCTTCAGACATGTACTTTGTGTTCATTTTTGCACAGCTCTTTGATTGCATGTACATTTGAACTGATACCAGCCAGCACGTTTCCTTTTGTGGATCTCTCCGTTCCATCCTATAGTAATATTTGTCCGCATTATGTTCTATAATCCATTGAAATGGTGATACAGATAGTATCTGTGCTCACGAAGATGATCAAAGATGAACAAATTAACCTGTGGCAACAGATCAATGATTGTTGAGCTGATTTTTATATGGCAATGTTTATTTGCATCATTACATTTTTTTTTTTTTTTTTGGTTAGAAGCTTAGTTCAATACTGGAAGCCTTGAGCTGTTCATTGTCGTTGACTCGCTGTGTCACATACAAACCATGCATAGCAATGAAGTGTTTGGAGTCTCAGATATGCATGAATGATTCATTTCCTCTTGGCTCCATTGCTGCATATTTTTTAGGGAACAGTGGAGAAGTGAGATTATAAGCAGCTTAGTATTCAAAAGCTTTTGTTGTTGATTTTTCCCACCAGCTTTTTTCAACGAAGTATAGGATACTTGCCCCCATGAAAGCTACATTTGAGCTATGATATGAGACTCAAAAAAAAAAAAAATGACAATGTTCAGATTGTATACAATACATCATGTTGCAGCAGTTTCAGAAATCTGATGGAATTCTGGTGGGTTGTTGGATGAAGTTTCAAGGGCCCGCCCGAAAAATGAGGGCCGGCATTGATAAAGGCCGGCCCACTCAACAAAGTTAGGAAAGCGAATTGACCATTTCAAACCTCTCCCGTCTTGCCCGCCACGACCTCTCCACGCTCAGCCTCTCCTCCAATTTACCAAAAATCAAGAAAAAAATGGTGGGAAAATATATAGAAAAATAATGAGAGAAAAGAGAGAAATATCACCATTAATCCAAATCCAACATGACGACAATGCCGACTAAGCAAAGAGACGATGAGGAAGAAGAAGAAGGAGAGAAGGATAACCTCCATCATCAGAATCATCCTCACGAAGAAGAAGAAGAAGAAGACGACCACAGCCACGACGACCACCATGAAGACCACGAAGGCGAAGGAGGAGATGGCGGCAGCGACCCATTCTTCGAGTCCTTCGACCGGGTCCCATCCGGCATCTCCTTCGACGTCAATGACCTCCCCTCCTCCGAGTCCGACTCTGAGGACGACAACGATGACGACGTCCGCATCTCCTTTGCCTCCGCCGTCGCCCCTCCCTCCTTCAGCCGCCTCAACCTCTCCGACTTCGATGGCCTCGACCTCCCCGAGATCAAGGAGAACGATAACAGCGAAGACGAGGACGACGATAATGCCAAGGGATTCGACTACGGCATCTGGATGGCACAGCCCATGGACATGTCGGTGCAGGAGCGCCGCCGCAAGCTCCTCCAGGGGATGGGCCTCTCCAGCAGCAAGAACCTGCCCGGGAGCAGGAGCCGACGAGTCCCGCCGGACCTCCCGCCTCCGCAGACGAAACACCGCCTCCCTTCGTCCCGATTAGTCACGGCCACCGCTGCGATCACCGAGGCCGCCCCGCCGGACCTCCCTCCTCCGCAGACGAAACACCGCCTCCCTTCGTCCCGATTCGTCACGGCCGCCGCTGCGATCACCGAGGCCGCCGCTGCGATCACCGCCCCCGTCGAGCCGGGTCCTCCTGCTACTCAGCCAGCAGCAGCAGCAGCTCCCTCCTCTCCTTTGAAGACCCTGGACCGGTCCCAATCCGATACCAAGCTGGCACTGCCCTCTTCATCATCAATGGCGGCTCTATTTCGCGTCTCGTCAGCCCCGCCATCGCAGTGTGGGCGGTGGGCGAGGAATGCAACGGCCAAGACGACAGGTTCGGTCAGGGCTGTCGAACCTGTCGCTGTGGACGACAATGCACCGTCCCCTGAGGTCGGAGTGCTGAAGATAAAGAATCTGGACACTGGAAAGGAGTTCGTGGTGAGTTCGGACAATGCGCTGGTGGGCAAGCTCAAGGACTCGCAGACGGGGCTGCTCACCATGGACGAGTTCGAGAAGTTCCTCGGGTCCTCCCGCATCGTGAGGGAGGTGATGCGGAGGGTGACGGACGCCAACACTGCCATCGTTTCCGCCTCTAGCCAGTCCAAATCGGCCAGGAGCGGCAAGTCAGGCAAGAAGAAGGCAAACTGGCTGAAGAACATCAAGTTTGTGGCGAGCACGGTCACCAGCTTGATGTCAGAGAAGGAGAGGGAGAGGGAGAGGGAGCGGGAGAGGGAGGCCAAGAGGAAGGCGGCGAACTCTTCAGAGAGGCTGAAGGTTCATCACCATGGCAAGTCTTACAAGGAGCTGACAGGACTGTATATGTGCCAGGAGATTCAAGCACACCAAGGCTCCATATGGGTGATGAAGTTCAGCTGCGATTCACGATACATGGCGAGCGCAGGCGAGGATCGGGTGGTGCATGTCTGGCAGGTGATCGAGTGCGATACACTGACTTCTACGTTGCATCGGCAGGACCAGCTGCAGCCTCCTTCGCCTGGCAGGCAGCAGCCTCCATTGTCGAATGGGAATGGGAAGTCGTCGTCCCTCAGCAGGAGCAATCGGTCAGGTGGTCAGCTCTCGAAGAGGACGAAGAAGGGCAAGGGTTCAGGCGTGCCCAGTTACCTCGTCATGCCAGAGACTATCTTCTCCCTGTCCGCTGAGCCATTCTGCTCCTTGGAAGGGCATACCGATGATATCTTGGATCTCTCCTGGTCGAAATCTCAGGTCCTGATTGATAGTATAGTTTTGCATGACCCATCAGAATAACACTAACTCTATTGATTCTTTCAGTGTTTGTTATCGTCGTCGATGGATAAAACAGTGAGACTATGGGATATTGAAACCAAGACATGTCTGAAAGTATTTGCACACAGTGATTATGGTAAGGTGATGGCTTTTACATTAATTATAGCATCCAAATGTCTTTGTTTCTTCACGTCTCAAAGATGACCTGACCGTTCTGTTTTCTTCCCGTCTTGGTCGGACAGTTACATGTATCCAGTTCAATCCCATGGACGAGAGATACTTCATCAGCGGATCGCTTGATGCCAAGGTTCGGATATGGAGCGTGCCTGAACGTCTTGTTGTTGACTGGACGGACCTACACGAAATGGTGACTGCTACATGCTACACCCCAGATGGTCAGGTAACGGGCGATATGGTTTGGTTTTCTTCGCCCCCCCCCCCCCCCCCAATCATGTACTTTAAGTAGTTCATTGATACTTAGTAGGATGTTGCTGACATTGTCGAAACGATTAGTGACGGGTTTCGTTTATCCTTGGAAGGGTGCCTTAGTCGGTTCACACAAAGGGAGTTGCCGATTTTACAACACATCTGGTATGTATTCCAATTCAAAATTTTATATAGAAAAGATAAAAAATTAGACTGTACTATCTCTACCTATAAAACATTGATATGGTAAAGTTGTGTCTCTGTGTGTGTGTGTGAAGAATGCTGATGAGATGCATCACGCGCCAATTTAACCTCCCATACAGTGTTGCAGAAGAATTCAAAGAGTTGAAATGAAAAGATAGAAAATGAATTTTAAAAAGATATATATATATGTGCGATGAAAAGTTAGAAAATGAATCTGTAGCAGGGGGTTAGCAGACAACTACACAAAAAGGACATTAATTAATTTGAAAAAATGCAGAGAAAAGGAAAATTCATGGTACATCCGTCTCCTAATTCATGGCAATATGACTGACATGTGCTTGTTCTTCGTTTTCTTTAGCTTAGCCGTGTTAATGGAATACACGCTCATGTTTAATTGTATTTTTTCCTACGGCAGATGCTAAGCTTACCCAAGAACGTCAGATAGAAATAACCAAGAAGAAGCAGAAGTCCAATCCAAAAAAGATTACTGGGTTCCAGGTATTATGATCATTCATTTTCCTTGACCATCTCAAATGCATTGTGCACTGCATTTGTTCATCACAACTAATAATAGCTAGCAAGCTAGCTCATATTGATTTGACAAAATTGTCTTCCTGATACTGGCTTTTATTTAACCTTGTTCAACTAAATTCTCTATCTGATATGATCTTCGTGTTTATAAACAGTTTGCCCCTGACAATCAATCTGAAGTGTTGATCACCTCTGCTGATTCTCAGATACGCGTCTTTGATGGTGTGGATATGGTTCACAAGTTTAGAGGTAGTATAACTTGTATCGATAGATAGATCACCTAAGGAATTTAATTTTCATAAAAGTTGAATATCAACGAAGTAAAGAAACTTACTTTTAGTTCGGCATGCATTTTGATCAACGCTGGTACCTATTTTTCAGAAGCTTTGCCCTCGTAAGATGAGATCATGATGATGCTGTGGTAACCATCGCTGATACTGATTCTTTGGCAGGCTTTCGGAATACCAGCAGTCAGATATCGGCATCTTGCACGATGGATGGAAAGTACGTAGTGTGCGCGAGCGAGGACTCCCATGTATACGTATGGAAGCGAGACAGGCCACGGGGGAAAGGGAAAGTCACCACTCGGTCTCATGAGCATTTCTGCTGCAAAGACGTGTCAGTCGCAATACCATGGCCCAACGGTGGAACCAACTGCGAGCCATCGCCAGACCTCCCATCATGGTCAAGGGCTAACCACAACCTCCACACCCCATCAAATCTTGAAGACGTGTTTTCAAACAGCAGGAGCCACAACTGTCCCTCTACGCCCCACAAGAGTTTCTCCGAAAACACATCTTCAGAAGACCTCCAAGGCTCACCTCGGGCAGGATCAGCAATTGGCAGCTCATCCTCCATGTCAGGCTCTGCCTCGCTGCGGTCTGGTCACAGCGCAGGGTCCTCAATTTCATCCTCGGCCACATCCTCTTCCTCCTTTTCTTCGTGGGGGTGGGGTGTCGGTAATAGCAACAGAATCAGTACCGACCTGGAAGCTGCAAATGCATGGGGTTTGGTAGTCGTAACTGCTGGAACGGGAGGGAACATCAGGGTGTACCAGAACTTCGGGCTGCCACTTAGACTAAGAGGGCCGCCATTTTGATACCTGCAATGCAAATAGAAACATTATACTCTTGGTTGTAAAATTATGTATGCATGATATATATCCGTTACACTAGGTGCAAGAAATTAGTTAGGCATAGTAACTCAGCAAAGTTCTCATGGAGGTGACTTTCGAGTGTGAACAGGTTTTGATTTTCAATGAGAAGTAGTTGTTGTATGTGAGCGTGCATGTGTATCAGTGTGTGTAGGAAGCGGATATATGTACATTTGGATTCAAGCAAGCAATGTCAAATTTTGTTGATTTATGCATCATAAAAGTGATACCAGTTGCAGTCAGGAGAAGAAAAATACTAAGAGAAAGCAATAACAATCATTGTCTTGTGTATGCAGTTTCTTTGTTAGTCATCTATGTTACGAGTTCTTGTTCTTGTCACCTGTTTTATGCGGATCTATCGATATATGGTATTGAAACAAACTTCTTACATCAAAAGTAAAAGTCAGCTCAGCCATTATATTCGCAGTATGAATTTTCTTTTAAATTGAAATAGGAAAATTACATGAGAGCTGTTCACATCTGAGGCTACCAAAAATGACAGGCTGTTATCTCTTGACATACAGTAAAAAATACAGAGTAGAAACTATACGTATATCACTTGCTCCTATATACGACAATACATGTGTATACAAATGGGTATCAGTGGGAAGGTAAAGCAATCGTACAATTCCATGGCTAAATGACTCTTAAGAGTTTGAAGAGAATTTGCTGTCCACCCTGGCTGACGTACGAATCACTGGATGTCCTCAGCGATCTGAAAGGACCGAGTCGCTCCATGAAAGCATGAAGTCGCGTGTAACAGCAGGTAAGTCTGTGACAAAGAAAACACAGATTTTGCAGGCACTCGAGTGAGCCAAATATTTTGGGGATTATGATATCATTTGCAACAGGACGGGCAGAGAAAAGAAGAACATGAGTAGGAGATATTTCACCTTGTAGAATCTCCATGGTAACAGAAGGTATATCAATTTGGTCTTCTACTAATCTGTACACATCCACAAGCTACAACACGAAAGCCGACAGCAGATAGTTAAATAATTCTATCCATATGGAGCAAGTCGGTTAAGCAAATCTAAGAAGGCTTAAGATGATGCAGTCAAAACAAGAAGATTATACATGGATTTAAGGTCATCAGTTCATAAAATATAACCAACATCTAGCCAGAGGATCATGGTGTCAGCTCTATTTTTTTTTAGGTTAACTCAACTGTGTTTAGGCTCTTTCATGGATTGCCGAAGAAGAAATTAGGGGTCCATTCAAGCGCTTCACATAAGGTTCCAGGAGAATTGAATTGCATGACTTGCTTGGTTATTTCTCATATAATTTTCTCCAAATTCGCTTTTAACTAGATAAATAATTCTCTTTGATTTTATGGAGATGCTAGATTGAATAGTATCAGGCTATAGTTTTAGTCTTTCAGATATTGCAGACCTCTTGAATGTGGAGCTTAGAATCTTCAGTTAAAGCCATTATAAGTTGTCTACGGATGCCAGCATCGATCAAGAACATCCTTGCACCATCCTTTATTGTATCTGTCAGGTCTAATTTCTTTTCAACTTGCAGACTCCTTGAATATTTCCTGGAGGAAAGGCTAGCATTAAGGTTGTCGATAAAACTCTTACTTACATAGTAAGAGGAGTAGTTCATGCTACATACGTGTTTTGGACTTGCAAAGCAGGGTTGACATTCATCTTAGCCACGTTTTGTTTTGCAAGAATGATGAGATTTTCTAGCCGCTTCCACTGGAAGACTCCATCTTTGAATAAAACCTGTAACAATAAGATGATCGCTTAACTTGTTAAAAATGACGGGCAGCAAATAGTGAGTGCACTGTTCTTTAAACTCAACAAAATTAGAATTAAACAGAAAGTTGCATTTATGGCTTCGTTTAAATAATCAATGTGCAAACAAAGCAAAAACAGTACAGATGTATAAAAGCATATTACTAGTCATACCAACCAAAGCAAAAGGAATCAACGGATCAAAAAATGTGGTAAATGTCTTGCTTTTTCTTTTGACACAGAATTTGAGCATATTCGTATTGATTAGGGTACAAAATTCATGCTAATTCTTCCGAAATTTAATTATGTTATGTCTCCTTACTGGACAGCAAGCAATAGCTGAATGTACTTAAGGTTAAACAACCATTGATAACTAATACGTAAAAGACAATTTCCTAAATTAATAGATAATGGTCCAAACATTCTGGTTTAGGTAATAAAAATGTGATTTAAAGCTGAAAGAGAGGAAGCATGAGTTATTTACCTGAATAAGACGTTCACGTAAAGCTGGATTAGGGTCTGTCAGAAGACGTTTGGCTACATATGGATATGCAACCTGCAAGAAATTATTTTCTATCAGGAAGTGCCTCCAATCAAAAGATTCTCAAATTCAAGTACTGAGATCTGTTTCTGTTTTTATTTGAAAAAAAAAAAAAAGTGAATTTTTTTTTCAAATAAAAACAGAAACAGATCTCAGTACTTGAATTTGAGAATCTTGTACTCTTTCATTAATCATCAGACATATGAACAGAAACTGAAGTTTTTTTGAGGTAAAAACAGAAGCTGAACTAGAGTATTTACCTCAAGAAATTTAAAATCTGGCTCTAGTGTAAAACATATGCCCTCCTGAGTCAACAAAGAACGGATTACAAGGGAAAACCTCTCTGGGATTCGTATAGGGTACTGGTAAACTAGTTGGTTGAACTTCCCTGCAGAATGGATAGCATGCAAATAATTTATGAAAATTCAAGCTTAGTGAAGAGATGTAGAATCAACATGCATGTGCATCTATGAGGATGGGTTTCGTGTTAGGCTCTGTTTGGTTTGAGAGAAAATGAAGGGAAAGAAAAGAAAATAAGAAAGAAAATGTTTTCTATTGTTTGGTTTGAGAGAAAATTTAAAAGAAAAAGAAAAAAATTTCTTACTTACTAAATATTAAAGAAAAACCAATTTCCATCTTTTCTCTTCTTCTCTTTTCTTTTCTCTTTCCTTCTCCCTTTCTTTATTTCTTCCATTTTCTTTCAAACCAAACACAGCCTTAAGGACTATTAAGACAAAACTTATGCTGCAAATTATGCCATATACTGAGCACTATAATTATTGAAAACTAATAGTTCTATGGATTGATCAATGGACTAAAATAGCCTATACACATTTCCCCAGATGAGGAGCCCGCAAGCCAGTCCCTTCATGACCAGCTAAAGAGAAAAATGAAGGGAGTTGAGATGCGTGAAGATGGGAATTGAATATAAGCAATGATGCTCCTGGTGATGGGGAGCCAACTAACTACAGCAAAAAGAAGGAAACCAAAATGTACAATGACTATCTGGTGCTGAGCATTGAAGTCCATCCATGTTCTCACTATGCACTACTAGGCTCCCAGCAGATTGCCTCGAATCTTATGTTCCCATGATGAAAAGATCCTTCTATGATGTTTTTCTTGTTTGTCTTTCTGTTACATCTCTTATCCCCTAATGTTCTATTGACTTCTGAAAATGATTCTCTTTTCAGTTCTTAATTAAGTGATTCTTACTGGACACGCTATTTGGTACGCATACTCATTATATTTAGTACTCTTCAAAACAATAGTTTGGATTCCTACAAATTAGTTAGATTCCTTCTGAAAAGAAAAATTATAACTCAATTAGACAAAAAAATTATTATTATTGCAAATTTCAACAAAAAAATAGTGATGATACAAACTGTTGGAGCGTATTTGTGCAAAAAATCCAAGTATGAAGAACTCTAAAGAGAATATGACAACAAAGTTTACCTGTAACGCTTCTAAAATTAAAGTCAGCTAGTCCTTTCCCTGCTGAATTCTGCCATATTGCTTCAAGAGCTGGAATAATGGGAGAAACATCAGTTCCACTAGCAAGGAAACCAAGCCTGGTGAAATCATTGGCCATCTCCACATAATCCTCATTCACAGCATGTACAACAGCATCTATCAGGATTTGTTTATTTTGCTGAAATCACATAAACAAAATAAAAGTAAATCCATCCACCCGCAGTACAGAGATAAATCTCAAAGGAGAGAGTGTCCCTCAAATAAAGGCTGTGCTACTAATTAAATAACGATATGTGGAACAAAAATAGACATTTAAAAGTGAGTATTGCTGTATTGTTTCTATTTAACATTATGGTTGAATGAAATAGAAAATGATATATGTTTGCATGCATACCATTTTATCATGTACTCATGGGTATCCTCTACAACTTGAAAATTTTCAATGTTCTATAATTCAATTTAATTAAAACATGAACATTTGTAAAGAACAATTTCAACCACCAAGAGGCCCTAACAAGCATCTCGACATCTAGATACTCTATTTTTACCCAAGTAATCAAGGAGGCACATTGGCCTCGAGTAATTTTAACAAGAGATCCTTTAAGGCATGTTTCCTGTTTGCATAGCTTATATTCATCAATTCATGTATTCAATGTTCCACATCATTTTGTGAGAATTAATTTTCAGGATATATATCATAGCCACCCTAAGCCCCAGACTGATTACTACAGTTACATTGTTTTTCACTCTTGAACCTTGGCATTGCCTGGCAAGTGAAAAAAATGGAAAGTCAATTTCCATAACATTATTTTGTAGGCGTAATTAGAATTCTTATATTCATGTCTATATGAAGAAAAAAATGTACCATATATGAGCTAAGATCTTAGCTCAAACTATGCTATACTTTCTTCCTTAAGGAGGTTGTGGGTTCAAATTTTCTCATTTCCTGTGATGCTTGGTTGCAAACTCATTAAGCAATGATTAGAGTTCACAACGAATAAAGGTGGATCGCAGCTGAGGCTTATTTGACATTCCATGTGCACCGCAAGAGAACCAACTAGTATAGCTAAGTAACACTTTGCCTGCCTTTGTAAGAGTTCTCTCTTCATGGCTTTCTTCCGTCTTTATTCTTCTTCCTCTCCATCCGCCCTCATGAGGTAAGCCTATGGGCCTTTCTAGTTTTAAAATGCGTAGATTTAGGTCCTCGGCACTACAATATAGGTTCAAGTGCATAACTGTAGTGTAAACAATTTGCTCTCTGATTCACTGTGTAGCATAAGAATTGCCAATATTTTTCTCCAGAAATAGTCATGATAAAGGTAATCATTGTACATGGTGGCATAGCTTCAATATGTGTATTCCATAGCAAAGCCGAACAAAAACCTGAATAAGGAGGGAAGAGCATATAACCATGCTTTGATGTATATAGAATTGTTCGTAGAATTACTTTAGTATGAATTGTCTTTTGTACTAAAGATATATATTAGTATTTAAAAAATTTTAGACTCCCAAGCTTGGTCAAAGTTCCATTGAAGAGAATCTACAGACTAAGCTCTTATTTACATTATTTCTCCCATGACGCACATACATAACGAATCTTTCTCTGGATGAAGAATATTTGAAATTTAACTGACCTGACTAAGCACAGCCACATTGCCAAAATCGACATAAGCAATACGGCCATCACGCATTGCAAAAATGTTTCCGGGATGCGGATCCCCATGGAATAACCCAAATTCTAGCAGCTGTCGCAAGGCAGCACTCACCCCAACAGTCAAAAAGCCATTTACATCAATTCCACCTTCTCTGATAGCCTGAGCACAAAAGGTTGGTCAGCATAAAAGTCATCAGAATGTTTAAAATAACATAAAGGTGATTAAAAAAAAAATACCCTTGTATTACTCGATTAGGTTGAACTTAATCCAAAGATTTTTTTTAAAAATGTTTTTGTTTTTAAGTCCTAACTATGATAGCCTTCCGTCGACATACTGGAAAATAGATTAAATAAATTCTGATCTTCCAATAAAAAATGCAACATTGACAAGGTAGAAAATTGATGTGTTCAAATAGAAGAATATCATAAATCGCGCAATATACTAACCTGAGGGTCGGTGCAGCGGATACCGTCAATCCACTCCATTACCAAAACACGTGAGCCAGAAAGCTGCTTATAAACTTTAGGAATCTTGACAGTTGGATCATTCTTAAAATTCTCCAAGAAATCCTCAATATTCCTAGCTTCCTGTAAACAAATCAATTATAATATGAGGGACAAAGAAAAGAAATACCTTATCTAATACAATTGATTGAATTTAAGTAATAAACACCAATATTTAGTGTGCGTGCACTAAAATAATTCAATGGAACAAAGTTCTTCCTGAGGTTGTTTTTTTTTCTTTCTTTTTTTAAATAAAGGCCATAGCCAATCCTATCCCCAATCCCCCCTTTAAATCGTAGCAAGTGGGGTTTGAAACCCTTACCTCTTGCTCGCTAGCTTAGAGGTTTTACAATTAAAACACGGGCACTTGGAAGTTCTTCCTGAGTTAACAGCCCTAATTTTAAGATGTCACTAGTCATCTTATATGTGATGGCAGTCATGGGAAGCATTGATTTAATTCATAAAACTCGGAATACTTTGGACCTTTGTTGTCGATAGAAGAAAGTCATAATTTTGTTTTCACTTTTTTAAAAAGAAGATAACTATGAGTTCATCTTTTATGGATTCAGTTTAATCAAATTGAGGCAAATTGTTGAGTTAGTAAACAAGAAGAACAATTAGGTATATCAAACAGACATACAAGAGTGTAATCAAGTTCTTCTAAGAGCTTTTCACCGAATTCATCAACAATAAGCTCCGCATTGCAGCCCAATTTCTGTAGACTTATACCGTTCAGAAAGGACGCCAGGGTTCGGAAGAGAAAAAGATCCCGGTAGATTATAGGCTCTATCCCGGGTCTCTGCACCTGTGCATAATAACCAGTCAGTTCAAAGGAATCAAATAGACGACACTGACGTAATAAAAGGATACAATTCTTGGCAACTCTTATGCATCTCCAGATGCAAGATGGGCATTTATATGGTAGATAAACTAGCACATTATGCATGAACTCGTAAATAACACGTACATTAGTAAAATAAATTGTTCATTAAATACTATTTCGGGTACACACAAGAGCCTTACACTAGCCATATATACACAACCTTAATAGCAACATCCTCCCCTGTCTCCCTCAACGTCGCACGGTACACTTGCCCCAAACTCGCCGCTGCAATCGTCTGTGGTGATATTCTACTAAACACCCTCTCAAGCGGCTGCCCGAGCTCCTCCTCAATGATCGCAAACGCCACCTATATACAACATTACCCACCAAAGCAAACATTCAATAAACATATAAATCACCACAACAATTTCATCCTACACCCATAACCACCAATTAGGGATGATGATGGTCTGATCCATAGGCCAATAATTGACCCATCCTAATTTAAAATTTTGAATAGGGCAGACCAGAAATTGCCACTAGGACCTGCCCATTCTCATCCCTACCACCAATCCACCCACCTGATTAGGGAACGGCGGAACATCATCCTGCAGAATGCACAGCTCGTTCATGTAGTCCTCTCGAATAATATCCGGTCTATTCGCCAGAACCTATCAACAAACACATAGTGGGCAGTCAACACAAAATATAGGATCCAGCTAGCAATCAATTTGATCGGTAGGTGGATGAGGGGAGGGCGACCTGGCCGGCCTTGATGAAGGAGGGGCCGAGGTCGCAGAGGAGGTTGCGGAGCTGGCGAGCGCGGAATGGGACCACCTCCTGGTCCCTGCCGACGAGGCAGTCGTACGTGAGGGCGGACCAGTAGAGGCCCAGGCTCCACACGATCTCCACTCCTCGGCCGATCAACGACAGCACTCCGCCCCGCGATTCCAGAACCTTGTTCCTGACCTAAAACAGCGAGCATCGAATCCGAACTCTTTTTTTAATTTAATTGTTTGTTGTTTGGATCGGAGTGATTTGATGTTTCGCTTGCTTACAGTTTGGGGGGAGTATTTTCGGAAGGGGATGCAGACGCCCCGCTCGATATCGAGCTGCTCCATGGCGGCGCTGCTGGGGGTGGTGGTGGTGGTGGTGGCCGACGCTCGGACTCGGTGTCGGATTTTGGAGGGATTGAAGAAGCGGGATCTGTTCTTGTTGTTGTGGTGGAAGGAGTTGGGGGAGAGAGAAATGGTGGAGATTACTTCCATTTTTGGGGGAGGGGGGGGGTTGATTGGAGAAATGCGATGCTGATTGAAATGGGGAAGGAGTTAGGCAAAATTGAGCTGACGAAAAGGGATAAGGGGAGTGGACAAAGCCATGGACTCTAGTCTGGTTGCAGAATAAATAATAAAGGACTGACGAGTGGTGGCAGCCAAACTACCGTTTCTGGCACGCAAGCGCCAACGCAATGGAGTTTGAGACGCCGTGAGAATATTCCAAACAAGCTGCCAGCTCACCTAAAAAAAATAATAAAAGAATATTACTGTTGGTGGGCGGCCAGCACAGAAAAAATTACGTGAGTTAGCGGTAAATCTGATCAATGATTTTTCTTAAATTTTTTTTAACAATTACTATATCTACTTCCTTAACTTTTTTCAGATTAAATTTCATAAATTTTGGAGTTTATTTATCATTTCATCAAGTGCATACAAAATGTTTTATTCATTGAAAATCGTTAATTTTTTGTTAACTTGATGGAGGACCAAATCAAAACTAAAACTCAAAAAATTGGGTACGAGTGAATCTTGGGGGTCGAGATCATAATCCAAAAGATTTTTTTAAAAAAATATTATTAGAGATAGTAGAAATGAACTGCAGCTCAGATAACTTGCGTGAGCTGTCAGGTCATTTCCATTTTTCTCATATATATATATATATATATATATATATATATATATATATATATATATATATATGAGAAAACGGGAAATACACCGACGGTGAAGGGAGTCCCTTCACCGCCGCTTAGGTGGCCCAATAAAATTACAACACGTGGCATCACTTAAGTTAATAAATAAAAGAACTCACTTAACTACTTTTTGAGTGGCGCCACGTGTAGTAATTTTATTGGAACACCTAAGCGGCGGTGAAGGAACTCCCTTCACCGCCGGTGTATTTCCCGTTTGCTATATATATATATATATATATATATATATATATATATATATATATATATATATAATGAAAATGAACTTCAGCTCACCTCTGCAGTTCATTTTGCGTTATCTCCAATAATTTTTTCTTTAAATTTCTTTTAGATTATGATCTCAATACTTTAGGACTCACTCACATCTAATTTATTGGGTTTTTGTTTTGATTTATTATTCTATCAAGCTGACAAACTTGACATAAAATTAACGGTTTTCATTGATTAAAATATTTGGCATCCACTTGACGAAAGGGTAAATGAATTTCGAAATTCGTGAAATTTAATCTTAAAAAAGTTAAAGAGGCAGATATCCTATTTCTATAAAAAATTTAAAAATATATATATTAGATCACTATATTTTTGTCACTGACTCATATAATTTTCTTGAACTTACGACTCATCTACAGTAATCCAATATTCTTAACTTATGTGTATGTACGTTTGTACATGGAATTACTATAAATGAGTAGCAATTTCAAATGAATTACATAAGTTAGAGACAAAAAATAGCAAATCTATCATTATTTTCTTTTTTTGAATTATGATCTTTATCTCCTTACTAATTGTAAGGAACAAATTTTATAAAACTTAAAAGTTAATTTTTTACTTTTATCATGGGGATACGAGATATCGTATTTACCAAGAAATTGTTCTTTTTATTATCTACTTAATGGGAGAGCAAAACAAAACTAAAATTTAAGAAATTAGTAAAGATAAATCGTTCGAGGGTATGAGTGAATTCAGGAGAGTTCAAGATAATAATATATTTGAGATAGTAGATTATGGTTTATTTGGATTAGCCACTTATTTCCGTTTTAATCGAGCTAGGATTCCCATTCTCCTTTAAATAGGACTCGTCCTTATCCTAGGGGAGTTTTCAAAGTCACATCATTTTTATTAATGAGTTCAGTTTTTCTAGTTAACCCACCTTCCCTTTTAAAAAGAGATGATTTTTCTAGTAAGCACACCAAAAATTTTAACTTTACCCTTCCTTCCTCCTCCTCTTCTTTTCTTTTCAAAAAAATCTACTCTAACCCAAATACTCAACTCCTACTTCCTCTTCTTCTTCTCTTCTCTAGATTCAACACTATCCAACCTCTCTTCTCTTCTTTTTGCCTGCCGCCGTATTCATCGTTGGTTTTAGGGGGTTTTTTTTTGTTAACTGAACTCTTGTTTGAGAAGAGAAGGAGAAGGAGAAGGAGAAGGGAGAAGGAAGACATGGGCATTTTGGTTTAAAAAATTCAATGACAAGATTGTAATATGATAGGAGTTTTAAGCGGACTTACTAGAAAAAATGGTGTGCCCATATAGAAACTCCCTATCCTAGCGGTAGCAACCCGCTTCTGAGCCCGATCCGACTTTGTACCCATTAACCCTCGCATTTAGGGCTCCAATCTCCTCTCTTTTTCCCCTTTCAATTCTCCCGATCTCTTCAAACACAAATCCCCCTACCGTTCCGAATTTCACCGCCGTTTTCACCGGCGACGGCGGAGGCGGCGGAGAGTTTGAACTCCGGCGAGGTAAAGCTCCCTTCCCCCAATTTGTATTTGTTATCGTTCCACTGACCTAATTGTTCTTGTCAAGATTGATTCTTTTTTTTTTTTTTTTTTTTGTAAATTAAAGGGACCTCTGAGATGGAGTTTTGATTGTTCTAGATTAGTTCTTGTGATCCATCAGAAAAATCCCAATCTTGGACGAACCTAAGTTAGGACTTGAACACAAAATTAGGATTAAAGGTACTATTCTGGCGATATGCTTTTTTGTCTGAAAGTTGACTTTTAAAAAAAAGAATCATATAGGGTTTTGGTATTTTGGAGTAAAGGAAACAAGTGGTAATTCTTCAATGTGGGTATTAGAGAAAAGAAAGGGAAGAAAAAAGGAAAACTTCGGAATTCTTTTCCCTTCAATTATTTTCTTGATGTTGGGCCATTAGCAACAAAGCCAATCAACTAGATAATAAAAGTTTCAGTGTTAGCAATTTGATGCTGTTACATGAACTTCAATTTTATGCTATTCCTTTTATCAATATTGATTAAAAAAAGGAACTCGAAGCAACTGGTTACTCATTTATGTCCGAATAAATGCAAAGCCCTCATTTTATAGTATAACTAAGAACTTTGTTAGATCCTTTAGGAAACCACTGATCTAATAGAACAAAAATTTATATTTTTGTCCTTCAGATATGATGTTTACCTTTTGAGGCTGTTCTACCAACTTGGAAATAGGATAACGTTCATTTGAAGGAATGATATATGGCTTGCTGAAAATAGGCAATGGTAGTCCATTCACAGTTATTTTTTGTTGTCTCTGTTATGTACAATTAGAAAAGATGAGATCCTGGTTACAGATTAATTATACTTTCTTTTGCATGAATTAACTGAAGATTGATTGCCATTGAATTTGCAGAAACTATTTGTTAGTTCCCTCGTTGTTGACCCATTTCTCTGTATTTGAATGTGCTTGCAGTTGGTCTGTTCGTTACTTGCTGTCTATTAAGTATTGCGGCATGGCCAGCAATCCTCATTCTTCTGGGCCACAGGTACTGAATACATCTATAATCATAGTCTCTGTCTGTTGTTTTTATCACTGCATTTACCAGCTTAGTAAAAAGGTTTAGGGTTGTAACTTCCACTCAAGTTGAACCCATATAGGCACATAGCTTTTGGCTATGAGGAAAATCCATTGTTTTTTGAGATGAATCTATTATGCCTATTTAATCCACATAGGCATATAACTAGTTTTGGGGTGTGAGGAAAACATTTCTTTCTTGAGATGAATCTATTATGTCCTATTTAATTTTTGCAACTTAGCCCGGTGGTGGTTTCAACTGTTCCACCACAAAATTTTGGTCCTCTTATGCATATGCAGGAAAAAATAAACATCTATTGGTGTGTTCCTGATAGGCTATTTCAGGTTCATTAATTTAGTTTTCTTTTTCCTGAAAAAACTGTCATTTGGATCATGCAGTTTAGACCTGTAGTTCCACCTCAACAAGCGCATTCATTCATGCCCCCAGCCTCTCATCAATTCCTCCCTGTTGGACAAGGGATGGCTGGACTAAACGCTGGAATGCCGTCACCCCTTTTTGCTCAGCCATCACAGCATATGCCTCCAAGGTCAGGACCACCAGGTCAAGGTATGCCTTCGTCCCAGGGGATTGCAATGCAATATATGCAGCCAAATAGGCCCGTGACATCTGGGTCAATGCAGCCACAGCAGAATGCACTGCTTGCAAATAATCATTTGCCCAATCTAAATGGTGCTGGAATGCCTCTTTCCTCTTCATACACGGTATGATCTTTCTTGTGCCAATTAAGTATTGACAAATTGTCATTTTGTTGGCCTTTTTGTTTTGTCATTGACGTGTGTTATACTGCCTGCAGTTTGCTACCTCTTATGGGCAACCACCAAATACCGTCAATGCCCCATCACATTATCCACAAGCCCCTCAAATGCAGACATCTATGACACCTGCAGGGGGGCAACCTTGGTCCACATCCGAGACTCAGAGTGCACCTCTTGGTCCACCTATGATGCAGTTTGGACAGCAACCTTCAGTTCCTGTGAGAATCTCCTGAATTTTGTTTACTTCCTTTTCCAACAAAGATGTCTCCTACTTCTTTTTTTGTGTTCTTCGTATGTGCTGCCTCCTTATATTCTCTTCCCTGTCTAAATGTGTAGATTTCAGGCACACAACCTGGAACCATTGATATCGATTCTTCTGATTGGCAAGAACATACCGCTGGTGATGGGAAAAGGTATTTTTTAAATCGTGCATGTTAGTTAGCTATTTTTTACTTGCTCTCTTTGCTTTCTCTTCTCATTGCTCTGTGATTGACATCCATGTACGCCCGAAAATTGCATCTTTGATTCCATTGCAAAATTATTTGATTACAACGAAGATTTGAGATTACAAAAATTCCGAGGAATTACAAGAACGGGAATATTAATTTATTCCCTTTTTTTCGTGGGTTCGGATGGCGATGGAGTCTCGTTGATGCCTCCGTTGACCGTCCGACTGGAAGAGATGGCTCAGCTCTTTTCTTTGATCTCACGAGCTCGCCTGAAATCTTCCCAAAGTCCAAGAATCCAAAAGTCAAAAGTCCCTTCTCCCGTTAAATTCCTATATTTTATAAACCGAAGAAGCTCCAAATCCGGCTCAATTCTCTCCTGAAAAATCGGATCACGGATTATCAGTCCAAAAATAGGAAACAAATCAATGGGAAACAACGGAAAACAACCCGCGGGTGGTAACCCGCGGGATCGCCCTGCAACCCGCGGGGGCTCCCGCGGGTGTGCCCACTTAGCAAAAATGATTTTTTTTTGGTATCTACATAACCCCCTCCAAAGTTTTCGAAGTTCTATATTGAACCGTACTGAATTTCGAAATACTTTGGATTCTTTAATTTTGGTTATAGATCTTTTAAAAGATTTGGTCGATCGAGATAACTGTTAATATATTCATTTATTCAATAACAAGCAGATGTATGGTTTTAACGTACTCATTAGAGGACAAGCAGAGGTATAATGTTAACGTACTTATTTTAGGTCAAGCAGAGGTATAATATTAACGTGCTTATTTTAATCCTAACCGTTCAGTGACATCTAGTATGACGAATCAGGAAAAGACAGAGGTGACATTAAACGTGTCTTGGAGTTTAATCTATTCAGAGGATCTGGTCGTGATAGGGACAAGCTGACTAAACAGAGGTGACGGTTAACGTATTTAGTTTTGGAATCGGACTATCAGAGGTAACTGTTAACTTGACAGGGAGATGATTTTCGTCAGAGGTGATTTTTAACTTAACGACATCAAAAGCACGTTCATCAGAGGTTGTAATGTTGGACATGATGAAGTGTGAATTTTCTTTTCTGTCAGAGGTGAAATCTTAACGTGACAGGGGATCGATTTAACTAGAATTTTATCTCTTTTGATTTTGAATTATGATGTCAGAGGTATGATTTCAACTTGACAAATATTTTGGAGTGTCGCTTGCTTTGTTGGAGCAAAATGACAAGAAAAGTTTTGCTGTCAGAGGTGAAATCTTAACGTGACAGGAGATTTATCTGATTAGGATTTTTAGCAAACCCCCAGCTATCAACGGGTTTGATTTGCCTTTACCAACTACCGTTTGAGTTGGGCTAGCCATGCTATTCTCCTCAGCATGGTGAGTTGTCAAGGATTTCGTTTGGGCTTAAATGCCAAACTTTTCCTCTTCCCTTTGCCTTAGCAGCTTAGGGCAGTGATGTATTCTTATATTCGGATAAGAATACTGTTGTAATAGATTTGTCGTGGGATTTTTAGCAAACCCCCAGCTATCAACGGGTTTGATTTTGCCTTTACCAACTACCGTTTGAGTTGGGCTAGCCATGCTATTATCCTCAGCATAGTGAGTTGTCGAGGATTTCATTTGGACTTAAATGCCAAACTTTTCCTCTTCCCTTTGCCTTAGTGGCGCTGGGTGATTCATGCTTTTTACCCCCAGCATGGTGGGGTTGGCAAGAATTTTATTCTCTTCCCGTAGCCTTGTCGGCGTTGGGTAATTCATGCTTTTTACCCCCAGCATGGTGGGGTTGGCGAGAAATTTATTCTCTTCCCGTAGCCTTGTCGGCGTTGGGTAATTCGTGCTTTTTACCCCCAGCATGGTGGGGTTGGCGAGAATTTTATTCTCTTCCCGTAGCCTTGTCAGCGTTGGGTAATTCATGCTTTTTACCCCAGCATGGTGGGGTTGGCGAGAAATTTATTCTCTTCCCGTAGCCTTGTCGGCGTTGGGTGATTCATTCATTTTTTTTTTTTTGATGTTTTCTCTTTTTTCTTCTTTATATATATATATATATATATATATATATATATATATATATATGGGGGTTTAAATTAACCGCCTTGAGCCCATTTTTTGGGAATTGTTGTAAGCCCAAGTGGTACTTTTAGACCTCACGCATTAAATGTGTCGGAGTTAGCTCTAACTCCTTTTTTGTTCAGCTTTGAGCTGAACTGCTCCAACGTCAATCAACGCTTGAATTTTATCTTTTAAGATAAAACATTTTTTTGTGGGGTGACCTACAATCCGATGGTACATGCAGTAATTCGGATCGTTAGTTTTCCCTACTTCTTCAGGTCTTTTACTCTCCGGCAATTTAAGCATCTTGCGTTTGGTGAGCAGATTGAACATAGTAGCAATATGTTCATCCTTGAACGAATACTGCTTTTGAAGTCTGGGCGACTTTGCTGTGTTGCTTGTAGTTGGCCATGGTTTCTGCTTCAGTGTACTTTCTACCGCCATTGCCGTTATGTCTTTCCCTTTTGAACGGGAAAAATGGAATGGAGATTCGTTTGCACCGTCTCCGGTTGCAGACTGTTGCATTTCGAGACGTCGAAGTATTTCTTCGGCCTGTTCGCCCTGCTTAAGCAGATCCTTCCATGACTTGGATTCGACCGAACCCATCTTGTCTAAAATATCGGTCAACAAGTTATGTCTGCAGGTTTCCACAAGCGTATCCTGCGTCATGCCATGTGGGCATCGAACGGAAAGTTCTCGGAACCGCTCGATATAAGTTTTGACCGTTTCGCCTTCTTCTTGCTTCGCTGCTAGCAAAGATAATATGGAGACTTCTGTATCATCTTCAAAGAATCGGGCTAGGAACTCATGTTCTACATCAGCCCAAGATTTAATTGTTCCCTGGGGAAGTTGCATAAATCAGGTAAATGCGGGCCCCCGTAAAGTGCTCGCAAATATCCTAGTCATAGTTGGATCATTCCCCATGAGATGTTCTGTCTGTGAGAGGAAATAGAAGATGTGTTGCTGCGGCGAACTTTTACCGTCGAATGATTGAAGATTCAACGGTTTATATTTTGCAGGATAGGGTACGGTCTCCCATTCTACGGGATATGGACGGACTACCCCCACCTCTTGTAGCTTTTTGCGATGAAGAAGAGCTTGTAATTGGTTCTCCATCTTCTCTATTTTCTCTGCGTGAGGATTGAGGATAACTTTCACTTCCTCTTCCTCTCTTGAATGAGGAGGCACTTCTTCATCTTCGTCTTCGCTGTCTTCATTTATTTGGACAGGCCGTTTTCCTTTCTGCCGACTAGAAATGGACGGCGATGATTGGTTCTTTCTAGTTTGAGCCAGCAACTCAATCAAAAGTTGTTTCATTTCTTCTATGGTCTCCTCGTGCTGTTCGAGACGTTTTTCTTGTCTCTCAAGCCTTTCAGAGATTTCTTCTAGAAGCGCGCCCTCTGGTTCGATAGAAACTCCTTTTGATCCTGGAGTGATTTCCTTATCCGAAGGGTTGTTTCCGACCACCTTTTTGCCTTTATTAACCATATTTGATGAGGCAGCAGGTAGATCGGTCCCAGAGTATGCCTTTTTCACCGTCCGTATTCTTTTGGATTCGGTGATCCGCTCAAAAACGGACCGTCTCGGATGGCACTCGCAGTTTGATAGAACAGTTGAGATTAACTGTTCGCATTGGCATTGAGGAGTATTCTGTGCAGAGTTCTTCTTCCAATTGAGGTATTCTCTCAAGTCTTGAGATACTTCTTTATCCCTATTTGCAACCTGACGCCGCTTGCGTTGCAAACTTGGTTCATAATACTGGAGAGTTTGCAATATTTCGGGGCTGAGCTCTTTTCCAGCATTAGATTGTTCTCCAACCCTTTTGCGGATTCTTCTGGAGTGTGTGCTGGCCTGCGCAGTTGTACGGGCCTCGTACGCATCTGACTTGTTCTTCGGGATTTGGAGGATTCTATCATGAATATGCTCATCCGAAGAGAAATTTGAAGACCTATCCTCAGGTGAGTTCATGAGCACATCCTTATATTTGTTTGTAGAGGAACGGGATGGTACACCTGGGAGAGTAACCAAAAAGTTAGATGTGCGCTGTGTGCTCACTGCGCGTGTGCCCGAATAGACACCAGAACCAACCCTTGATTTTTCCTGCGGAGTGCAACCTACGGGTTGCAACTTGCGGTGTGCAACCCGCGGTTGGAACCGCGGGTTTGCACCCGCGGTTGCAACCGCGGGGTTGCACCCGCGGGGTGCAACCCGCGGTTGGAACCTCGGGGTTGCCCCCGTGCGGTGCAACCCGCACTTCTGCCTGCGGATTTTTATTTTTGGAATTTTTCTTCTCTGATGTTTCCTGATCTGGATTTTCTGACCGCAATTTTCCAGAGGCACTGTTGAGGCGGGCCCGCTGGGCCTTACGCCTCAGGTTTCTCTTCTGAGAGCGGGTCAAGGACAGGTTTGACTTTTGGCTTGACTTTGGAATGGGCGATAACGCCGTGTTCTTGACAGACGATGACGTCCTGTCAGTTCGAACGGGCGATGACGCCTCATAAGTTTTCATAGGCGATGACGCCTTTCCGGTGGGCGATGACGCCTCACCTTTTTTCATCGTCACCCGGCGATGACGCCTAGGCTCCGAGTCAGAGGAGGAAAGAAATTCCTCATATTTTTGCTGGTCAACTTCTATGACCAGCGTCTCAACCATTGAGCCAATCGGCACCCGGTCGGACTGCGCCACCAAATTCTCTGTGGTAAACAGAGGAGCTCCCACTGTGGTCGCCAGTTCTTGTACGCTCGAAAATTGCATCTTTGATTCCATTGCAAAATTATTTGATTACAACGAAGATTTGAGATTACAAAAATTCCGAGGAATTACAAGAACGGAAATATTAATTTATTCCCTTTTTTTCGTGGGTTCGGGTGGCGATGGAGTCTCGTTGATGCCTCCGTTGACCGTCCGACCGGAAGAGATGTCTCTGCTCTTTTCTTTGATCTCACGAGCTCGCCTGAAATCTTCCCAAAGTCCAAGAATCCAAAAGTCAAAAGTCCCTTCTCCCGTTAAATTTCTGTATTTTATAAATCGAAGAAGCTCCAAATCCGGCTCAATTCTCTCCTGAAAAATCGGATCACGGATTATCAGTCCAAAAATAGGAAACAAATCAATGGGAAACAACGGAAAACAACCCCGCGGGGTGCAACCCGCGGGTGTGCCCACTTAGCAAAAATAATTTTTTTTTTTTTTTTTTTTTGGTATCTACAATCCACTTCATTTTTGTTTTTGATCTTCTTGGTCTGCCACTAAGTGCTGTCCATATCATTTGTTGAATCGTTGATTGCTGTATATATTTCTTTACTTCTCGTGCTCCTATTTATGATTTCTTTTGTTTTGTATAGATATTATTACAATAAGAAGACAAGGCAATCTAGTTGGGAGAAGCCTGTCGAGCTGATGACACCCATTGAGGTGAGTTATGTACTTATGTTAATCTAGTTGTCTCCGTGTTATCTTGCAGCCTTCTCTTGTTTGTTATATAACTGCACCAGCTACTAGCTCTCTTTTCATGATGCTGATGATTGTACCTGCATTAGTCGATCAAAATTGTTTTATTCGTATTCTCTGTTTCTTTGCATGTTCTTCTACTGGTTTGTAGATATCTTTTGGCACGTCTGGAGCAAAAAAAATGACTGCTCTGTATGGGTCATTTTGAAGGCGAAGGTTTCACTTTTCTCAAGGCAGGCAACTGTTGCTATTTACATTTACTTCTTAATGATGAAGGGGCCTGTTTTTTTCTTCATGTGACACTAATAGTTTCTCTGGTCGGTAGGAGTTAAATGATACTCATGTTGTAGTTCTCATCCATTGCATAGTGACATTTGGTTGTTCTTCTTTTCTTTTGTAATGTTTGATTTTGTGAATTGTTAGAGTTGCTCATTCTCCATTCTTGACTTGGTAGCACCTTAACCTGCAATAACATTGATAATTTTCCTTGTAACAACAGTCAACATGCCATGCAGTAGGCCTTGTTGTCAATGTGGACATTGGTGATGTATGTAATGCAATTGTGTATATTTATCACACTAATTTATGAAAATTAAAATTTCATGTATTGGTATTTGGTTTGTTCGTATTTCTGGATATATGTCTATTCTTGCATCTTTTCATAGATTTCATAGCCATTCTAATGGGTTCTCTAAACCGATGTGTCCTATGATATGAGCAAAAACTCATATGCGAAAGGGACACATCACTAAGTGGAAAAGTTTTGAGTGATGGGCAGAAACAACATATTGGAGCATAAAACAGTCTATGACTGCTTCAAATCTGTAAATAAGGTGTGAATTCTCAGAATTGGCATCACCGAGTGGTTTATGGTATACAGGAAATTGGCAATATTAGGTTTATCATTATCGGAAATGTTGAAAATGTCGGCAAAATATAAGCAATATTGTCAATATCGAGACTGATATTAAAGGGTACGTATCATATTAGATACCTTGAAATCTAATTTGATATTAGCGACAAGTATCTGTATTGGCCAATATTTAAAACCTTGCATCAAATAGTATAATTTTTTTTTTCCTTCTTGATTCCCAAGTTTTTTCAGGTATTAGATGGATTCATGTTCCATGCATATCTGGCTCTGAGATATAGATATGTCGAGCCTATCCTGTCAGCCATGGATATTGATCTCTTTATTAGGTGATTTGTTTGTGTGATATTCATGTGCAGGTGACATAATGCTTACAAATAAAAAGTTTTTGTTTATGTGTCATGAATTGCAATATTTGATGAATTTTTTTAATGCAACTAGAGTCCACCTGGTTACTTGTACTTAGTTGAGGTGTTTAGAATCTGTTGACTCCTGTACATTAGACTCTGTTGACTGGAAGCTTGTACTTAGTTGAGGTTACTTGTAAGTTTTCGTCAAATGCAGCTAGATTCTGTGGACTACTGTACATGCCATTTTTTTTAACCTTCTGGTGACTTTTGTTTTATTTGTTGCGTCTAAATGATCTGATGATGAGTCTTAGTAATTCTTTTTTGGCACTCATATATGCTTGCTATTCACATCAGTCTTTTCATTTAATTAGTACCATTTTTACTGTTCATTTCAGAATAAGTCCATAATTCTGAGGCAGGTGGTTCATGGCTCAAGACTTCTTTCTGCATATCCTATTTATAGGGAATTTTTTAATTTCACCTCCATCTTACTCAAAAATATCTCTAAATAAGGTCTGAATTGTCAGAATCGGTATCACTGAATAATTTATGGTATATAGGAAATTGGCAATATCAGGTTTATCATTGTCGGAAATGTTGAAAATGTCGGCAAAATATAAGCAATGTTGTCAATATTGAGACTGATTGAGGTTTAATGCAGCTAGAGTCCACCTGGTCACTTGTACTTAGTTGAGGTGTTTAGAATCTGTTGACTCCTGTACATTAGACCCTGTTGACTAGAAGCTTGTACTTAGTTGAGGTTACTTGTAAGTTTTTGTCAAATGCAGCTAGAATTTGTTGACTACTGTATCATGCCATTTTTTCCCCTTCCTGTCACCTTTGTTTTATTTGTTGCATCTAAATGATCTGATGGTGAGTCTCATTTATTTGTTGCATCTAAATGACCTTATGGTGAGTCTCATCACAGTCTTTTCATTTAATTAGCACCATTCTTAATGTTCATTTCAGAATAAGCCCATAATTCTGAGGCAGGTACATGGCTCAAGACTTCTTTCTGCATATCTATTTATAGGGAATTTTTAAATTAAACCTGCATCTTACTCGGCTTTACTTTTGAGAGAATTCTGAGGAACTGGGCAACATACTTGACTCCTTTTGCAACGTCGATGTTTTCTCTAGGAAGCGAACTTTATGGTAGTGAAATCCACCAGTTCTTTCGCAGACTTCTAGAAGTATTGAATCTTCATCTGTCTGTTAGTTTCTTAGTTGTTGCTTGATTAGTGTTCTAGTGCATTATCTTAATCCATGATTTTGTGACTTTTCAATTCTTTGGTGCAATCTAGACTGTGTGGCTAATTTATGGATGAGAAATTTCTTTGCTATACAATTCTATAGCTACTGCAATGGAATATGTGGTGCAGGCTTCTTCCTGTACACTCTTATAATAATTTTACTAAATTTATTTTTGTGGAACATTACCCATTTGATACACATTTAATGTTATATTTTCGCCCTTCTGTTGAGTATCTTGCACTATCCTTTGTTAATATTCTGTTTCATTATCTGTTCTGTTTTATTATCAAGTTTCTTAAATGTTAATGATGTCTCTCTGTTTCCGGCTTATCGAATTGTTTAACCTGTCACAGAGAGCTGATGCATCTACTGAGTGGAAGGAATTCACAACTCCAGATGGACGAAAGTGAGTATTAATCTGTTTTTAATTTAATTTTTGTTATTTCCTTTGCCTATCCTTAGTATTTGCGCAATCCTATATTGTCGATTTTCAGGTTGACAGCTACTATAACCTTCTTGGTTTTGGAAATATCTTGCAGGTATTACTACAATAAGATCACAAAGCAATCGAAATGGGTTATTCCTGATGAGCTCAAGGTTTTATTTTAAGTTTTAATTCTTTTTGTTACTAGTCCTTTTATATCTAAAGTTTCTCACTCATGGCATACTGTTCTTTGTTTTTTTAGTCATAATTTATAACTTCAATTCACTTTTCAGTTAGCACGTGAACAAGCAGAGAAGGTCGCTGCTCAGTTAACAGTAACAGAAACTCCAGCAGCTTCTGTTGTCACAGTTCCTTTGAATGATTCTGTTGATACACCTACTTCTTTGGCAACTGTAAAAAGTATGACTCCTACAGGAGAATCTATTATAGCATCTAGTCCAGTTCCAGTGACAGGTGCTAACTCTACCAATCCACAAAATATGGTGGCATCAGGATCTCCTTCAGTTGTTGATGTGCCTTCTGCTGTTACGGATGGTTTTTCTGGAACAAAAGATGCAGCTGCTGTGTCAATGTCAAGCCTTAGCACTCCTTCCACACAAGTACCACCTCTTTCTGCAAACATTGGCATTAATTCTAGTGCAATGGATTCTACAACTACTGCAACAAAGTATGGACATTGTATTTGTCACATGAGTCACTCATTTTGGTTTTTTATTTTTATTTTTATTTTTATTTTTATTTTTTATTTTTAACTCAGTTATAGTATAACTAATTTTTTGTTTGTACTTGCAGCAGTGATGAGCATTCGTCTCTGCAGAGTGATGCAGCTCCACTTGATAAACCTTCTGCCCAGGATTTAGAGGTAAGTCAAATTGAACGTGCTTGTTATCCTGCTATATTCATATGCTTTATTTACCTGCCATAATTTATGTTGGCCTTTTAATTTGCGGTGGTATTTCTTTTTGTGCGAGTATGTATTCTTGTTAGGCTATGCCTTTTTGTTTCCCTTGTTTATTTATGGCACTAGTACGTATGTGCGCTTCTCATTTGTCTAGTTGCCAGTTTTATGCAATTGTTAATAATGTATGCACAGTCATCTCAATAATCACAAGTAGCCATTTACATCTTAATGTGAGAATATGAGCAATAGTGCTGTGCCTAAACTGTTACTCTGGTTCGGATTAGATAAGAATTCTGGAGATGGGTCGCTTATCAGATTCAGATCGAGCTGATTTGTTGCCCTAATTGTAAGAGACTTAGAAAATGATATTAGAAGTCTTCATTTATAGAACCATCCTTATTATTGCCATTTATTGCTAATAGATGCTTCTAGCTATAGCAAGCGTTCACGAAAATCTTTTTCTTTTGTCATTCATATTTGACCATGCATAAAATAATGATCATCCCTTTTGCAGGCTAGCTAGCATGTCTCTATCATGATCCTGATAAGCTGGTGGCCATCCTACTGTGATTCTTTACCTTTTGTTCACGATAATGATCTGTGCCTCCTTAGCTTCTTTAGGGCCAAATTTTAGGGATTTTACAATTCATTTGCCCTTCAACCAAGTGGATATAAGATGTTCTATTTAGCGAAAATTGTTAATTTTGTGTTCATTTGATGGAGAAGGCCAAATCAAAACTAAAATCCAAGAAATTGGAGACGGAATGAGCTCTAGTCGGTGAAGGTCATTATCTAAAGATTTTTTTTTAAAGGGAGGGTGGGTTTTTGGTGATGCCAGAATATTTTCTGCACTGACTGTACAAATGCATTATTATCTCTTGCCCTCTCTCTCTGTGTGTGTGTGTGCGCGCGCGCGTTCGCGTGTGTGCATGTGTGCGTGCGCGCTCATGTTTTGACCATGCACATATGATAATAATAGGGCTAGAAGCTGAACTGGGTTCAGGACACTATAACTCTCTCTCTTCAATCTATTTTATGGATTTAGTCACAGCACATGCATTCATGAGGTAGTGAACATGCTTGGTGCGAGTATGTTACAGAACACTTCTTGTTAGAGCAAGTATATCATCCTATGAGATGCAGGGGGATGATAGGTGTTAAAGAAATATGTTGGTGCAGAATGTAGGTCTTAATATTCTAAAAGTTCAGACCAAGCTGTGCCGGGTGCCAATTACGTGCGCATAGGATGGAAGAGGTGAAGGATAAAGAAGATAGTGAAAAGGAGTCATAAGATATATCTACCACATTTGTCATATCATTGCACTTGAGTTTTAATTGCCGCCTATGTTGCTGTCCAAAGTGCATGCATAGCTTCCTGCATAGTCTTTAGTCGAGGAAGGGGAGAGTGGAGCGATGGTTCTTTTTCTTTCTTTTGGTTGTCTTTGTAATCTTGGGGATGGGTTTACTAACCTTGGGTAGTTGGGTTTGACAAAGTACTTACCCAATAAACCAGCCTGACACAACCGGCTTTAAGGATTTAAGTTGATGACGATTTGGTTTGTGTAATTGGGTTATAACTTAAAGGTCTATGCCTAGTCCAGTGAGGTAGTGGCTGCCTAATGTGGCAGTTGGCCCTAGGAAAGGTGCCAAGCTGGACTGCCATCTCTGGGCATTCCACCTGGCGTTGTAGGTGAAAATTAGCAGTCTTAGGAGCTGGTTAGCTAACTTAATAGGTACTTTATTGATCCTTAAAGTACACAAAAAAATAATTACGAAATTCTTGGACAAACCATGATATCAGACAAATAGTTCAAATATGTTCCATTACTCCATACTTGAGCAAAGATGTAGTGAAGTCTGAAATGAGAATTTGTGCAAAATCCCAGGGTACAAATGCATTAAATCACATATTTTTCTTTTTAAATATTTTGATTCAATTTAATGGAGGTTTATTGTGGAATTTTTTAATGTTTTTGAACATATATACTTATGCCATGTTCCATTGTCTGAAGTTCACAAATTTTGCAACCTCTTTCCTCATGTCATTCTGAGCAATTTATTATTTTTCTTTTTTTAAAAATTAAAATTGTTATGTGGATGCTGGATTTGTTGCAGGAAGCCAAAAGGGGTATGCCTGCAGCTGGAAAGATAAATGGTATTCCCTTAGAGGAAAAAGCTGTTGATGAAGAACCTCTGGTTTTTGCTAACAAACTGGTAAAACTTTTAGATTTGTACCTGTCTCAGTTTCCTTGTATATCATAAGTTTCCTTGTATATCATAAGTTTATAATTATTTTTCGACGAACTTGCAGGAGGCAAAAAATGCCTTCAAATCACTGCTTGAATCTGCAAATGTTGAGTCTGATTGGACATGGGACCAGGTATATCTTTTGGACTTCTTTTTAATAAGTTAACTTTTTTGTCTCTAGAATATGACGTTAAAATCTATCAGGCTATGAGAGTTATTATAAATGACAAGAGGTATGGTGCTTTAAAGTCACTTGGAGAGAAAAAACAAGCATTCAATGAGGTATGAATCCACAAAGTTCATTCTCTATAGTTTGCATTTCAATTGGTTGCAATAATCTTAGGAATGTGTGAGCATCCCAGTGATTACTTGTTCAGTGGTTCGAGCTTTGGACTTGGATTATTCTAGTTATTAACTTGTTGATTCTGTCTCAGTACTTGGGCCAACGGAAAAAACTAGAAGCTGAAGAGAAGCGCATAAAACAAAAGAAGGCACGGGAAGAGTTCACTAAAATGTTAGAGGCAAGTACTGTTATGCTTCGGGTGGCTCTTCAACCACTTATTTATATTCCGACTCATGCATATTTATATTCTGCAGGAATGCGAAGAACTCACGTCATCCACCAGATGGAGGTCTGATGCCATTGATGTGCTTTTTCTATCTATGCAATAATCTAGTGCAAGGCTTGTAGTTTACATTTCTATAAAAACCTTTCTTTTGAAATTAAACCTAAACCTGTTGTACTAAGATATTTGGTCTTTTTTTATAAAGTATCAATGTTGTTGAGTACATAACTCTGTAATTTTGCTTCTTCAGCAAAGCTGTAACTATGTTTGAAGATGATGCCCGATACATTGCTGTTGAGCGACCTGGAGATCGTAAGGATCTTTTTGATGCATATCTTGGGGATCTTCAGAAGAAGGTTCATACTCTTTCTTCTAGATTTTGTAAATTTCCTGGCTGTAATGTTAAAAACATCTGACCGTGTTCTGCTTTTTAAGAAAACATGGAGCTAATTGAGCAACATTGACTATTTTCCATCTTAATTTATGATTCACTAAAACAAAGCTATTAAATTCTATTTTTTGCCTAGCAATTGGCCTAAGTATCTTCTTTTTATCATATCCTGCAATGTCTGGGTATTTCTTGTCATTAAATCTCTCTTTGGTATCTCTTAATCATTGGTGCCGGCAACATCAATTAGCTTTTACCCATCAAGGAGGTGTTGGCTATGGAGCACAACTTTGTTGTGAAGTTTATTTGTCAAGTTCTACAATTGGCTGCCAACCTATCATCGACTTTCTAATTTGTGAACATTCATAGTGATTCACCTTTATGATTAATTATGTATTTGGAACCTCTTCCTTCTGATGAGCTATCATTGACTGAGAAATGGGTTTGATGTTCAGTGCTTGGATTATGCGGTAGCGTCTGAGGACTGGTTAGCAGGAAGCTTAACAACTATCCTGCCTGATCCCATTGCCCATTCAATGTAATCTCCAGTTGTACCCAACTGATGATGGACTTGTGCTAGAATGAAATTTAAAAGCTGATGCCCAGTTGTACCTGAGTGATGGTGGTCTATTGCAAAATTTTAAATATCTGCCAACATAACTGATAAATTGGATGATGCATCTTCTTTTTTGAGCCTGACCGCAAAAAAATGTTTCCATATTGCTTTTGGCCAATTTTCTTTGATATAAGATTTATCTGATATCTTGGCCGCTGTTTCTGGTCTGTATATCGGCTGATTCGTGCTAATATCGAGTTTCATTGACTTAAAGCTTTGGGTTGGGTCTGTTCTCTTTTTTTTAAAGGTCAGACATTCAGTTAGTTTAAGTCTCTAAGGCATTTGAAACCTTTTAAAATGGTTAGTCATTTTAGAATTCATAGGTGTAACACATATTCCTGAGGTAGGTATACCCAAAACATGCTTTTTGTGGTTTTATATGATTATGCATGTATTGCTTTGTTAAGATCTTATTTAGGGCAGTCATGATGTGTATATTTACCACCTGATATGACAGTTTAATATTTACGTAATATCTACAATATGTTGCCCGATATACTGATATATAATGTTTTTACACAATACGATCCTTATATCTGTTATTTTGGATCTTGCTACCCTGAAGGTTAATTGTCGGTCTGTATGGATCCGATTGATTTTCAAAACCAGACCTAAGACGAGTGAGGTTCATAAATACTTTATGTAGATGTATTTTATTTAGATGTGATCTAATCCACATCAGAACATATATTAAATGCTTCAACTACATAAATTTCTGTTCTTTACAGATTTCCTCATATTTATATTCTATAGTTACTAACTATACACATTGAACTCTTATACAAGTGTAATATAACTAACTAGAAGCTATTCCATTTCCTCTCTTCCCATTCTCATGGCCATAATTTTCACTATCTTGCTATCCTGTCCTTCTCTGCAATTGACATGGCTAAGCAGCCAACACATAATTTTACTAATAATACTCGTCCCTGGATAAAAACTTGATAATTATTTCAATTGATAAAAATATAAAGTTCTAAACTGGTATGTTGAATTGAATAACTGTGTGGAGCCAACTCTATTTATTCCTGGCTACAAGAGTTATATTTATTTTGACTGAGGACATCCAGTCCGATCTAATCTATATACAAATAAGGCAGGTTAATATTTTGGTTGGATCAGGTAGGACAAATCTGATGTGATATAACTTGAGACTTTTTTGGTTCTTACCCTTTGTCACGCCCCGCTCCCAATATACGGTATACGAGCACGTGTAGCAGGTACCGGCAACATATTCAGTTTGAATATGCTAAAGCCTCAATTATAATATCACAGCCACAAAGAATAAATACACGTAGATAAATAAACTGACATTCATTGATCCATGAAGTCTATTACATAAAGAGAACAGAATGACGATACAGGATAATTTTAGATAACATCCATTAAGGAATGATAGGTTCAAGAACATGAAAAGACTGCATTTAATACAAACTAAGTACATGATAACTACTGATTTTCGGTCACTGCAGCAAAATACTCCATGTCTTCCGCGGTAGGATCAACAGGGTTCAACTCAGTCACTGGACATGCATATCCAAGTCGTCAGATAGCGACCAACACAATAAATACAGAAAAATGTGATGTAATAATTATGTCTAACATGGTAATAATGCAAGTTTTAGAAAAACATTAAATCCATAATTAACGATAATATTAAGTGACAGGTTAAAGCAACTATCTTTTAGTATGGTCACAATCATAGCAAATTTATCATTTTAGTAAAGTCAATTCTATAATAGGGGTATTTTTGTCTAAGATGTCATATAATTGGAAAAGCTAACTGATGGGATACAACTGTTTCGATTGTTTCCTGTACAGACCCAGGAAATGGTCACAGGATTGTCCGGTGCTGAGTCGGACCTGCCGTCAGGCAAACATGAATTATAGTCAGGTATGATCCAGCAAATCATCACGCACCCATGGTGTGCGAAATATTCAGTTGTACAACTTAACAAGTTTACAACCGAAATAGAGTTTATTTCCATCACTCAGTTTCTCCCCCAACCCAGTGTCATTTAAGTAGAGTACATGCATGTCTAAATTCTGGTTTTCATAACTTGTATATTGAATTTCGGGTACAATATTTCAATTAGATTTTGTTAATTTGTTAATATAATTTATAGAATCCGTTTTATATTTTATTCAATAAATCACAATTGGTTATATCAAGGATTTACTGATTTGAGATATCATACAGATATCGGCCAGGCCAGTGTATGAATGCTGGGAGGTTTTCCGTGCATTGCATGTTCCTTAATTAGAGAACCAGCATACAAAACTTTTCTAGACACCGATATAGAATGATATCACAAACAGTATGTTTCCACGATTATAGCCTTTTTCATGATTTATTAAAAACCTAACTACATGCTGTAATTTAACAAGTAATCATTTAATTTCTAACATCATAAAGAAATAACAGATATGTCACTGATTGCACTTGTAATAACACATTTAGCTTCTTCAAATTAAATTCTAACAATATAAAGAAATAGTATTTGTAATCATAAATTTAGATGATATAATTGAAGTAATATTTCTATAAGAAAAATTAGCATGTTTAGTGAGTCCAAAAAGAACTCACCTCGATTTACGAAGGTCTACCAATTGGCAATCACACGAAGCAATCTACACATAAAATTATAATATATTTGTTAAAAATTATTCATCATAAATTCAGGTGATTTTTAGGGAATTTCTAATTTTCATAAAACACTTAGTATTAATTTTAAAGTTAAATAATATTAGTGTAGAAAATTAACTTCTAATGTTGTCCTAATAAGTTGTTAGTTACATATTTTGTAAACATTTAAATTGGTTAATTCTCATCGAACTATAATCTTATTTGTTTGGCAAGAGAGGCTTATAGGATATGTAAGGTGGGCTCAGCTGGACATATGCTGTATTAATACTAATTTTGAAGTTTATGTTAACAAAAATATAATTTAACTCTTATGTGGTTATGTTTTTGTTTGATTTTATGTTTGTTGGATTTATTGGATAAGTTTAGCATATAAAGATTTCATTTAAATGATAAATTATTTCCTTCCTATTTTATTTTATATTTATTTTTGAGAAGAATCTCTTAATTGATTTATAGATAATGTTTTGGCCTAAAATTGTAGGATCACCTTAAATTCTATTTGAAATCAATAAATGGGTTTGAATCCATCTTATTGGGTCTATAAGATGGTGGATATTTTTTATTAGGGTCGTTAGATAGGGTGTGAGCTAATCCTAGGGTCCAATTAAATAAATGCAATAGAAATTTAAGAAATTAATACCAACCTCAAATAGTAGAGTAAGGAAAGAAAGAAATAGGAGTTTCTTTGTCAAAACTTCGGCGAGGCTAATGACAGCTGTCCGACGAGACGCTCCAACAAAGTGAGAGAGAGATTTTTTTTTTTTAAGAGGATGAGTGTAAGATTGAATTTAGAAAAGAGGTTGGGTTTATATAGTGTTAGATTTAGGAGTTATAGAATGTGAAGGGTTTAGGGAGTTATGGAATTCAAAAGATTTGAGGAGTTATGGAATTTAAAAGGTTTTGAGGGTTATAGAATTTAAAAGGTTAGAAAAATGAATGAATTTGGGATGTTATAAAAGAGGGAAGATGAATAGTTTAAATTATTATGTTTATTTGTTATTTATTTAATTATGAAAAAAAAAAAATAAGGATTATTACACCCTTCTAATGTTTAAGTTGTGTAATTTCATTTTGTTTTTTTATAATTATGCTCCTATAAGATCATGCGCATTTTCACTACTCCGAACATTATGTTCCTATGATTGTAAGGAGTCAACTTTATCATAAGCACTCATTTCTCGTAATATGAAGTAAATCTGGACTTGCTAGTCTTTTATTATAACCGAAAGGAAGGAGAGTACATGATTGATTTTCAGCTTTCTGTTTTCCTGTAGTTTTAGTAGTCAGGATAACTGAAATCAAACTCTGGTCCAAACCTTCCAAACGTTCCAAAGCTTCTGAAACCGAAGCTCCTAGTGAGAACTGAATCCGAATTTGAAATTGAAGTTTTGAAATCATTGATGGTACACTATTTTGGTGGCTGAAACTTGATCCATAGAGGTCCTACTGGTCATTAGTGTCGTGTGACGACTAGCCTGCGTTCTGTGTATTATACAGCTTCTTAGTATGGTGCCTGACGCTTGGTGACACTCCAAGTGTGAGGTAGCTTAGTATGACAACATTGGGCAAACAAAAACATTCTTGAATTTTAATTTCTTCAGCCTTTGGAGTACTGCACTTGCTGAATTAATTTAATTTCTTTTGCTCTTGGTGCTTGTACTTCATTACATTGTGCCTTTGCTTTTAGCTCTCTTTCCAATGTTTTCCCTATTTCCTCCTAGAAGACTAACATGGTTTGCTAGAGTTGCATAATTTCCGGTATAACGTTTATACCTTGAGAATCATACTTAGATGGTTCTATTGATTTTCTATTCCCTGCAACAATCACCTCTTCTTCCACTTTGCTGCATATCCTTCTCCAATATAGAATTCTTTTTTTTTTACATCAGAGATTCTTTTTTATTTTTTATTTTCTAGATTATGCTGTATCTATTAATTGTTGAACAGCTATCAAGGTTTCTGACCACCTTGTGAAAGTAGTATATAGTTTAGCTCATAGTGTTGTGATCTTCTTGGCCTTCCAAAACCAGTGTAATTGACCTATCTTTAGTAGCAATATATCTTCTGGATTTCTATTGCTACACAGTCCATCTCTCTGATGTTAAACAATTTATTTGGTTCACCTTTTAAAGGAATTTTTTTTAAAAATCATCTCCATGCAGAATGTGCAACTATGTTATATTTCATGGTATACTTATTTGTGCTCCATTAATGTGCAGTTATTTTGTTTTCGCTCTCAACTTCTATTCATATATGAATGAAACTTTGGATGCTAACTTCTATTTGAATATATTGCTGATAATTTGTGAAGGAAAGAGCGAAGGCATCAGAGGCACACAAGAGAAACATTGCAGAATATAGAGCTTTTCTTGAATCATGCGACTTTATCAAGGTGCTGTGCGAAGCCAATTATATTTTCTGTTCACAAAGTAGGGTTGTGGCAACTTGATTACTTATTATTCTCTCTCTCTATCTCTCTCTCTCTCTCCATTGTTTCCTATATTTAGGTAAACACTCAATGGAGGAAAGTTCAGGATCGCTTGGAGGATGACGAGAGATGTTCTCGACTTGAGAAAATTGACCGGTTGGAGATATTTCAGGTACCATTCTTGCATCTTTATTTTTTAGTTATTATAATCTTTTTGATCGGAGGTGGTTATTCTAACTTTTTACTTATTTCAGGAGTATATTCATGATCTAGAGAAGGAAGAGGAGCAGCAGAAAAGGATACAAAAGGTGCTTTGAACTTTATCATGTTATAATTCATGGGGACATTTGGAGCATTCTTATAGATTTTGCAAACAACTTCTATAGGAGCAATTACGACGAGCAGAGCGCAAAAACCGTGATGCATTCCGCAAGTTGATGGAGGAAGATGTTGCTGCTGGTTCACTAACTGCTAAAACTCACTGGCGTGATTACTGTATGATGGTATGTAGGAAAACTTGGATTATATATGAAATTAGACATCCTTTCTACCCTATTTTTTTTTTTCCCTTCTGTGAAGGTCAAGGATTTACCATCCTACCTAGCAGTAGCATCAAATATGTCAGGTTCAACACCAAAAGACCTCTTTGAAGATGTTTCAGAGGAGCTTGAAAAGCAGGTATTTCATTGGATACTGCTGCTTTGCATGCTTCATATTTTACTTTGACTGCTGGAATACGAAGAAAGCACTTTATCCGACGAGAAACAAGCCAGAATTTAGGAGATTCCTTCATTTATATGATTCTTTTTACAATTTTTTTTAATGCTATTTGGTGTAGTCTCTAATCTGGATGTTTATTAATTTAAGACTATGAAAATTGTACTTTTCTTAATGTTACTTTAATGATTACTTCTATCACATTACGCAGAACTGAATTCTTTATTATAACCATTGGTTTTTTTCCATGTTGAACATGACATTTATTGGACACACTTCGCACATCATTTTTTCCCCCTCGGAGCACATGATGGAACTAGTTTACTGTCCTCTTGGTTTTATTCTGATGTTTGTCCTGTTCTTTGTACTCATTAATATATATATATATATATATATATATATATATATATATATATATATATATATATATATATATATATATATTTATATATTTTCATATTCTAAATGAAATGCAACTATAGGACAAAGCTTATGTGTGTATCCCTCCCTCCCCATGTGTCTTTATTTATATATTATCTGGCACATTTTCATATCACATTGCATCACTATGTCCATTTTGTGCTGCGTAAATTATCCATGTGTTCGCTTCCAATGATCAATCACTATGTTGTTTGATGGGGGAGATGTGGTTGATGCTAAGTGAAATTTAACATAAATGGAAATTGATCACCACGTAAACAAGCTTCATGGCGGAAAGGAGAATGGACGGACTTTGGGTTCTGTTGAGGATTAGTGCAACTAACTGGTAACCTATATGACTAAATGCTTTGTTGTCACTTGTCCCCTATCGTGGTTTTTAAATAAAGAAAATTAGATAACAATAAAGGTCAAAGTTAAAAAGTTTCTTGTTTTTATTTGGTTCTCAGATTCACACTGATATGACAACTAATAGCAGTTCCCTCCATCACTGTCAATGAAGCATGGATACCTCAGAAGTTGATACATAGCTGTGTTAGTTTTTTTGTAACCATTGATCTTTATAAACTTGAACTTTATTTACTAATTTAATAATTCTGTCAAAACTGTTTTAGTGTGATTATATGCACGTGTAATCGTTGAACCTCATTATCATTCTAATCTTTCTGGGAGTTATCGTTTCTGTTTTCTATCAGCATACCTGATCCATTCATCCATAAGTTACTGCTGGCTTGTCAAATTTCTTTATGGCTGCTATTTCAATTTGTAACATTACTGAGACAATATGCAACTAAAAAGTTTATTGTATCCCACTGACTATCAATTATTGGCAGTACCATGATGATAAGGCCAAGATAAAAGAGGCAATGAAGGCTGAAAAGGTGAGATAATGCAGCGTTTTGATGTCATTTCAAACTACTGTATGTATTTAATGCTCATGTGTACATTTTCAGATTACTCTGACAACTACATGGACCTATGAAAACTTCAAGGATGCGGTTCTCGGTGATGATAATATGAAAGGAATATCAGAGATAAACTTAAAGGTTTTGTTTTTCCACATATAACTTCATCTTTTCTATCCCCGCAGTTGTTCTATGTGCTGCATATACTTGTAGAGTTTTTCCCCAGAATGCAACTTTTGTTACTTTTGATGTTACATTTTCAATCGTTAGGATTTTCCACTGGAGGTACATGAGATTTCTCTTCTTCAGTTTGTGAAAAGCGGAACACGTCAAGCTCTTATTTGTTGCATTCCTTTTTTCGTTGATCACTATATATTTTCTGCATTCTAATCCCAGCCTAAATGGAGGAAAATAGAAAAGGAAGTAATGTGCTAATTTATCAAATTTCCCACTCCCTGCAATTTAACTTCATGGGTCACAATCTGAGGTCATAAGGCTAATTGAATGGCAGTATTAAATCTTCAGTATCCGAGAACCAGTTTGGGTCTAGTATGGAGGGTCAAATTAATGCTATTTTTCTCCCAAAAACCAACCATAGAAATTTTTTTAAGGGAAAAACAGGGAAATGTTTACTTCTATATATTAATTTGGTGGTGGGTCATTATAAGGTTAGAGATTTCTGCTGAAACGTTTTGGTTTCAGCTTGTTTTGCACTAGTTTCATTTGGGCAGTTATGAAGGATTTAGAAATATTCAGACTTCAGATCATGAGGAACAATGGAGGAATGAGAGAAATAAAGATCTGACCTGAGCTGTCTTAGTTTTGCTTGTTGGCTTCTATGGTGCCTCAAAAGTTTGCATTCCTTCCAATGGTTTAATAAACTGGTACATTCTTTGCGATGGAGATGCTTATTTTCTATGAACTAGTTGAGGTAAATTCATTGGAAGGTAATCCTTGTTGCTTGGGGAAATACCTCTATCATTCCCAGCAAGCTCCGTGTCCCTGACACAGGACAAATACATTAACGTAGGCACTTTATTTCTAGGTATGGATTGCATTGTAATTTTCTCAACTTGACAACCTGAGTCCATAGATGTATAAGAATGGTCATATTAAACTTGGTAATAATTTTGCTTTTTCAAAGCCTTGACAATTGGTATGTTAGGGAGGTTTCATAAAAGCATATGTGCCATTAAGCTAATTGTTAATATATCATTCATTTGTTTAGCTTCGCCCGCTCAAGCAGGCTAGCATCTATTAGTTTGCATATACACAACCCTGCAACCCTCCTCCCTGCAGTGTCTATGTTCCCTAAACATGTGCGTGTGCTTCCTATATCATAGCTTAATCCTGTGTCTACCATATGGTCCTTGAAAATAAATTAATATTTTTTTTTAGCTCGTATTTGATGACCTAATGGAAAGACTGAGAGAGAAGGAAGAGAAGGAAGCTAAAAGGAGGCGACGCCTTGCAGACGATTTCACAGATCTTCTTCATTCTCTCAAGGTAATGGTGACCTTACACTGGAAGTACTTGTTCATGTTGTGTCGAGGATAATCATATTTGACATTAGTGTTTGCATTTTTTTCTTTTTGTAGGAAATAACTGCATCTTCAAGATGGGACGAAAGCAAAGTATATTTCGAAGACAGCCAAGAGTACAAGTAATCCTTAAGAACTAGTATTCGATGCATCATTGTCTGTAATCTTTGTTGCTGGCATGTTTGTTTACAATTTTGAATTGCTTCTTTATTTTCTAGGTCTATTGGTGAGGAGAGCTTTTGGAAACAAATATTTGAGGAATACATTGCCCACTTGCAAGAGAAGGTAAAAGAGAAAGAACGCAAAAGAGAAGAAGAGAAGGTAACAGAGCCTATTCATGCCACTGTTGTTTGATTTAAACTTGGCGATGCACGTTATTTCATATGCAGCTGTTAGTTCATACTGACTGCAGCTTTTGATACAAAATTATATCAATTTGCTATGCCATTTCTTCTTTTCTGGGATCTTTGTAGCATGAGGAATTTTACCCTTGTTTTTGACCAAAACCATTGTCAGCTTTTATTTGCAGGTTGACGCTATGTATATAGATTTCATGCCTAACATCGGGTTTAACAATTCATTATTTTGTTCTGACTTATTTTTATGAGCACATCATATAACATATTTATATGATTGTGCAACTGTCATAGGCACTTTGTTACCTTAGATTCCATTGCAGTGTGGTGGTTAGGTCTCTTTGCTGCTACCATTTGGATTAACATATATTCTGCTGCAATGTGGTTCTGAATATATCTTAATTTTCTGAGGGCGAAAGGGTTTAAATTCAGTACATTAATGTTGTTGGCTGCTCGCATGTGAGAATTTTTTCTGACTTGTTTAATTTGTAGGTGAAGAAAGAAAAGGAACGAGAAGAGAAAGAGAAGAGGAAGGAGAAAGAGAGAAAGGAGAAAGAGAGAGAACGCGAGAAGGAAAAGGAACGCGAAAAAGACAAAGGAAAGGAACGGTCTAAGAAGGATGAATCGGATATCGAAAATACTGATGTGGTAGACAGTCACAGCAGCAAGGACAGGAAGAGGGAGAAAGATAAAGATAGAAAGCACCGGAAACGTCACCACAGTTCAGTGGACGATGGAAGCTCCGATAAAGATGAGAAGGTGGAGTCTAAGAAATCCCGTAGGCATAGCAGCGACCACAGGAAATCTCGGAAGGTAATTTTTTCATTCTCTCATTTTTCCATGCTCTCAAGTGATAAGGTTAAACTTCGAGTGTTGTTATTATTACTGTGATGAAATAATTAGAGAGCCAATCTGTTTATTATGAGTGAAGGGAGATGTACATAGGTGTCTCAATCCAACAGGTGATGTGTGATTAAATCTAAACTAAATTCAAATACAAGATAATTTTCTAATCTAACACTCCTGTTCAAGTTGGAGTATAAATATCAATTATATCCAACTTGTTACATAAATTAGAAGTACTGTCTTCTTCTTTATAAGTATATATTAATTTGAAGTGAATGAGTAGATGGATCATTTGAATCCTATTATGAGCCAGGCGATACATACATTTATATGTGTCTCAACACCATACAAACAATTTAACAACCAATGTAGGACTAAGTCTAAATTAAACCCGAATACAAAATAGTTTTTTAATCTAACAATTACTAATAATTGATATCATTATTGTTATTATTTAACATGAATTATTCAACCGTGTTACTTGTGGCAGCATGGATATACTACGGATTCTGACAGTGAAATCCGGCACAAGAGGCATAGGAAAGATAGAGACGGGTCTCGTAGAGATGGTGCTTATGAGGAGCTTGAAGATGGTGAACTCGGGGAGGATGGGGAAATCTGTTAGTCCTCTTCACCTTCATTCTTGTTGTTGCCTTTTGTTGTGTATTTTCTGCTGTGTTCTTTCTCTCGTAAAAGTCGAAACGATAAAATACATCACATCAAAGATCGACCAATATAGCCCCATTTTATTAGGGTTGAGGCAATATTGTTGTTTTTTGTACAGTAATATTCTTCTGACCATGAATTTCCTTCACTCCTTAGGTTATTAGTGAGGTGATGAGCATCATGCATGCAATGTACAAGTCTGCTGCTGCAGTGCCTCTGCAAACCGTGGTATTATTTTTATCTCTTTCTGCAGCAGCTACATCGTTCAATCTTATTCCTCATTTTTTGGAAATTGGTGGATTATGTGCTGAAAATTTGATGGAAGATTTAGAATTTAGGAAACTGGAGTATATTATCGATGTATAAAAAATATATATATAGCAACTGCGTCAGTAATTTTTGATCATTTCAAGCTGCTGTATCCATTATTCATTGGGAAACACTAGGAAATAGTTGGACTGACTTCTTGTATCGTGTTCATTGTTCCCTTATATTATCTTTTCTGATCAAATTTGAGACTTTTGTTTGTGTATCCATCGTTGTTTTATTTTATCTTCAAACCATTCATGCGCTTTATAAAATAACTAATAAGTTAGGGATGGTAATGGATGCTTTTACGAGTCAGTTTTTGATTTTTTTTTTTTTTTACAAAATTCAAAAATTTTGGCCTGTGCAATTATGAATGCATCTGTTACCATTCCTACTGTAAGTATATTTTTATAATTTGTACTGACGTGTTTTTTACACTTTAAAAAATTCCAACCATTCGCAAATTTAGTGGATTATTAATGGTGATGATTTGATATAATTTCTTGGCTCGAAGTATGATGGTAGTTGCAAGTGCTGTTGTAGCTTGTGAGGGTTAGTGTTAGGAGTCCGAATGCCTATTATCGAGATAGGGTTGGCTGTGGATCCCATTCAAACTCATTAGTGAATGTCTATTAGCCTAAGCCTAAGGTTACTAAAATAGAAATCCCACTGAATTAACCGTGCAGTGGGTGTAAAAGCCCTATAGGTCCGAGTTATTAGTGATCTTTTATATCGCTTGAATGTACTCATATCATCAAAAGATCCAATTTTAGGCCCAGGCCCAGGGCCAGGGCCGAGCTATCCAGCAGGATAAAAATAACATCCGAAGGGTCAAACTGATTTTGATGTTTTTCATATTTAATGTTTTTATGATGTGGATGGTCAGTAATAAAAGTAAGAAGTATTGAGAGGAAATATGTTAATAATAACACGTCTTTATTTTATTTTTTTGGTCACTTTCTTCTTTTCTACTTGCTCCCAAGTAAATACCTTTTTTTTTTCAAAAGGAGAGAATTTTTTAAATTATTTTTTTCTTTTTCCCCTCTTTTTAAAGCCCATAACGTACGGCCCATAAGTTATTTTGTCAAAAAATAACTTTAAGATAAATTATCACGTGCGCCGCATGTGAGCAGGGGTCGATAAATTGGCCCGTCGCCAGCCCCAACCGCAAGCACCAAGAAGAATAGGGGGGAAAAGAAAAAGAGAAAAAAAAAAGCGGGGAAGAAAAAGAGGGGGCGCTAGGGTTTCTGAAGTGCGCTTTCTCTCTCTCTCTCTCCCCCCAAAGCAAAGCGATTGGGCACGAACAAACCCTAATCGAGATCGAAATCAAAGTCGGATAAAGAAGAGGATGACGGGCAAGGCGAAGCCCAAGAAGCACACGGCGAAGGAGATCGCCGCCAAGGTGGACGCGGCGACCACCAACCGCGGCGGCGGGAAGGCCGGGCAGTACGACCGGACGGGGCTGGACAAGGGCGGGCACGCGAAGCTGGAGTGCCCCCTCTGCAAGACGACTGCCCCCGACGTTAAGTCGATGCAGATCCACCACGACGCGAAGCATCCCAAGATCCCCTTCGACGAGAGCAAGCTCAACAACCTCCACGCCACCAAGGCCCCCGATCTCTCCAAGCCCAAGCCTGGTGTCCGCGGGAGCCTCAAGAAGTAATTATCTTATCATCAATCATCATCGTAGAAAAAACTTAACTTCTTGCTATCTTTGATCAAATTAACTGTCTGTATGCTTGCGTGCCAACTGTTGAAGATTGTTGTGTGGACATCGGGCGAAGAGAATATCTTTATGCTGAATGCATCTTTCTATCATGATAGATCGTGTTTCTATTTCTTATTTTTATCAGTTACTATCTTTAAAATAGTCTGCTAATTCTTGTGATGATGAACTGTATGCATCTACTTTTTTTTTCTTTGGTGGCAGCACGAGGGGTTTTTGCAGTTATTGTGTTGGTTTTGATGTTTTTAGGGTTTTGTCAGGTTAATGATAAAATCAAGGTAGCTACTGGTTACGAGATTTGGGCTGTTGGGTTAGGCCCCAAAAAAACTTGAAATCTTTTGAAAAGAAGTTTTTTTTAATAATAATGTGTTAGGATGTAGGAGTGTGTAGTGATACTATCGGAAGAGTTAGACTTAAGTGGCTCTCCATCTAAGAGAAGTAAAGGGCATTCTCATTTCTTAATATTTGTGTTGCTTGTTGTCTTTGTTTGAGTGATTGGGAAGGATCTCAATCGTCTGCTAGTTACGTTTGTCACGTTTTAGTGCCCGTGTTAGCAACTTCACCTAACTCGTCTGGTTGCTTGCATTATACATCCTTAGTCGTTGGGTGTTTGTCCTATTCCTCGGTCACCTATGTCCACAATAACGATAACCACTTCCTGTATTAAGTCAATCCCCATTCAGTACATGTTTCTGCACCTATAGTCTTTTATATACATGCTTATTCACTATGTTTGGAATAAATGGAAGCAGAGGAATCTTACACTTTTTTCGCCAAATATTACATCTTGTTTTGCTTAAATGCCAAACACTTTGTTGTCTGTTTTTGTTTTATCAAACCCAGAGGAACACTTGGCTTATTTCTAAGGACTTGAAAGCAATTCCTTTTTTAAACGTTGTACAAATCAAACTGAAAATCCATGTCCTTTGAATGGATCTTCACCATTCAGAGAGTTTGCAATGAACAATTAAATAATTTTTATTCTTGTCTATGGATACAATATTTTATAAAATGGGTAGTTGAATATAGAAAGTTGCTCAATCATGATCAAAATTTTGAGGTCAAATTCTAAAACTTGTGTACCTTAAACTGTTGATGTAGAAGCTAGCCACTTTCAGTCATCTTTTTTGAGCTAGCTGCTGCATGGGCAAATGAGATTTGATGGTCAATATAGGTTTTCTATACCCTTAGGATATTTGTTAGATATATTTCAACTCATTTGATGGCCATTCTTTCCTAGAGTCCTAATTAAATTAAGATTCAGATTTTGTTTTTTTTTGTTTGTTTTGTTGGTTTTCTTTTTATTTTTATTTATTAGTTTAAAAAAATTGATATGCAGTAGTCAGATTCTTGGGATATAAGTAGTTTTCAGGTGTAACAGAATGAAACTTGCCTTCTCTAGTTATATTAGTTGAAATATCTTTATCCATCTCTAGATTTAATGAACTAGCAATTAAGTACAGGTGGTATTTTTGCCTATTTATTTATTGATTTTCTCAATTATATATTTAGCGACGATCATGCCCAATTCTTCAAATTAATGGAACTTGGCGAAAACCAAGGATGTCGAAGAGTAGAGTTATGGACATGAGAATGCTATTGAGGGAAAGAGTGCAAACTCTAGATGACTAATGGTTAAAAGCTAGGTTTTAAATATGGGCTGATACTTATATATATTGCATATATCATGTTAGATTTTGTGGTATCTGATACACGATATAGTCTATAATATTGGTCTGATTTTGCTGATATTTCCTTGCTGATATGATTCTTTTGATATTGCCAATTTTGATACTATAAAGGCCTTGCCGTTTTTGTAGTTTTAAACTTTCTTTTAATGAATGAAACTAAAAATTAGCATCATTGAGGACATAGAAGCCAAGATAAAGATGATGGGTTTTGATGATGTAATAGTTTAAGTGAGCTAAACATAGTTAGGTTGTTCATTGAGGTTATCTAATGTGTATTAGTTTGGTCAAGTGCTAGGTAGGGTATTGTTATGTAGTCATATTGTTTGTGTAAGGTTTTATCTATTGATTGATACCCGATGTATAAATAACATATATCTCGTATTAGATTTTGAGTTACTCGATATATGATGTACCATATAATATCGGTCTGATATTGTTGATATTATTGATTATGATAGGACCAATATTGCTGATTTTGATACCATTAACGCCCATACCAATTTTGATATTTTAAGTTTTGGTTTGATGTAAATGCCAGTAGGCCCTATTGATAGTAATGATTTCGTATTATCTTCGCCCTTATGGCTATCTATTTGTTTAGCTTGAGTCAATTGGTCTCATTGTTATTTGTTTTTGTTTTTTTGGCAAACTGTTGGATGTATCAGATTTGTGGACACTATCCCCTTGGGGACACTTACATTCATAACATGTCAAGGCTTAGAACTGAGTTAGTATCCTTTTACTTCAATACCAACACATCATATGAAAAATTGCAAGCCAAACCACATGATCAAACGTTTCAATCATTCATTTTGATTTGCAGATAGATTACCAGTAATGATTTTTGAGTACACATGCACACACAATATATTCATGTGCCCCCATGGCAAAATTTTTGTAAAGGTCCAAGTTTCAAAACTTGATATGTGCCCTAGAACCTGAATCTGAATCAGGTCAAATTATTTAAGCCTTTGTGTGTGTGCGCGCACCTGTTTGACTGGCAAACTGCAGGATATGCTATGATGTTTTTAGTCATTCTGTGGTTGGCTAGTTATCCAGATTTTCCCTTTTTTCGTACTTTTTCTTTGGTAATGTTAATTGATCTGGCAGAGATGTGGAAATGAACTTTCAAATGTAATCCAACCAAATTCAACATACCTAGCTTCTTGTTGTTGACTTCTGTTTTTGTCCTACTTTGTTCTCTTTCTCTTTCTGATGGTATAACTTTTGTACATTATATTCTTTTTAGTTGCGGATTAAATTCTTAGATGTGAGATTCAGAACTTTGTGAACGTACTCTTTTGCTGGGAGTATTTAGGCTTATGTGAGTACCCTTGCAGGCTTTAGATGTAGTCTACTTTTCTTTGAACCAATGCTATTACACCAATAAGTTTTTACCAGGCTGATGCCGAAAGAAAGGGCCTTGGGGATTAATCATATGTTTGCAATCTAAATTTGGATTATGTCTCCTGCAAGTCTCTGATAGTGATGGACCACCTTTTGCAAGTTTTAAGGATGTAACTATGACAGGTCTTGAGTTTTTAATTCAACTGTCAGGAGGATTGGGCGACGGAGTGGAGCTAATTGCTTCTGAGTAAAACAGAGTGTCCATTAAGTAGCCTGTTTAGAGTTGCATGGAGTTTCCATTAGATACATCAGTTTCAGCAACATTTTTGTGAGACTTGCTCATTGGAAATTGACCCGTTGAGCTGTTATTGGGTTATCTCCCAGTTAAGCTGTTTTTGGGTTATCTCCCTCTGACATTCTTACTTTGAACACTAGACATTATTTCATCTCTATGCAGCTTATCCTTAAGTGGGCTGGGAATTAGGGATCCCTTGCCCCGTCAACAGTTTTCTACGGGATGCGATTCTAAGTGAAGCAGGATCCTAGGTAGCATTAACTTACCTTCCCTAGTTAGTTATCCTAAACGCCAACCTTTGGAATTGCAATTATGATCTGAGCCAAATCGGAAATTGGAACCTAAAGCCTAGAGAGTGTTCCAATGAAATGCTTACGCTTGACATTGCTAGTAGCAAGTGTACTGTTGGGCAAGATGTTGACTGAGTGAATAACAACGATTGGCGAACGGAGTGATGCTTGACTTGTCATCCTCTGCTAAGACCTTTGTCTATAAAGTTTGTATAGGAAAACCCTGACAAAGACAAGATGGTTTTGTGATCATGGCTTTCTATGAAAGAGGTATCAGCATGAGTGAAGTTGAAAAGGAGATTTTTTTTGTGGAAATAATATCAAATGTTGTGGCAGAGTTAGTGTAACTGGGATATGTGCCTTGAACTTTTGGAGGAAAGGTTAGCTAATTATTTGTTAAAGGAAAACCTTTCTAGCAAATACGCATTAATCTGCTGTTTCTTCTGTAGGTGATCTGCCAAAATTTTGAGAAAGTGGACACCAACAAATTGATTGATACACATGCTATGGCTAATTATTTATTAAAGAGGAAGTGGAATCCTATATAGCAAATGCATGTTAATCTGCTATTTTTTTCCGAAGATGATCAGCCAGGATTTTCAGAAACAGGACACCTGCAACTAGATGGATACTCAATGTTATGGCTTATTGTTATTAGATGGTGACTTTTTTAGTAAATGCTTGTTACCCTGCTAATTCTTCTAAAGATGATCTGCTCATTTTGACAAACTGGACACCAGGAAATTGATGGATATGCATGCTATAGCTGTTTATTTATTAAAGTAGCCATCCTAGTAAATACATGTTGGTCGAAGTTCTGCTCTGGACAACAGCAAATTTATGGATAGCGTGCTAATCTGACATTTCTCGTGGATAATATCTGCTTGAGTTTCGTGAAACTGGATTCATCTTCTGGACGTCTTGAATTTTGCCTTGCATCTATAAAAATGTCAACTTGCTGGTGTTTGGAGCTGTCATGCTGCTATGTAATTGGTTTTACCTCTTGCTCTTGCTGAACAAATATTCACTTGCTCTGGAGAAGTTTGCTAACTAAGTAGGCTGTTTGGAGTCTTTGGACCAGCTATTTTCTTCATGTTGTAGGGATAATATTGTTACTAACATATTGAAGGGTAAGATATTACCTTGGGTTCACGGCCTCAGACGTGATTAATATTCTGGGATTATCCTTAATTTTTCTGTGTGTTTTGTAGCTGAAGCAGTATTGGAGCGAATGAGAGAGATTTGGAATATCCTATCTGGTATCTGACTCAGTGTACATGCAAATAAATATATGGTTGCTTATATTTACTAGCCTATGGTGGTGCTATGACTATCTTGAGTAATTTGCTTCCGGGGACTGGCTACTTCTGTAATATGGTTATGCTTTTTCAGGTAATTTGCTATTGAGGTTGGTTGTTAATGTTTATGGCCTTAATTTTATGATTTTTTTTTTTGACTTTCCCAACAGTTTTTTGGTCTGTGTTACATTTTATATCATTCAGTTTGGATTGGTATTCCTCGAGTGGTATCCCAACTATGTCGGGATATGCTGAGAATTGGTGGTTACACTGTTTATATTTGCAAAAGCTGAAATACCCGTATGTTGTCATTAGATTTGACCCTGTTGAAATTGCATGGTCGTTGCCTGCTTTTATGCCCATGCCTTGAAAGTTTATATCAAGATCGTTTATGGCTTTGAGATTGCATCGCCGACCCTGATGGTGATATCTTGTTCCAAAGCTCTGTTTGTTTATTTGCTCAGACTGTAGGGTAAAAATATGCAGTGGAACAACAAACGATGTCCGAGAGTTTATGCAAACTCAACCTCTTGTGTGGTATTGCACTGGCGCATGGTGCTGTGCATTAGGTTTGGGGAAAGTCTAAAATTCTAAATGCGCGCCACTTTTCTCTTAGCGAGCACCATTTTCCCTTATGGTGCTAATCACTTTACAGTAGGATGTGGTGCTTGCTTAGAGGAAAGTGGTGCGCATTTAAAATTTTCCTTAGGTTTGGGACCTGAGCAATTAGTTTCTTTCTCGATTCCACTTCCTGGTAGCATGATCAAAATAACATGATGATTTAAAGATGCATCTGCTTTACAGGGAAGTTGTTGGCTAAGGGAAATCAACCATCATAGCCTGAGGGGCCATGGGCTTCATGCCAAACCAATTGCTTTTCGCCAATGATTGCTTGCTAGTGGTCAGGGCCTAAGTGTGCTCCTTTCCTCAAATAAAAAAAAAAAAAAAACATATCAAGAGGCACAGAACATTGGGATCTGAATGTAAGCATATCCAACTTCTTCTCTTTATCTGTAAACTGTAGTGCTGCAGCAAAGCTAGTTTATGACATTGTACGGCGGATTTGTCTTGCCTTGGCCTGGGCTCTTGATGCCCTATAGGCTTGTGGTATAGTAGTTATGAAGCAGTGTGTAAGCTACGAGCGCTGCAAGTCTTGGGGAAAAAAGACAAATAAAGGGTTGTAATCAAATAATGTTCAACTTTTTAGGATGATCTTGTATATTGCTTTTAGAATACGCCAACTCAACCTTGTTGTTCAGTTGCTTGCTTTGTTCATCATTCTTTTTCTACCCACTTAATTATAAAAAAATTCAATTTATTTTTCGTACTTATTTACTTATTACATGAACGAATGTGTTGCTGAGAGAGCTTTGATGGTCCAGTGTACCAAATACATTCCACATATAGAATTTTTTATTGATAAATACCAGAGCCTATCTAGAAGCTTTTTGGGACCAAATTTAGCAATAAATTTTAGGGAATCAATCGAACAGCGAAAAGTTTGGTGCAAAATGCAATGAATATTAGACAGACACCTACCTACCTATACATGTTGCGAAGAACTTGTGTAAACCAAGATTTCATCATGTTGAGTCTACACTAGGAAGAAAAAGCATTTCAGTCAAATGTCTATTCCTGTTGATTAGCACTGTATTCTAATACATGTATTGTTTTGAAATATTGCTAATATTAAACTTTTCATGTTTAGAGTTGTATATAGTTGAATGTTAAAGTATTAGTTCAGATGGAGTTGTTTGTGAGATGATGTTCAATGCACTAATTAATCACTTCCATTACTATTTCATTTCGTTTATACACTGATAATATAAAATTATACCCTTTAACTGTTATGATTATAAGTAAAAATATATCAAATCACTAAGTAAATGGTGTCTTAATAACTGACAAAAAAAAGATAGAATGGGCCAGGCCTTGTTCCCAGGCCCCTAAGCAAGCCGCTATATCATGGCCCAAGTCCAACATGATGGAGGTATTAAAAAAAAAAAAATCATGCATTTTCAATCACCATATCTTTAGAAAATTCATGCATTTTCTCAGACACAAGTATATATTTACACTATATACTTTAGATTGGACTCTTCGGATACAAATACAAGCTTAGTACACGTATCCAAGTACATCCTAGTATATACACTGAAGATAAATAGCAATCAATAATTACATGATTTAACCAATCAAATTCAGTCTACAAGTACCTCAAAAGAAAATTAACTATCTTTTTAACTTAAGATTCACTTGACTTGACTTGACCTGACCAAAACATTAAAAACAATTAAACACCAAATCAGAAGGAAATAATGAAATAAATACCAACAAAATATGTTTATCATTTGCCTTTTTGAGTCCTGAGCAAATTAATTCATGTAACCATCTTTGCAAAGTCTCGACATAATATAATACAGAATAATCAATTTCGAAGACTTGAGGGACGAAAGTGCAAAAACGCGAGACCCTCCCGCGACACACGCGCACGCAACGCGCCCGCATGCGACATCAGCGGGGAGCCGTGTCGTGTCAGCTCACCGGCGTGGGACCCACGCGGCTTGCGCACGCAGACGTCGCCATCGGTGTGATGTCGCCCCCAGCCTTATCCAGCGCCCTCCCCCCTCTCTCTGCCCCCCTCACCGTTAACGTGAACGTCAATCAATTATTCATTCACAATCCCCAAACTTTCTTTTATTACTTTAATTACTCTTGTTGTTTACCGATTTTTTTTCTTTTTCATTTTTTATTTTTGCTAATTTTTTTTACTGGTTCGATCTAAATCATAACCTATAAAATGGGAATATCTTGAAATTCTAACAAAATTTGTCTAGACCAAAAAAATTAGAATATTGCTGAAATATGTTTTAAATTCTATGTAAATATAAAATTTTAGAGGGACCAACATGCAAGCTACAATGAGGGAAAAAAATTAAAATTTTTTAAATAAAATGGTTTGAAGCAGCCTGCTGACTAATAAATGTATTTTTAACAAATAATAATAAATATATACCTGAAAAATTACTGTGCATCCAATTTTAAAACTATATTTTTTAGACGGGCAAAATTATTAGCTATTACTTTTTGAAAATAGATTGCAGAAATGATAAGTAGTATATATAAGAATAGTACACATCAGCTAATGGAATCTAATAAAACATCCAAAACATACTTTTATTTTTAGAATTTTATTTTCATTCCATCGAACTTACAGTCTCTTGCAGAATTATATTCACATCAAAATAAATATTTAAACTTATCTTTTTAAAAAATGCATTATTAATTAAATTTTTGGGGTACACAGAATTGGGATGTAATTTTGTAAACTATCAGTGCGTATTTACAAAGAGCATGTAGATTTAGAAATTATTAAATTTCAAAGGTGGGTATAGTGGTAATTTTCCATGGACTAAAGGATGACAGCTTTATGGGAGTTTCTAAAGGGGCACAACTTTTTTCACAGTGAGCCACTTCGTAACTGACCGACTTCGAAAATAACACTATAAAAGTGGGCTCACTGGGAAAAATGATGTGCTCCATAGGAAACTCCCAGCTTTATTTGCTCTCTCTCACTCTCTCTCATCGTCATCATCTTCTTCCTTCGATCTTGCAAGCGCCCAAATGGGCACTATCAAGCAATCTAAGCAAGCACCCAATTTTTGCAAAAAAATAGCAAAATCAATTCAAAGGAGAGAGATATAGCAGCCAAAGTTGCAACCTTTATCGAGTTTGGAGGCACCTCTACAAGGTCTGTAATGGTGGTTGTCGTATTTGGGCTCTCAAAGACAAACTCACTGTCATCAACATCGCCATCAGCGGTTGCGGTTTCGGATAGTACAACGGGCATGGAACCTGATCCGACCCGTACCCGCTTCGCGTTGTTGTCGTCGTCTTCTTCTTCTTCCTGCGATTTGGCGCCAGGTGCCATGGCCATGCCTGCCAACTGTTCGACACCTGTTCCCATCCAAATTACTCATTAAAGATTTTTCCTTTTCTCTCTAAACTTCCCCTTTTCAATGCTTGCTGCTCCTTGTTCTTCTTCTTCTTCCTTTGCCGCCCAAAACCAGTCTGCTGATTTCGCAATGTCGGCCGTCTCGTCTTTGATCTGCAGCCTTCCGTCGCCTCACAGGTGAAAAAAAGATTGCTTTTTTGAACTGGAAACAGTGTGAATCGATGTAAATAATGTATTGATTGATTGGTAGCAGGTTCAGTGTGAATACGAAGAAGAGGATGCATGGTGGGCTACTGCCCATTATTGCAGCGGCGCCGCCGAGCAGTCAGACGGCTAATTGCCGGCCCAATTCCAATCTGGAGGTGTCTTTCTGATTCTTATAGTAACTACCCTTTGCTCAATTTTCTTTGCACTCTTTTGTTATGAATGGATATGCACGCAGATGGTGAAGACTGCGAGGGAGAAGTTCACTCAGGAGATCTCGTTCAGGAACAAGGATAAGGATGTTTCTCTAGCCAAGGTATTCAAAAACTCACCCAACTATCAATTTCGATATTGTTAGGTTAATTGCTACAATTTGTGAATTATGTTATCCCTAGCTAATCTTGTAGTTCTGCATGAAAAGATTCCCTTTTTGTGGTGTGCTAAATAAATCACGTTTGTGTGTTTGATGAATTGCTATTGACATAGCTTTTCTTTAAAGGGAATAATAACCTTAAAATGAATGTCCTTATTGATTGGTCTCAGAGTGGGGTTTGCTTATTGATATGGGATCGTTGGCGGCTATGACATAGCTGCACGTCGACATGGAAAGCTTCCAAGTCTCAGAATCCACTTTGATTGGCTGGGTTAATTCGATAGATCTACTCGGATATGGACATGCATTTATTTTTGGTGTCTAAGTTACAATGTGGTGATTGTATGGCGCAATACGACATTGAACACGTGTGCCAAGGACCAATATGGAATTTTAAGATCTTTTTGTCGCGATGGCTTTTGATTCTTCGTTCCTTGCCCTTTCCTTTCCTCATGGCCTTCGGAAAGGGATTTGGAAGAAAGGGTCTTAAAAGATGAGTGAATATTAGGACTCTTATACTTTATAATTAGAATTTGGTGAAAGGAATTGGACGAGTATTTTTTAAGCTTGTATGACTTTTCTTAACGTCGGTTTACATCAATTACTATCAAGTTCACATTCATGTGGTGGCCCTCTGTTTGCTATAAGTTTCCCTATAGCAATAATATGCCTTTACAATTGGTTTGTATTTTGTTTGAAATCTATCAAGCCATTGACATTCTTGCCAAACTGTATAATTGTAGAGTTGCAAACTTTCAATATATATCAATTAGTCGATATGTGATGTAGATAGATTTTAAGGGCATCTAGCTTATAATGCCAATTTGATGTTATGGAGGGGGTATTTGTGGAGTGTGGGTTAAAATGTATGCATTTGCAATAGCCGATAACTTGAATGGAAATTTTTATATATTTTTTAAAGTTTATCTGGTCTTATATTCTCAAGCCTTGTCATTCATTGAGGTTCAGAAACTGCTCTGTATGCCTATACTGTGATATTTCTGGACTTTTTTTTTTTTTTTTTCATTATTTCTGCATGTGTTGATGCACTTCATGCAATTGTAGGCGTTATTGCTTGTTGCTGCTGAAGATGAAGCTTTCATGGCTTTCAATCGGGACATGGATACACGTTCCATTTTAAGCGAAAGGAAAGAGTCTTCCTTTGATCGTGAATCTCCATTTGAAGCCAAAAGCATAGAAGAAATTTCTTTAGCTGGCAAGACTATATCGGGTTGGTTAAATGAGTTGGACATGATAGCAAAGGAAGTGGAAGCGGAGTTGGTCTCAAGAGATATTGGTTGTCATTTGGTGGAAGTCTTAGAAGCTATTAACGTGGTTATCTTTGAATCGAGAGGCTTCAAAAGATTTCCTGTGCTTGTAGATTCAAAGTTCTCATACTTGCATGCAGTAATTGACACTGGATGTGGCAGCGGTAAAACTTCGTGCTTTTTTATGTGCATCTATTTATTATCATTTGTGCTATTAGCCAGAAATGTTCCTCTTTATTAATGCTTACTGAGTTCAGTGTTTGGTCTTCCATGCAAATTATTATGTGTTTCTTTACAGCCATTATGCTTAGCATCATTTATATTGAGATATGCCGCAAAATTGGTATTAGCATAGTGGGTTCTCGAGTTGGGGAAGATTTTCTAATTTGGCCACAGACAGAGAACTTGGAGGTATGTTATTTCCATTTCTTTTTGCTATTTCAGATTAATAGATATAGCATAGTTTATGGCAACTTGACTTCTCATATTTCATCTCTCCTTCATGCTGTATGTGCAACTGTCTAGCAATTACCGTTGACTTTTTTTTTGGGGGCTTACATCAGTTATATTTTTCATAGTTTTGTAAGAGTTTTAATTATTTGTTTGCTATGTTTTAGGAAATTTTTAAGGCTTCTTCTGGGCACAGCTGGTTGGCAAAAGTAAATGGCCGATGTGTTGAAGATCCTAGATCGAAAGCGTCTGACTTGAACAGCAAGTCAATTTTAGGGCTTGATGTTGCTACTAACAGAGATATTATAGGGATTGCACTGGCTAATTTGATTGTAAGTTGAAACACACAATTACTGGCCTCTGCCTCTGTTTGTAAATTTAGAGCCATTTCAGTTTCTAGTTTTCCGATTTCTGCCTTTAGCATCACTTTCCTTTCATCCAGAGGCTTCATTGGAAACGTGCATCAAAATCGAACCATGGGTTGATGTTAACATCTCCATTGAGGCCAATACATACAGAGGATTCAAGAGTCCCTTTGCTTCGGCCTCAAGAACTGAGGTAATTTTTCTTGGTCTCACCAATATTATAGGAACTTATTGATTAACAATGACAAGCTGTTGCTTCATATCTTTCTTTATATGAAAGAGCTGTTGAGTTTGCACCTGCATACATCTGATACTAGTCTAAAATCTGCCGTGATTCCTAGTGACTTAACTTGAAAGAATTAGTTCGCTTTTTTTTATGTGCTGTATGGCTTCAAATATGCAATTGGCGAATTAGATTATTTAAGTTTATTGACAATATAACAGTTACTTGGACTCGTCTACGATGATTTCAAGTTTTAGAGATTGTGGTAGCAAGTATTATGGACTCAGATTTAGGTAGTGGTTGCTAGTACAAGTTTTAATCAGAATATATTTCTTCATTGTATATTTGGGAATGTGATTTCATTGAGTCTCTTGTCTCGGTGTATGCATCAAAGATAAAATTTAAGCGAGTAATTCTTCAATTTACTTCATCTGCAGGTTGGCTACTATGGCAGCGGAGAGGTTGTTGATTCTCCAACCACACAATTGGAGTCTGAGAAGAGACCACGGCATGCTTCTGTACTTCAGCAGGTGTGCTTTCTCGAAACTCTACTCTCTCACACAGTATTTTTTGGGCCGTCATAAAAAGAGGGATCTGATTGATGATCATTACAGGAGGTATGCCGAAGCAGTGCAGGAACTCAGCATCTGCATGGCCTTTGCACCCGTGGAGGAGGCAGAGGTTCTTGAGCCGTTTGTTGAGAAGCTCCATCTGTTGAGGGTTGAATCCTCATGGAAATCTTTAGATCAAGCTGGCTCGCTAGCAGTTCCTTAAGGTTCTGTCTGTATATAATTTAAGTTGTCAAAGTTTGTTCTATCGCTGCCTTACAAACATTGTAGACTCGGATAATCAGTCTCAGTTCTAGTTTATGTAGATCCATAGCCAGGGTGGTAGTAGAATGCTAGTTATCCGATACGAGCATTCAAAGAGGCTAGATGTCAATGTTGTCGCGTTTTCTATCAAAAGATATGTTTGTTTCTTGATAATATGGGCTCACTTGCTTGATATCAGAGGGCTACTCTACTGTATGTGGAAACAGGTATGAAATGGAAAAGCTAAATTCATTGAAATACAAGAGAGCGGCAGCGGGTAGAGTAATTCTGATACAGCTATAAGTTTCAGCTCTGACATGCTTCATGTTTTTGTTTACAGAGACTACGAAATGTTATTGAAGAGAAGAACTGAAACCAACTGCTGCTACGGCTTTGAGTAGCTGATCTTGTTTGTTCTCCAGGGTCCTGTGTCTGTCTTCAATCTGCTGTAACAGAATCAACAAGAAAGCGATTTCTGGAGATCTTCGACTTCCTTCTCAGGTTCTCTTTCTCAAACCCGAACCTTCAATCAGTCCTGCGAAGATACACAACGCAGATAATTCGAAAATTTACAATGTTTTATTGCATAACAAACATAGCAGAAATCTGACCTGAAATCTACACCTCTTGGGTGCTTGTATAGACTGAAACAAAGGTGCATCCTAAAGCTATATTTGGCAAAATAAGTAGCTAAAGAAAATAATCTTGTTAATGATATTATCTCTTCCATGCTTCAGCAAATTCCTGTTCTCCGGCCTAAACCTATATCTAAAGTCTAAGGAATTGATTCTGAACTTTCTGATGTTTTGACATAAAATCTAAAGTTATCCAACTGAAACATCCCCTTGCTGATTATGCACTAAACATGAACAATTGATGCCTATCCACACAAGTGAGCAGCAGAAGCCTTTAGCTTGATGAAAAGGCTTTGTACATTCCAACCCTAGCTCAAATCTACGATAAATCAGTAAGATGGTGAATATTCCATTTGGAGTCATAGTTATCCTTACTGATATAAGGATCTCAACATTGAATGCTCAAGGTGTCGAATGCACTGATCAATGTATATGAACTTTAGCTAGATTGAACACCAAGTATAGCTCGATGATGACTTCTTATCCCAAGATCACTGTGTCCCGTTTATACACCATTTTCCTCCCACAAAACAAGTTCCTCAACCTATCGTAAAATTGTAGTACTCCATTTCTGGATAGCTGTGAGGATTTTTCAACTGTGTATTGTCTATTACTATACAACTAGGAGGCCTTCTTAGGTTCTAGCTGCCTCATGGAGTCAATCAAACAAACTTGAAGTTGAAGCTCTCAGGACCAGATATAGTTGATGATTTCTCATCAACATGACAATGGCATCTCAATCTGTCAATGCTTTGTTATTCTAGTTCTGCGCTCTTCAAGGTTTAACCTTCGTATCAGTATCTCATACAATCTCCTAGACCACTTACATCTAAGTTTGAGCAATTCATAGATGTTGGGTAATTGCGACTTATGCAAGAGGATCTTGCAGTGGTGAGCAGTATGGGTAAGCATTAAGCCTTTAATGCTAAATGCATAACCAACGAGGGTATGTTTCAGTTGTATAACTTGAAATCTGAACATTTCTTGATCTTTCTATTAGTTTACAAATAAATATTAATAGCTAACCCACTTCAGCAGTTCTACTGTATCATTCAACATAAATATTTACGAGTGTCATGCCAATATAGATAAGGATATGCCTTGTGCAAATGATAATAGGATATGCCTTGTGCAAATGATAATCCTTTTCGTTGATTCAAGCAAACTCGTGACAATTATTGCTACTTGTCATGTTTCGTGACATCTTCATCTTTATATCTTATCATTGTCCCTGTACATAATCTCTAAACTGCTTCATGTGTTTAGATATTGAAGAGATATAGACGTCTCACCTAATATAGCGGGTAGAGCACACTTTCACATTAATCAAATTATTAGAGGACATGATATAGCTAGCAATATCATTCAAACACAATATTATATATATCATAATATCAAAATATCATCATAAACTTTAAGCATCCGATAATAAATTACCATAACAAAGTCGTGAACAAGTCTTACTCTGACAAAATACATTTGCTGCTGATAAACTCCTGCCTGTAAAATCACGAGAAGGCAAAGAGAAAGATATCGACGCAGCTAGACAATTAGATCAGCTACACTATGGTGTTAGTCTTGCATTCATCAACTATATATTATCATTTCTTGTCGAGAAAGAAAACTACATGAAAATTTTTCCTGCAACATTTTAATTATCCGTTCTTATAAGTAGACAGCAGTAAATATTGCAGGCAGGTGCAACCTGCACTGTAACAGATACTAGAATAAATAAAAGATGGCAGATAAATAGCTAGCAGATGTAACATAACATGATCAACTGTAAACTGGAACAAATGACTTTAAAGATGCAATTTAAGCTAGAGAGGAGGATTAGCATGCATCCTCTGATCCAAAACCCTAACACGTGGGTGTGTTCCCTCCAACGACACTGGCAATCGGATCCAGTTCAGGTCCTCGGCATCCTGCACCAGTTCACGAAAGTTGTGCCTGAAACACCATACAAAGCTGCAGATTCGGTTCTTTTAGGGACATAGACATAGATTTTAACATTCTGATCAGGTGAGCAGACTCCTTTTCGTGTTTGAAACTATGTAAAAAGGAGAGAAAATGCTAGTTGGACGTTGAACATAGTTATGTAACTTGAAGCTATGCAGACCCAAAGAATATATCAAATACAGCAATTCTCTTCAATGTCATTCTCTGATCAATGTACTATTATTAGCACTTAGATTGTGATATATAACAAGATGCATTAAATGGCTTGTACATCAGCAAACATGCAAGAGAGAAGCTCAACCTGTCAGTTTAAATCTTGCATTGATAATGTTCTTCAAGTATATTTGTATTCAACGTAGAGATAGAATCAAATAAGTCTCATACCGTAACTTTACAAGCATTACCTTTGCGATTGTTGTATACAGAAGAAATACATGTACATGTACGTATAATCAACATTCTCCAAAAGGATGGGACTTCAGGACCTGTATAGCTGATTTGACGCTGATTTGGCAGACTCATGCGCATCACCATCTTCAGATGTCAGACATAAGGGGCAATAACATGCAATAATGGATTTTTTTCCCCCCTCCGATAACCTTGATACCTGAGGATTCTGCTCAATTTCTATAGCTGCCTTGCACCTTAGCAGCTGTTAGGGGGGCATCAAGAGGTTATCTGGCAGATAAAACTACAATAACATCGAAGAAAACAACGCTATTAGAAAATCCTTGTGCTGGATCCCTTAGAATGACGATATTATGCATCTCTACGCTGTGACGAGAAAAATTACAGAATGGGGTAAGGTACTGATTATGGAGAAAAATTACAGAATGGGGTAAGGTACTGATTATGGAGAACCTTCGTGAACCAGAGGTTCAGTGTCACAATTCAGATCGGAGACTGTCGCTTCTCTCTCCTTGTAACAAGCCCAGGTGACCAGGTATAAGCCGCAAATGATCAAAACTCCCCCAATGATGCTGCTTGCACACAGTAAAGAGTAAGGGAGATTTGCCCATTAGTACATTGCTCAATGTAGCGTTAGGAATGCACAAAGTGTAAACAACATGTCTGAGACGCGAAGGATAACAATGAAATGATGCTGATGCTACTTCAAGATCATGTCTGACAGAGATACAACTTACTTAAATCAAGTATGAACTCATTTATAAAGTTGTCGGGCTCCGAATTCCCTTCGAACACCGCATTATAATTTGAAAATATTTAAGTTTAAAATTATTACCTATTCCTCCCAGTTAGACTTGCATATCGATCCCAACAGAAAGTGTAAGATTATTAGAGAGGGAGATTGGAGTAGTACGGGTCACAATTAAGATAAAAGGATAGTATTTTTGGAAGGGAGGGAGAGGGAGAGAGAGAGAGAGAGAGAGCCACGGGTTGTTGGTGAGGGGTTGGAGGTAGATGGGTCACTACGAAGAGTAAGAGTAGATGAGGACAAGAAGAGTTACTATGCAGAGAGAGGACATGAGAGATATGAGAGTATTATATTGGGGCAGGTTATTAGATATAGGAAGAGAGAGGAGGGTGGGGGAGGGTGGAGATTAGAGAAAGGAGTTGCAGGTAATTCCATTGTACTGTGATAGTTCAGTGGTGCCGCAGCTTTCGTGAATGATGGTTCTTCATGTTAGTACAACCTCATTTTGGGAGATTAGGAGGAAATACCTTTGTAACAAGCCACAAACATATGATATATGCTCCAGCTTGAGAGGAGAGGGTAAGGTATATATTAAGAGTTTTTGTAAGAATTTTTATATTATAAGAGTTTCTATAATAATTTCGTCAGTGCTGTACTTAAAAATTTATCTTTTCACTGTCTGTCTCAAACCAGGATAAAGGAGGAGGGTTGTTGCAGGTCGGTGACAGCCAACGTAAAGCATTGTCATATATTATGACATGAGCCAAAACATGAATTTCGTTGGGGCAATCCCTACTGAGCGACGCACTACATCGAAGTCCGGGTATAGTGAAAAATGTATAAGGGTTGCTAGATCGTCTTCCAAAAGCGATACGCCACGTCGGCGCTAGGATTTTGTAAAATATAAGAGCGTTCCACACCTTAATGAGCGGGTGGAGGTAAAAAAGTTAGCTCATGAATATGGGATTCGGTTGGTATCGTGAAATATATGTTCCCTTACAGATAAATTAGTAGAGTTAGTTGATATTATGATTAGAAATAGAGTTAATATTTTGTGCGTGCAAGAGACTAAGTAGGTAGGTGAGACAACTAAAGTCATAGAGCCTTAGGATTATAAACTTTAGTATACTGGTAGAGATAGAAATCGTAATTGGGTAGGTGTAATCATAGATAAATAATTACTTGAGAATGTAGTGGAAGTTAAGAGGAAGGGTGATATAATTTTATTAGTTAAATTTATTTTAGATAGAGAGATTATTAATGTCATTAGTGCCTATACACCACAAGTAGGACTTAATTAAACTAGTAAACATCAATTTTGGAAAGATCTAGATGAGATAATACAAAAAATACCTGTTAGAGAAAAACTATTTATTGGTGGTGATCTCAATAGGCATGTAGAAATTAGTCGTAATGGGTTTGATAATATATATGGAGGATTTGGTTTTGGAGAAAAAAATAAAGCAGATAACTCAATTCTAAATTTTGTTGTCTTATGATTTGATTTTAGTGAATATTTGGTTTAAAAAGAGAGTTTTTCACTTGATTACTTTTAAAAGTGGATCAAGTGCAAGCCAAATAATTTCATTTTAACTATGATGGTAGATAGAGATAGTTGCATTGATTGTAAGGTAATACTAGGTGAGAGTGTAGTTATCTAATCTAGACTCTCAGTCTTAGATATTCATATTAGAAAGAGACTTACAAAGATTAAGTATAAATTAAATTCCTAAAATTAAGTGGTGGTAATTAGAAGGTAATCAAAATTTTTTTATAGATAGAGTAGTAAAAGAAGCAGATTGGAGGGACTATGATGATCTTGATGTAACATGGAACAAAATGGCTAGCTGTATTAAGAGAATAACTAAAAATATATTTGATCAGTTGAAGGGTGGTGCTCCATTACGTAAGGATACATCATGGTGCAATGAAGAGGTAAAAAATGTTATTAAGATTAAGTGAGATCTTTACAGAGATTTAAAGAAGAACAATGACGGAATAAATTTTGAGAGGTATAAACTAGTCAAGAACGAGCCTAAGAAATCTGTTTGGAATGCAAAAACTAAATTATATAAATAAGTGTACGTGAAGTTAGACAATAAAGAGGTAGAAAATTATATATATATATATATATATATATATATATATATATATATATATATATATATATATAATTGTTCAAATAAGAGAGAGAAAGTTTAAAGATTTATTTAGTGTGAAGTGTATTAAAAATCTAGTTCGAGATGAAGAGATTAAACAAAGATAGAAAGATTATTTTGACAAATTGTATAATGGTAGTTTTAATCAAGATTTGAGACCTTACTATTCAATATGAGAATATGAATCGTACCTTTATGCGTAGAATTAAGAAATCTGAAGTAAAAGAGACTTTAAAGAGAATGAAATTAAGAGAAACTGTTGGTCTAAATGAGATTCCTATTGAGATATGGAGATATTTAGAAGAGATGGATGTGAGGTGGTTGAAAAACTTCTTTAACAAGATTTGAAAAACTAAAAAGATGCCAAATGAATGGAGAAAGAGTACCCTAATACTTCTATATAAGAATAAAGGTGATATTCAGAGTTGTTCTAATTACGGTAGAATAAAACTCATATGTCACACTTTGAAACTTTGGGAAAATGATAATTGAATATAAATTGAGACAGACTGTTAAAATATCTGAGAACGGATTCATGCCGGGGTGATCGCCGACAAAAATTATTTATTCACTTTGTCAATTTATAGAGCAATTCCGAGAGCGAAATAGAAATTTGCATATGGTATTTATTGATTTAGAGAAAACCTATGATAACGTACTACGAGAGATATTTTAGTAGACATTGATGAAGAGTCCCCATCAAGTATATTGACATAATTAAAAACATGTATGATGAAGTAGTGGCCAATGTCAGAATATGTTGTAGTCTAACAAGTTATTTTTCTATCATAATTGGATTACATCAAGGATTTACATTGAGTCCGTTCTTATTTGCTATACTGATGGATGAGCTTATTAGAGTTATTCAGGATGAGATACCTTAGTGTAGGATATTTGCTGATGATACTGTCTTATTTGATGAGACAAGAGTATGAGTGAATGCCAAGTTAGAGTTATGGATGCACATATTAGAATCTAGAAGTTTTAAATTGAGTAGGTCTAAAACAAAGTATATAGAGTGTAAATTCAGTAAACGACGGACCCTAAACTATAGTATTGTAACACTGGACAAGTAAGAGATACAAAAGAGCAGTCAGTTTAAGTATTTAGGTTCTATTATTCAGAATGATAGAGAGATCGATAATGATGTTAACCATAAGATATAAGCTGGCTGGTTGAAATGGAGAAGTGCAATGAGAGTTTTATGCGACAGTAATATTCTGTTAAGGCTAAAAGGAAAATTTCATAGGATTGTTATCAGACCAGTTTTATTATATGACACGGAATACTGAGCTATAAAGAAACGTCATTCACAGAAAATAAGTGTAATAGACATGCGTATGCTTCGCTGGGTATGCATCAACACTAGAAGAGATAAAGTGAAAAATAAAGATATTCGTGCTAGAGTAGGTATAGCCAGCATCGATGAGAAGATGTGAGAAAATTGCTTGCGATGGCTTGGTCATGTGCAATGTAGACCTATAAATACACCAGTTCGGCGAGAAGAATTTATCAATATAGAACAAGTTAAAAGAGCAAAGGAAAAATCGAAGAAAACATGTATGGAGGTGATACGAAAATATATTGATTCTAGAGGTTTAAATGAGGAGATACTAGTTGATAAGAATGAACGGAGAAGGATTATTAACGTGATCGATCCGACATGATTCTCTTTTGGTTCATATAGCCTACTCCAAGTACTTGGTATAAAAGACTTAGTTGTTGTTGATGTTGTTTGAAGAGTTTCTATAATACATAACTCTATTATTATGAGATTCCATATTAAGTCATCTATTAACACAACATTCTAAGAATTATGAGGCTCTGCACTTTATGATCACCATGTTAACACAACATTCTAAAAAAATCATGAAAAAATATATATACAGAAGCTCACTTCTGTAAATACATATTAAAATTACCAATCAACACAAAAGGAAGAAAGAACTATGGCAAATAATTCCAAGCTAATCGATTAAAGATGTGGGCTAAGGTCAAACCTTCCAAGAAAGATGGGGCTACCAAGGAATACTGTTGACAAGAACGCTGACATTGCTGGTTGAAGAGGATTATAAAGAGCCACCAAAGCAGGTCCAATAACTTTATTAGACCAGGCTATAAGCCCATAGTTAATAACAGATGAACCCACTCCCTGTATAGAAGAAGCAGAAGACAATTCAAATTATTTTCTTTACCACAGTACACTCCCATATGATTCATAATTCTGAAGCAAGCAGCTGTAGTAGTAGTAGTAGTAGTTTATAAGGTGTCTTCAGTAGATGTCACAGCTAATGTATGGATATCTTCATCATTACACGAAAGAAAAAAAAAAGGTCGTCTGCAAATGATGCTAACATAAAATAGATAAGAACAATCCAATGACCAAAAACTGTATCTCAATCTATGAATTCCAAAGTGATATCATCTAAATATCAATATATAAGGATATAAGTACAAGATTAAAGATGAATATATAAATAGGATGCAAGGCTATCAGTCATGACCAAAAAAAAAAATTGTTATTAGGAATAAGACAGAGATAAGGAACTTAATTCATATCTCAGGCATTCACAAATGAGGCATACGTGAAGAATTTAAACTATGAAGACTATACCAACTTTGGAAATATGAAACATAGCCATAGATCCCGTGGCTGAACTCTTGGCTTGTGCATAGGTTAAAAAGGTAAATTGCTATGCAAAAACTTACAGCATATAGAATTGCAATGATTTCAGATTGCGTTAAAGCCCAGTCCTCACGACCATTGCTTGCAAAGAATCCTGATAACGTCATGAAGAGCGCCCCAAATAAATATGAATATGCCGTCAAAGATAAACTAGCAGGGTACTCTTTCAAAACTGGTGCCTGAAATTGTCAAGTATAATTTAAAAAAAAAAAATGTGAAAGGTAATCAAACATCTCGTAAATAAATGAAGTTGTGGGACACAGTATCCAGTTATCCCCTAAGGTGCAACTGCCAGTTGCATTGATTGACATATATGCATGCTTTAGCATCATATAAGGTAGCATTGGCAGGATAAGCATGCCCCTCTGCAACTTCCTACTTGTGCTGATATGAACAAATGCTAAGAAATTTCAACACTCTATCGTCAATAATAATAAATAAATGTAGCCTATTCAGAAACAGTTAAATCCATGACAGAAAATCCTTATTAGATGTGAATGATCTTATAGAAGTTCATGCATATGTTTTGTGCCATATCTGAAAAAAAATGACAAAAGTTTGAGAAATAGGGTAGTTAGCATTGGTAGTTGCTTAGGGGATTGTGGCACAAAAGAGAGCCTCATGGTTTTGTTCCGGCTAAAGACCTAAGAGGTAAAAACTCCTAAATGAAGCGGGACATTGGAAAACAATAAAAATGTGGTAGGTTGATAATGCGGTTGGGTCCAGTACCCTACTTTTAGCATGAACTTTTGGGCCAAAGGGGTTGTCCCCAACCAATTGTAAATGCCTAACTATGCAAATACTTAGACTCTTCCTATCAATTGCTATTAGAATTCTTACATATAACGGCACAAAAAAGTTTTTCTATCATCTAAAGAAAGGGAAAGAAAGCTAAGTCCTTCACAAATAAGTTACAGTACAGAGGAGCAACTCCAATCATGCAATGCATCTAACATGTTATGAGTAGAACAAGGGGATACCCCTCCACAAAATAAGGAATCACAAAACTTGAAAATTTTCAAAAGCTATCAAATCTATCTGATTTTTATTACATCCTTGACAAATCAAAATTACTTAACAGACTTGTTACCACTGCACTTGGCAAACAACTGTTACTCCAACACTAGTTGTGGGCATGATGCATTAGCGGTTAAAATGAAAGAAGAAAAAATTAGTTCAAAGTTCAAACTCATCATGATTGATTAAACTCGATCCAGCTCATTTCTAGCCAGTCGAGTTAATCAAAAACAGGATTCACACTGGGAGATTGCATACTCGGGATGAAACTCATGAAAGAATATGACAGAAATTTAATCAGGATCACTCAATAAAATGGTAGAAACTTAACACCTTTTCTACATACATCTACTCTTTACTCGACTGTTTTCTTTACCTCAAATCCATCTATACACAAAAAATATAATAATGAAGATCTTATGGGGTATTATTACAGCAAACATCTTTCAAACTGTAACCTAACATGGGTAGTTTGATGGTAAATCTGTTAGATCGAGTGTACCTACGATGACAACCAGAAGGAGCCTAAATTTTCGGCTGAATATGAAGTTATGAACAATGCACAATAGGAGAACATTTTGAAACCTCAAAGTCTAGTAGTTACATTAAATCTTAGGCATCTTCTTAGGTCATTAAGAGGCTACCAATGGTAGTCATCATGCCTTTAAGTATATAAGAAACATTCCTCTTCAGCTTCTTCAGTAATTGGTCTAATCTCATTGCCTTCACAATGAAATATGAATTTCTCATTTTCGATTCACCAAGTTCCCAGTTTCTTCTCCCTAGCTATGCTACTCTTTAGATCCTCTAAGATGATGTCTTTTGGCGTGCAGTCTGGGACAAAACAGACCTTAACTTTATTTCTACAAAGCAGGTAAACCTTACTAAGAACTATATAATTTCAATAGCAAGGTTGGATAGAGGTAGAGTTGGGTCCACTTGGAAGGATTTGATTTCGATGATGGGACATTCATTATCATGATCCAATCCATTAAAATTGATGTATACCATTTAAAACACTTTAAAACCAAAATCAAGAGTTTTATTATTCTTATTTTTTTTCCCAATCATCAAACAGGCACAACATGAATGACCAGAAATGGTAATTTTCTTCAATCTACATTTTAAAGCATAGAATTTCTCAATCCAACCATTTCAACATGATAAAAAAAAAAACTTAGATAAGCATATACACCCGTTTTTGTTACATAATGAATAGTCTACACTATTAAACTGGCTAACTCGCAATATAGACTGTCCAATTTTCTCCTTTTGATGAATAGATAAGGAAGTGTTAAAACACTTGATTTATTTATTTTAGGCACTTTAGATAGTGTAGATCAAATTTAAGGAGTAGAAGGATTTGACTGCAAATCATTTTGGAAGGAGCCAACTCGATCTTGTAGGATGTATGTTTCTCATAAGTCATAAAAGAAATTATACTTTGATTTTTTTCTGCATCTATTACGCAGCAAATAGGTTCCAAATATATAGTAAGAAACTACCCCTTTGTTTCCCAATACCTGTAAAGCCAGAAACGCACCCATGCAAAAACAATTTCCTATCAGGCACAAAACACCAATGTTCCACTGTGTAAGACCAAACTGAGTCAACCGAGATGCTAACCATCCAATATGCTTAGGCTGAGCCATCAAATTTTCCGCTGCTTGAGTCGCTAGGTCTACGCTCCCGTCGCCAATAATAGATGGACCTCTGTAAAAGACCATCAAAACTGCACCAAAAATACAAACAAGCATGCCCGTAACCTTCAGGCGGCCTTCAGTTGCAAATAGGTTCACTGTCTCAATACTGCACCAAGTAAACATTTAAAATGAGTTTTGACAGGAACAGACTCAGTAGCCAGTGCAACTTCGCCCAAATAAAAAACCACTCACCGCATAATTACGGCCAACATAAATGTAAACACTGGTATTGCAGGCTGAACAGCAGCCGCATAAGTTGGATTTGTGTACTTTAGACCCAAAAGAAATAAAAGCTGATTGCCAAAAATCCTGGCATAAGTTAGGCACAAAATTTATCAATCATATCTCGGGTATAAAAAGCTGTGTAGTTTCAATTTTCAGACAGTTGCAAGAACACAAAGTAGAGATGTTTCAAAATGGTTTCTTACAGGAGCTTACCCAGTGAGCCCAAGAACAACAAAGGATGCAAGGAGGCGAGGTGTTAGCGGAGGACGCACCCTCCTGCCAATTGGATAACTGTATTAATACAATTTGATAAATTATTTTTTCACAAAAAATATAAATTCAGGAATAAATGTCAATACAACATACACACGGGAAAAAACAACTAGGGCTGCAATCAGACCCCCAGCACGTATATTTTGTAGTCATTCAAGTAATTACACGAGTCAAACAGATATTGAGCCTAACATAAATTATCTATGAAATTCCCATTTAAATTGATATCTTTACTGTAGAAATTGCTTTCCAAGCTGCTTCTAAGTTCTCGTTAATCTTCACTGTTACAAAAGCTCAAGCCCCTGGCAAAGCTAAGGACCGGATTAAATTAGTCGAAGTAATATGCTTGCTTTTTTCCCCTTTTCTTCTATTGTTTTAGATTCTGGTAACTTAGATTGAAATCCCTAAGTCACTATATGACTCTACAATTTGTTGCACTTTGGCTTAATTGTTTGAAGTGATGATGCCTAAAGGAGATTCCAATATTGTCTTAGTTTGCAATTTACTAATCATATCCATACCAAAGGCATAAAGTTTCATTTATAGAATCTAAACCAATTAAAGTGGAAATATACATCTTTAATCCCAAGTCAAAGCAATTCTTTTGGCTAACAAATCATCAAAATTCCTCTTAAATCTATCAACAAATTCATCTCCATCCTCCAAAATCTAATCTTTTTACATGGTAACTTGTGGGCATCCTAGTATCTACACTAACAAAACATCAAGTTGCTAAATTGCTAAATACCCAGAAAATATCCAGCCAAATGAATCAAGAAAAATTACATAATTAAGCAAAATTGGTAGGAGCCAATCGGCCAAGATAACCTCTCGAGGAAGAAGGCAAGAGGGGTGAGGATGCAGATCGCTAGGAGGTCTCTGAAGACGCAGAAGACGACCTGGTTGATGCCATCGTCGAGCGCCACCTTGGTGATGACGTGGTACCCGCCATAGATGACCTGGACCAGCGCCATGGCCGCATGAGCCCGTGGAGTCTCTCCAACGCCACCCAACAACCCCACACCAAAACCCATCATCGAATTCAAGCTGCCCACTTGATCGCTTGCCGCTCTCTCTCTCTCTCTCTCTCTCTCTCTCTCTCCCTCTCCCTCTCAAAAGAGACAAGGATCAAGGAGAAGACAGTTGAGGTAGGTGATGAGGGGAGTTTCGAAAGGAGCACACCAATATTCCCACTGAGCCCACTTCTCAATGTAATTAAGTGGGCTCACTGGGAAAAATGGTCTGCTACTTTGGAAACTCCCTTGATCACTCACCAATGGGAATTTCTACATGGGCACAGCTTTTTACCTGGTAAGCACACTTAAAATCATTCCTTTATTTACTATTTTGTCATTAAAATTCTTGGTCAAAACAGTCATTCTTTCATCCCCTCTTTCATCCTCTCATCCATTCGGGACTGTTGACCCACATGAATTGGCCCGATCCAGACTGATTAGTCCGAATCAGGTCAATCCATTCGGACTAACAGTTCCGGATGGCTGGATCTGATCAAGGAGAGGGAGAGGGAGGGGAAGGGGGGAGCGGGGGAGGCAGGACGGCGATGTTGTTGGGGAACTTCTAGAAATTTTCGTTTTTTCTCAAAAACAGAGAGAGTGAAATTGAGAAGAAAAAGAAGACGAAGAAGAAGAAGAAATCAATCGGAGAGAGAGAATAGTTTAGGAATTTTGGTGTACTCAGCAGAAAAACCCTCTCTTTTTTAAAGAGAGGGTGTGCTCACTGAAAAAGTGGGCTCGCTAGGAAAAATACTGTTCCCATCTGGAAATTCCCGTTACCGATGACCTTTTGCTTAAATTGCAAAAAAATTGAATGTTTTTGTAATTTGATAGTTTGTTGGGGGGTGAAGTGAATATGATCATCTTTATTTCTCTCTCTTTTTTTTCCCCATATTTTCTAATGGTAAATAGGAGTTTTCAAGTTTTTTTTTTTTTTTTTTTTCCCTTCTTTGGTGTTAATTTAGAAAGAGGTTAGTTTAAAATATTTCGAAGTTAATAGTATCAAGAAAACAAATTACTAATAATCCTATGGATATGTTATTGAAATAATTCCCATGGCTCGTTTAATCATAATTTTACTGATAAGAACATTATACATAACTTACTTTAAAATTCAACAACAATAACAATTAAACTTTTTAACAGCAGACTCAGAGACAAGACAATATAGACATCACAACCAAATATGGGAACAACAACATATACTAAGAACTATAGTTTCTCGTATTTATAACCGAAAACATCCCTCATTGCAAGACTGAGAAGCACTCGCTTGCCATAAGATCAGGGTATCCAACAGAACAAAGCAGAGATTATGCAGATGGATTCACATTTCAAATCCTCAAGTGCATTCAACTCCCATAAGCAAAAGCTTTTGTTCTTTGGCAATGACATACATCTACACATCACAAAATGGCATCAGTACAGATACTGCTGCAAGTTCTTAGTTCTCTTCTTGTTTTTGAGTTTTCTGAAGGCACAAGATTCAATCTGCCGAACCCTCTCCCTGCTCACACCCATCAGCTCCCCGATCTCCTGCAGCGTCTTCATTCTCCCATCCTCTAGACCAAACCTCCACCTGACTACTTGCTTCTCCCTCGGATTCAAGCTATCGAGCAATTTGTTCAGATCCTGCTTCATGAGTTGCTTTGCAAGTATCTCCTCTGTCGTCAACGCATCAGGGTCAGCAATCACTTCCTGTAACAAACGTTCAAGGAGTTTGCGCTGTGATCAGAAACTGAAGGGAAAAAAAAAAGTATTAACTTAGGAACAGGACGTTGGGGAACAAACCGAAGGCTTTAGGGACTGATTGATTCCAATCTTCTGCTCTAGAGATCGTGGAGCTTTAGGAGTTAGCATCACAGCTGTTAGCCTTTTCATTGTCAACCCAGTCGCCTCTAGAATTTCTTCGTCATCTGGTTGTCTTCCATTCTTGCTATAAAGTTGTTTCCTTGCCTCCCTCACTCGATAAGTTGCCTCGACCATGTGGAACTGAGTGCCAAAGAAAAGGAAATAAAATGTCAGACACAGTGACAGCACAAGAACAACCAGCACCTTGCTACCCTAATAAATTTCTCCAAAAGAAGTGGCATGAAGTTTTCAAAAATGAAAAGAGGTTTGTTGACTGCCATTAGCAATTTAGCCTATAGGTGTACATCCGCGCCAGTGCTATACTTAAAGTTTTCATCTTTTCACTGTCTGTCTCAAGTCAGGATAAAAGAGGAGAGTTATGGTAGGTCTGTGACAGTCAGTGTAGAATATCGTCACATATTATAACATGTGCCAAAAATCCCCGATTACTTGGGATAAAAGGCTTAGTTGTTGTTGTGTACATCAATGAATACACCAAGATAGGAAACCCTAGGCTTTCATATTAGCTTATGTAGAATTTAAAAACTTTTACAATTTAAGTGTGTTTGAAACTCCAATCTCTCTCAAGAGAACTTCAGAAGGCCGTTTCATCATGATGGCAAAGACAAGGATCCATATAATAAACTGAAAATATTCAGAAAGGAAATGACAGCGAGAACTCATGGAAAAGACATAATTTGTTATATCAATAAACTATTTAGTAATTGTTGGCTGCAGTAGCTTGGAAATGATCAGCTGAATCATTTAGGTAAAGGAACTTACAGGTATTGCACACTATTTCGATAAATTAAAGAATATCACAACCTCTAAGCTTTTCCCTGAACAAGTCTCTTGATTTCCATCAGATTCAAATTAGATAACCTATCCAAAGGTCAAAAACCTAAACAACTTACAGCATGTTTGCAATTCAAATTAGATAAAAACAACCTTTAACGTCTAATTAATTTCACATGCAACGTGTGTTTGCAGGGAAATTATTCCAAAATAAGTGAATATATATGTACAGTAAGGCATATGAACTGTGTTGAATATAAATCTTACCGGTAAGCGAATAGTCCTAGACTGATCTGACAGAGATTTGCGTACTGCTTGTTTTATCCACCAATGCGCGTAAGTTGAAAACTTAAATCCCTTTGAAGCATCAAACTTTTCAGCACCCTTTACTAGACCTCGGCATCCTTCCTGCAGACAGGATTCATTAGCATGCCCATGATGATGGAATTACTGAGATAAATTGCAATCATTTGCCTGAAGGCAAATTAAATACCTGGACAAGATCCTGCAGGTTCATCCCTGCACCCTGATAGTTTTTGGCAATAGATATAACAAGGCGTATATTGCTTTTGATCATTTTATCCTTGCAAGATCTTCCGTAGTTTAGGCGCGTCCTCAGGGTCCTTGGATCAACGCCAGCTGCTGCCGCCCATTGAGCAAAGGTTGGCGGACTACCATTACGCTCTGCAAGCTCCGCTTGGAGACTTTCCAGCTTAAGTAGGTCCTGTATCACATCCAGTAGATTAATACGAAGAATGAATTCGACCATGCATAGCAACTTGAGTTTCCAAATATCATTCCAGTTTGTCTTTAAGTACTTTGTAAATGTGTGAATTAGATTTTTGTGTTGATTTTCCACAGAACAACACTCCCCACAAACCCTTCTCTCCTGCAATCAGGAGAACTAATCTGTTCAAAAGCCAATGAAACCAATACCAATCTTTCACCATTTGGGACTACTACTCAAACCCAATAAAACTACAGTAGTTTTTGTAGGCATTGTCGACTTCAAGTCTGGTGCAGAATACCTCAGTCGCCCTACTATGAGCAAGAAAGAGCCTTGCCATGAGATCTGGAAGGTCAAGGTAGACCAAACCTTTGCATTCATGCAAGTTAAGCTCATGAACCCAAGAGCAACATCCAAAACCTCCCCTGAGGTAAGGTAACATTCTCAGTCATAAGAAATCACATCTACCCCCGAGGCATAAACAAGCCCCCGACCAGATGAAACAACATTCTCATTGCCCTTCATAAGTTGCCTTGCACAAAGTGTGTACCCTGGCAACATGTCTTGTATAGTGTACTTTTGCAAATAGCATGTTTTCTCAGTTTAATGACGAAATGGGTCCAGTATCACGCCATATAATTAGTTGAGATAAAATGTTGTATGTTGTATCTTCAGCTTTTTCTTTATAATTTTTATAATTTTATGATGTAAGAAGCTATTTACATTTCTTCCATGCTCGTTCCAAAGCATTCTACAAAACGACAGCCAAAAAGAAGTAAATTCATATTTTTAACTACCATACGAGATGACAGCAAATTTAATCTGAGCCACGTCAAGCGCCATTAAAATAACCAAGCATCGCAACTATTCTTAATGAATCATGTTAAAAGAAGATACGATCACAATCCTACCTGAATTCCTTGCGACAACTCTAACTCTTCGTTAGCAGAGAGAAGCTTATAAGTATTAGTTGTTCCCCTCAAGTAACGCAAGGGATCTGAATAATCAACCTCCTGTGCAACAGAGCGCTTTTTCTTGCCAGATGATCCTGACTCCACAGAGATGACACTATTAGCAGCCTTCTCTGCTGCCCTCACTCTCCTAGCTCGTCTCTCACTTTGACGCCTGGATCTTACAGTTATGTTTTCAGAATCCTGTGCTTGTCGGAGATCAAGTTCACTGAGGCTCAAACTGAAAATGCCTTCATCTTTAGATTGGTTTGGATCGGTACACCCTTCTAGGACATCTGTTTCAGGTGTAATAGAGTTGTTCATCATGTCAAGCAGTCCCAATTCAGTGAGTCTGTCTCTCCCTAACTGAAAGCTGTCAGCTTCAGATGGAGAACCTCGTGACTTCTCTAATTTCACAGATGAGTCATTTCCAATCATCTGAGCTGCATCTTTGGCAACTTCAGCTGCAGCTCTAGCAAGCGCAACAGCTTCAGCAGCTGCTGCAGCTATCGTGGCCTCTTCACCTGTGAGAAGAGTTTCTGTAGGCCAGGTTGCTTTATAATCTGTCTGGACAAGTAGACAGGAATATTATAAATAAAAGATACACGCATAGGCACAAAATAGAACTAAATTGCTTGCTGCTGAATCCAAGTAACTTGACGAAATAAAGAGGCCAAACCAGTTTTGCTTAGTATAACCCGAGAAAACTTCAGGATGGTCTTGTCTGCAGTTAGGGCCGCAGGTAGGTCAGGTTGGGCTTTGCCATGACCTGTATCTGACTCGTGCATATTTAGGGTCCAAAATGTAGACCCCTAACTTATCCATTTATAATTCGTGTTGGGTTTGGGAGGAGTTATTTTGTAAGTGACACAGGTAATCAAAGGTCAATTGAGAGTTTAATCTTGATAAAGAGATAAGAGAGAAATTTCATTCTCTTAATTTTTAAGTTTGACCTTTGTAGATAGATGAGGTTGAGAGATTTCTTCCTTGAGCTTTCTGTTTGGAAGGATAAATTTAGATTATCAAAAAAACGAGGATAGAAAATGAAAGATTTTTTAAATTAGATAACTATTATTAATTTATGGGGTAGATGAGTAATGACTTGGGTATTCAGGTCAGGTCGGTTTACAAGCAAAGGGATCCATATTAGAGATAGGTCTTTTAGATTCATGTCACTTTTGGATGGGGTAAATTTTTGCATGATCCATACTCGGTCCAAAAGCTAAGATGGGTCTAATTTTCGATCGACAACCGTCACATTTATGCCTCAGGCCAGGTTCATAGCGGGTAAATAGAGGTGGCCCCAAGAAGGATTCAGGTAACCCAAACCCACCTGCAGCCCTATATGCACAAATATAGATTTTTTTTTTTTCCCCCCGTCTCCCTTATTTTAATTTGTATGTGTATGCGATGGTGGGGAATGGGTCCATGTGTGTGAATGTAGTAGCATTTCACTCTATCTAAATTGTTAATTTGAGTACCCTAAAAAAGTCAGCAAGAAACTATTATATAGCATTCATGATTCAAAGAATTCCTAGGATGATTTGCACTGTTTCCATGGTCGCTTGATTGTATTAAAATTGTTCAAAAACCCTCGATTAAAATTACGAAATTGGCAGAAAAAATATTGATATGTTACACAACTCTTGCTCATAGTTTCTTGGATGACGTAAAATGAGTGGCCACGGAGTGGGAAGCCTTTACGATATACAGTCCTCTGGATAAAATATGGGGCTCGTGTTCTGTCATCCATATAGAATGTTGGGCATGCTAAATCATACAAGAACCCTAAAGCACAAAGTATTCAATAAGACAAGTAAGATCATTAAATTTGCCAACAAAAGTGATTACATACTTCATTTTGTTAAGCCTTTCAGTCATCAAAATTTAATGTGTTTGTAAGGCTCAAAACAAGTGTTGAACATGAACGGCATGTATACGCATCCTCAGTAAAGGGTGGCTTTAACAGGGAAAAGGCTACTTGTAGGAAATCTTTATTGTGAAAATTCAAGTCCACAAGATCGATTTCAGTTTGACCAAATTGACTGGGACCTCAAACTTTTTGATGACTGAAACATTGTTTGCTGGAGAAGTTGGTGAAGAGATCTCACTCTCAATGTCTGAAATGGACTCAAATCAAATAAATTTCAACGCAACGTAAATTTCAAAATGTCACGCAAAAGTTGTTACTCACTTCTTCACAAGTTAACTATGACAAAATGATCCTGGTCAGGTGTATTAATATTATTAATATATGATTTGGGAGCACATCTACGCAGTAGTCCCAGGCTCCCAGCTGTGCCCATGTCACATGATAGAGGTGCCCACACGTGACGACAAATCCTTTCCAGGTTTGGTGTGGCAATAAAGAGGGAAAAAAAAAAAAAGAACCAAATGAATCCCTAAGCATCTTTTTGTTTTGACTTGACCTACAAGGCAAATTTATATCTCAGCCATGGTGAACTTTGTATACCTTGAGTTATAGATTTGTTTTTATATATTATGAGCAACACCAAGAGCAATATTTATTTAGTTCTTAGTATTCTTTTAGAAACTACCACTGTACACACACACACATGCACACATATCGGCATGTCTAAGTAGTAAATAAGAATATTTACACAAACAGAGTGTCCTCATATCTAAATAGGAATACATTATTGTTTTTTCAATCTATATCCTCACTTGACAAACCCAAAACATTGGTAGTAATTAGTTGAAAGACCATTAAATAATTGAAATACTTCTAGATGTAGCTGAACCAAATCAATAGGGTTTTTTAATTGAAACTGCAATTCATTTCAAAGTATTTCATTAAGAAAACAAGTTCTGATCTCCTCCATGGCAATTAAGTAGCCAGCATACGTCGTATATTTCACCATTCATCCAAAGAAGAAAAGAAATACTACACACAGCATAGGCACCCATTTTTCATTCACAATGGACAGTAGCAACCATTCATAAACAATCTAACCTTAGATGGTGGACCAATGGCTCCGACATAGCTCAAGGGTCTTGTAACAGCTGAAGAAGTTGTATGAGCTTCCAGAGTAGGTCCACATGTCTTATCGAGTTCAATAACAGCCGTCATCCGGGATGAAATGCACTGATTATTAAAATTAACAGGGCCTCTGGACTTCACTGCAAAATAAGGGAGCAATAGAACAACCATTATCATGCATTCTAAGCTCGTAGACTAAAGGTTGGACCACTAAGCAAATAACTCAATCAACTGGGAAAATAACAACATAGATTGAACAATAAAAATAAAATAAAATTTTGGAGGGATTGAATAACAGCAGCAACTTGATTCAACCTTATCATGCACAGATGTCAATGTAATTATTGGATTCTACCATCTGGCGAATATCATGGTGCAACCCGCTATATGATTTAGCAGAAGTATAAACTAATTATAAAAGCATCGCTTTGCAATTTATCATGGTACACTCCAAAATGATTTAAAAGCCGATCAGTGCCCCGTAACTCTCATGGCCTAGTGCAATATGTAACGTATCTCATTTCTATGTTCACCATTGTCAATAACTAGTGCTGCATCCCTTCTCAGACGCAATATCACAAACACCTGGTGATCATCAAGCATTAAGCACTGAATCTAAAGGCTATTTCTCATTGCACATCAAAGTCTACATCTAGAAACTAAAACGCCCAGCACATAATAATATTATGTTAATGACCCATCAAATAAAAATTATATTTTTAAAAAACCTGCATTAAAAATCATTCAGTATTTGTTCTTCTGCTACTGCCCAGCTGATGATTGCTCATTTCAACCCACACTCTTCAGATTTCAACAACTGGGTACTTCTCAAAACCAGAACTTGATGCATTTTTTAATGGTGGGGATAGAAATTTTTCTCAAAAAAAAAAAAAAAAAAAAAAAGATTGATAGAAGGCGATACCTTGAAAGGAGTGATGATGATGGAAGGAGTAGGATGGGCATTTGAACAGAAGAGCCAAGCATGCCATCTGCTTGCTCGCTCGCTCTCTTGCTTGATTCTTCAACAATTTGGGCTCTCTAATTTCTTCAAAAATAATGGATATCTCTTTGAGAGAGAGAGATTTTGGAAACGGATAAGAAAAGACTTTGCGGCCGGACCGGCTCAAATTGGCCGGATCGGCCCGGTTCAGAATCCAGGCAAATTGAACACAACACCCTGAGCCTGGTAGCGGGTCGGATCCGAATCTTCTTTATCGCATTTGGACAGTTTCTAAGGGCACCCATCAAAGAACATAAAAAAATACAGCCAGTCCTTACCTTAGATTTCTGTAGATAGATAATAAATTACAATAATATCAGTATCCATTCGCCGCGACGAGAATCAGAGTTTTGGTGTGCTCACCGTGCGGAAGGAAGGGGAAATGGAAAAGAGAGTAGTGTGCACCACTGGGAAAACCTTCTTCTCTCTTTTCAAAACAGAGGTGTGCTCACCGGAACAAGTGGTGTGCTCCTTAAGAAACTCCAATAAACCCCCACAAAGGTTCTTATAAACCCCTCGCTCCCTCCCTCGATGTCTCGCTAGAAAACAAAAACCCTAACTTTTTCTCTATCGACCGATCATGTCTAGGGTTTTCCAAGGGTGCAGGGCTCTGATGGCGGCCGCCAAGTCCGGGACGGCCAAGTCCGCCGCAACCTCAGCTGCTGCGTCTGAGAAGGCTAGCACAGGGATCACGAAGCCCCGCCCGGTGTCGCCGGCTCTGAAAAAGTTCGTCGGAGCCCCCGAAGTCTCCCGCTCCGAGGCTATCAAGAAGATCTGGGACCACATCAAATCCAACCAGCTCCAGGTATCTAAACATCGGTCCCCTTCCATTTCTCGAACCTTTACTAGTTAGGGTTTTAGGGGTTGTGATTCTTCGTTTAGTTGATGAAGATGATGCAATAGATAGGCGATCTTATCTTTATTTTGAAGCTTGTGGTTGTTTGTTTGAAGTACCTACTTTTATTTATAGAATTTGTGATGATTTGGGTTAAAAAATAAATCAAATTGAATGGGTTGAAGCATGTAATTTTGTATGTGATTGTGTTACGATTTAATTTTATTAATTTCAAGTAGATAGATTTTTAGATTTGCTATTGATTTTTTTTATCCTATCCTTCTTCCTTTTCCTTTTTGTTTGTTGAGGTCTTATTTCAAAGAGAAAATGTGAATATTGTATTCATTTTACTAGCATATCATATGCATGTTACTGTTTAATGAAGTGGAATAGTAACAAAATTGAATCATTTTGATTCAAAATGTACCACGGAATTGGTAGTCTTCAATCAACTTTGCGAGGGTTGGTGCTAATCTGTTAGCTAGTAATTTTGAGATAATCTTGAAGGAGCTGTTCAATATGGCTATGGGTCTGTAATCACCTGGTCCGGAAGGAGACTCCCTTTTCGATATTAGTACCACCAACGAATTGTTAATCTTGTCAATTCACGCTCTTCCAGAGGCGAAGGCTTTGACTAGACTCATGATGTCCTTCTTCGTGTCTTCCCATAATATTCCGAAGAAGAATAAAGGAAATCCGTCGTGTCCTAGAGCTTTGTCCTCTTCCTCCGAGACGCCCTCCGTAATTCCGTTAAGATTAGTTGCGGCTTCCCATCCTTCGTGCGTCATCTCAATACTTTGATTCGCCCTTACCCCAAAAAACCATCTAAAGTGGTTGTATGTCAGTCCTTGGACGGGCTCCTCGCCATGGATTTCCCCCCTCACTTGTGGTAAATGAGTGTATTTGGTTTTGGCGCCTTTGAAAATTTGCCATGTTATGGAAATAGACCGTGTTTGTATCGCCTTCTTTTATCCATTTACATCTAATCCTTTGGCGCCATTAATTTCCTCTCTCTCATATGCTTTCCCAATCTCCTCTCGGCACCTAAGTTGCTCTTTCTATGTGGGCAATAGAGTCTGAACCTCCTCCCTACGTTTTAACTTCTCCATTCCTGCCATAATATCCACTTTAGTGGACCTCGACGACTAGAAAAAAAAAAAATTCTCCTCTCTTTGGAGAGCTTTTCGTAGTCTATGATGCTTAATAACCATGTTCTTGGTTGCATCAGAGCTTCTGGTCAATTGTGACCAACTTTGTATAATAATTTCGTAAACCTCTGTGTGTTCTAACCACCATTTTTTGATTCTGAAAACCCTTTCACATTTGGGTCCTCTCTCCCGTATGTAAGCATATTGGAACATGGTCAAATCCAACATAGGTCTGTTACCGGGAACATTTGTGCCTCATTAAAGTTGGATTCCCAATCATCAGAAACGAACACTCTATCAAGTTTCGCCATACTCGGGTCCTTTCTCAAGTTGGTCTGTGTAAATCGTCGTTCGATGAGAGGGATGTTGATTAGACCTAGGTTACAAACAAATTCGTTGAACATTTCCCTATCCCTATCGTTGTTATCCCCACCTCAGCTTTTGTCAGAATCTCATGATATTGAAATCGTCCCTCCAGTTTCTAACGTCCCTTATTTCACTTTCAGTGTCCATCCATCTCGCTTTCTTTTGATTACAACTGTCAGGCAGTATTCTCCAATGAGAACATCGAGAACGTCGAAGGTGTCCAGATTTAACCCCAATCAATATTACTGCAGCGTAATATTGTGAATATTGCAGAACTCTCTTGTTAATTTGGCACACTATTAAATATAGATCTTGGGTTAAGTTGATTTAAGTACTTCATAAATCTCTGAGTACCTGTAAACTTGTATTACGAACAGTTTTTGCAGACTTGTCTACTTACAGATGCAAATGTGCAGAGTAGCTCTTTGAAAAAAGTTTATTGTCATATTTTTGTTGACGAGTATGAATGCAACTGCATAGTAAAGGATTTACATAATTTGTTCAAAAATCTCTGTTTAATATCTTGACATTCAAAGTTAATCCTGTCATAACTTGATGTATTTGCAAGTGCAGAACCCGGCAAACAAGAGGGAAATTCGCTGCGACGAGATGCTGAAGTCCATCTTCGATGGGAAAGATAAGGTTGGGATGCTGGAAATCGCAGGCTTGCTTTCTCCTCATTTCAAAGTCTAACTGATTCTACAGTGGAAAGCTAATGTAACCTGGGGATTGGCGGTTTAGTTACAAATGCTTTGCTGTTGTGTTTACCTTTTGGAAGTGAACTTGAAAGTTTTAGCTATCATTGTTCTGTTGTTGTGTATGCCTTTTCGGAAGCCAACTTGAAATTCATCGCTGGCTATGCTAACCTTATGGTTGGTTCTTATTCTGATTCCTCTGCTTGATATCTGATGGGCTTATTTCATTTTTGGGTCTTATGCACTTTTTGAGCTGAACTAAAGCTTCTGTTGTGTACCAACAATCTAATTCTGCCACCATTTCTGTTGGTCTACAGTGCAGTTCTTATGGTTCTATCTGTGGAGGGTTCAAATTCCCTGATGTATGTGCCCATTGAGTCTTTTCAATGGATGTTCAGAAGAACATATAGGCAGTCTCATCTTTCACTTATCTTGGCTGGTTGGCGAGATGGCAGCAACTGTGGTGGCAGCGGTGGAGGGAGGTGGAGTTGGGAGGAGGAACACTGGAGTTTAGTTAGCTTCCAAGAAGAGGAGGATAAGAGTTGGGAGAGTGATGTAGCATTCATAATTTATGAAGGTTTGCCATGGAAATGGCCCGTGTAACTTGCAATAAAGGATATTTGTATTGGTCTAACTTGCTATAAAACTATCGCAAGACTCTATTAAAAAAAGAATGCAAATGATTTTGCTACATTTTCGATAATAAAACTACATGATATTTCCTTTTTTATTTCATATATTTCTTAATGGTTTTCATCCACCTTTCTTATTTCCTAGTGCATGGAATAAGAAAGGAGTACCAATTTAGATGAAAAAAAATAGTAATAGTGACAAATTGCTAGGATGGTAATTATTTTATCTAGTTGAATGAATTTTTTAAAATATTCTATAATAGTTATAGGTTGAATTTTCAGTATAGATTAAAACAAATAAATATCTATTAAGAAAATAATTAATTCTCTAAATAACCATCCAATTTCTAAAATTAAATTTTAACCAAACTAATTTAAAAAAGGGGTATTTACTGATTTGTCCCTCAAATCTTTATATATTATGATTTAGTCCCCCAAATCTTCATATTTAGGATTTAGTCCCCAAATCTATTCAGTTACTACAATTTAGAACCCCTCCCTAACTTCTTTTAATTTTTGATCTGATATTACCATTTTACTCCTGCTTATTCATTTTTTCTCTTATCATCTCTTCTCATTTTCTTCATTATTCTTCTTTTCTCTTTCTTCTCTTTTCCTCCTCTTTTCTTCATTGGGAAAAGAGAGAAGGAGAAGAGATGAGAAATAATAAAGAAAATGAGAATAGAGAAGGAAGAGAGGATGAGAAGAGAGGAGGAAGGGAAAGAATGAATAAGGAGGGGTAAAATAGTAATATCAGGTCAAAAATTTAAGGAAGTTAGGGAGGGAGACTAAATTGTAGTAACTTAGAAGATCTGGGGGACTAAATCCTAAATATGAAAATTTGGGGAACTAAATCATAATATATAAAGATACGAGGGACAAACCAGTAAATACCCTTTTAAAAAAATGTTATTGGTATTAGATATGCAAATATATTCATAGAGTAGGGCAAAAGCTCAAAGTTTCTGAATTATATGAGATATTTCTAATAGTTCGGAGAATATTGTTCCCAAAATTCTACGTGCACCAAATTCACGCACCCAAAGTTTCACCCACCCAATCCCAATCTCATGTTACGGCTCCCAAAGCCTATTTCTCCCCACCTCAGCCTCGGTCTCCACTCACCGATGGCGGATTCCGACGGCGATGATGACCGGATCCTCGCCGACTTCCTCGAGGCCGAGATCCTCTCCGTCCCCGATCAGGTACTCTTTCTCTCTCTCTCTCTCTCTCTCTCTCTCTTCCCTAAGTGGGGTTAGGGTTAGGGTTATGATTGAGTTTGAATTTCCAACTGAATCTATCAATTTCAGGACGAGAAGCCCACGAAGAAGCCTAGAATCGAAGAAGGGAGCTCGAGCAGGATCGAGAGCGGGATCTTCTGCAAGATCCCTCCCGAGATCTTCCACCACATCTTCAAATTCCTCTCGTCTGAGGTAAAAAAGATTGCAGCTTTAGTGGTTTTGATTCGAAATTTTAGGCCTTTGTGGTGGGTTTTGATACATCTTTCCTTTGCCTTGCAGGATCTGATTGCGTGCTCTCTTGTGTGCCGGTATATGAGCTTTGCAGCCTCCGATGAGCACCTCTGGCGTCGGCTGTAAGAAAAAAAATGCTTTTTTGGGTGCTTTTATAATCAAAATTAAATTTTGGTAGAAGTTTTTAATTTCTACAGGGTTATGGGATTTGGAATATTTTGGATTTTTTATAATACAAAAAAAAATTGAGAACTAGTATTTTTTTTTTGTATTTCTTTTTATTTATGATAAATCAATAACTAAGTACAATTATAAGGTCCATACTACCATTTGGAAAGGTTTGTTTTTATTTTCATAAAATTTTCATACTAAAATGGTTAATGTGTCTCCATGACTGAGAATATCTCTTGAATAGTTGTAAATTTTGCTGCGATGTGCAGGTATTGCTTGAGATGGGGTTTGGATTCACCGACAGGGAAGCCACGACAATGCCCTTGGAAGAAGCTGTATATTCAGGTTTTTCATTATCTGTTTTATTTACCTTACATGTTCTTCATGGTTACTTTAGCATAGAATCAAATAGCAACGGTGTGGATAGTGGTTTGATGTCATGTTTTTAGCATGCACAATCTTTACTAGATATAGTTTGAAGCTTTTTCAGCTTTGATTCATGCTCTTCCAAGAGGCATAGACATGGACAAGCATAGAGCTGTCCGACCGGGCTGCTCGGGCCCGGTCTGGCCGTGGCTGAGCTTGAGCCGATGCCCAGCTCCAGGCCCAGAGAGGGGTGTGTCGGGCATGGGCCTGAACCAGTCAAACCCGGGCCGGTCTGGATATTCTGATATATGGTAGTTGTCTTTTAAAAATTTACAAGAAAAATAAACATTGAAAAAAACTGAGGGTATGAAAAAATTGCTTAAAATATGGCAAAACAAATGGTTTTTCTTTAAGAAAATATAATTTTATTAATCATTAAACCAATGGTATGAAAAAATTGCTTAAAATATGGCAAAACAAATGTTTTTTTTTTTAAGAAAATATAACTTTATTAATCATTAAACCAATGATATTACAAATTTACACAAAATTGTTATTTGAATAAAAAATATTAGAAAATTTTTACATCACAATACTATGAGTAAATCCCAATTAAGTTGGCACCTACTCATTTATTTTCAATAATATGCAAATATTTTTTAAAGAAAAATACAACTCTTGTTCTACTTTGTCATTTCTACTTCTAAGTCCTTGAGTGCACTCTGTTCAATATCAATAACATCCAAACCTTGTTGTCTCTTCTCTGCCAACCACCAATTTTTTAGATATATGAGCGCTTGTACCGTGAATACATTTAGACTTGTCATGTTGTTGTTGATTATCTGTCCTCCTATGCCGCACGCCTCTCAAAAGTTACATTTGAAATTTGCATTGTTAGTCAATCGTGAACCATAATGGAAAAATTGGAGACATTGTTAATTCAGTTTGCTTCTACCATTGTAAAAGATCAAAATCAGATTCATTATTCGGACATTTTACTAATCGAGAATTTAAATATATGTCAATTTCAAAAATTTCCCATACAGATGATGAATATGAACCCGAGCTACCACCTCTGCCAATGATAGAGTTAGTCAGAGAGTTTCTTGTCATAAAACACTTACTTTTAGATGGGCTAGATATTTGTTTGGTTTGAAATTGTCAATTTCCAAACCTAGAATTATACTCATCAAATAATACCTTAAAATATTGCTTAATATTATGCTTACACAGTACAGTCTCTTGACTTGGCTCCCTATAGAAGATCAGACAAATTATATTTGGCTTTGGTTCATTATTTTCATATAAGAGTAAATAAGTACACCAAAGCCAATAGTAATGAGAATATGAAAATAATATTTTATCAAATTGCCTCCATTTTTTTTACTACCATAGGTCCAAAATGAATATCTTTAGTGAGCTTACTAAAACATGATTTAATTAAATAAACTTAACAAGTAGCTTTTGTAATAGTAGGATAATAGTAATCAGATAAAAATGTAGGAGTATCATAAAAAACTGGCAAATATCCTTCGAGTTTACAAATATTCTTCAAGTTTGAATTAAATGAACTTGGAAAGTAGGTTAAGTAATAGTAGGATAATAACAACCAAATGAAAATATAGTGCATTCTAGTAGTGAATTAGAGAAAATTGAAGAATATGAATGGGATAATGTTGTATCTTTACAAAATTTAAGAATATGAACCGGAACCCTGGGCCAGGTTCAAACATCATGGATGAACAGCTCTATTTGCACACCATATCCTGATTTGAAGCTTCTTTTCTTTTTTAAAAATTAATTTTTTTTCATATTGCCACCATAATTACCGGCTTTGACACATCCTCTATGCAGCGTGACCAAGATGACATGGTCGAATTTGTGAGGAACACTCCACCAGAGTTTAAGGAGTATTATATACAAATGCAGGTAGCAAAGAGAAGCCAGGCACCTCTTCCTTCACAAGTAAACATCATTTTGACACCCTTCTCCTTCCTTTTTGGTCTTCTGCTCTTCCTCTCCCTCATATCCATTTACTTTTGCATGAATTATAATCAGCTAATTTTAATTGTGAAGGTAAGTGATGATCGAGTAATTCTTGATAGAACAGTAGGTGATCAAGTATCTAGTTGGAAGAAAAGCAGAGGTTTTACTGATGAGGCGGTGACTGGCCATGTTTGCTCTGGACGTACATGTTCTTACACCAAAATTGGTGATGTTTTTCTATGTGAGAAGACCGGTCGAGTGCATGGTAGGAATAGCCCCTTCATCATGCTGTTAATTGATATTTTGGTACAAGATGTGTAATTTCTGTTCCCTGCTTGCAGTATGTGATGAGACATGTCGTGATGCTGTTTTGGACCAGTACAGTGGACTTCTGGTTTGCACAGTTTCTGGTCAATGTTTTGATAGATGGCTAGCTCCCGAAGAAGAATCAGATACTGTGAGTAATAACTGTTCCAGTATAGTCCATTGTCCCTTGTTTTCTGTGTGGTGGCTGAATGAAAATAGTTTCCAAATAACTGTTTCTGGCCTTTTCATAGTTTTATCTTGGCCTCCTGTCATGTGACTATCTCTTTTGTGATTCTAGTTTCCAAATAACTGTTTCTGGCCTTTCCGTTTTATCTTGGTCCCTGTCGTGCGGCTGGCTTTTTTGTGATTTTTTTTGAGATGGACATAAGAATTCTAAAACCTATGATCTTCATGATGCTTCTCCCACAAAAAAAAATTGGCGTATCCAGCCATGTCGGACATGTCATGTGTATCCCTGTGTATCTAAATGTAGAAAGTAGAAACCTCCATTTATATAAAAATATTCACAAGATAGAGTATGCAATGCTACCATTTGGACAGTAACTGAATTTTTTTGGTTCATTATGCCCAAAATCATTCATTTGTTTAAGTTATATGTACATATGTATTTTTTTTTAAATGCACATATATAGCCATGTCCTCTTATCTAGATATTGGAGGGTTGATGTATCCAACACCCCGTGTCCATATACATAGATCTCAGTATAAAACAAAGATATGTTCTCTCTTTAGAAATAGATGAATTAGTGTTCTCAAAGAAGCATAGTGAACTTGCATAAGCAACTTTCTATTGTAGTAGTTTTTCCTATTCTCAGGTTTCATTACTCTTATCAGCTTGACTAGTGTTGAGAGACATCCTAATATTTGTTTAAGCAAGGAATGCCTGCTCCGTTTCTTTATTTTCTGAGTCGTTGCGCTGGCAATCTGTTGAGGGTCAGAACATAGCAAAATGCTAACATTTGCTTATTGAAAATAATCTTGTAATTCGGGTGGTAGATAGTGTTTCTTTCTGAAATTTGATTATATAACTTGACCTAGAACTGTCATCTCATTTTTAGTCCTATGTTTTGGACCTTTTGGATTCTCAAAAAAGGGAAAAGGAAGTGTTGTAATGAAACTAATGCGTTATAGGGATGATAGTTTTTATTCATTGACTATCAGGAAAAAAAAGATATTGGGAATATCATCCGTAAGTCTATTTACCCTCTAAAGGAATGGGCACTTGCAAGCTGAAGGCAAGAGAGATGAAGTCGTTGATTCAAGATAGACGAGGAGTTGGCCCTAAGTGTATATAATATTTGCTGGATACGAGCTCCGTGCTCCCCACGTGCAATCAAGGTTCATTTTGATTGCTCCACAAGCTTATGCCCCATCGTAGACTATATTTAGGCCTGTAAAGGATTGAGTTTGATTGTGACCTATAATGATAGCAGTCCAAAGAATAGAGTCAAAATCTAAGATGATCTCAAACATTATAATGCCAATAGGCTTTAACATGTTGGATGTGCACTGGATGTCGCTGGGAGGAAAAATGTGTAGACCCCATTTTTCCGTTAAATGGGAGGTCACCTGGAAAGAAAATTAAATGAAATAGTGGACCATATGATTCGTTGATATGATCATATGAGCCCTTCCCCGATGCTTGAGTACATTTTTTAGATAAGTGCTTTAGAAAAAAGATTTGCATTGAAGACATCTAGAGAATCAAAACATGAAAAACATATCCCTTTTTTTTTTTTTTTTTTTTTTTTTTTGCTGCGTGTTCATTGCACGAGCCGAGTAATAGTGAGGACCAATGGGAGAGGATTTGATTTGAATAGTTCTTTGCTCTTGTTATGATTTGGACCTTATTCAGTGTTTCTGGTTGGCTTTATCTCATTTTGCTTGTTTGGGATGTGTACTTGGATTTTCATCCGGGTTAGGGTGGTTGAGTTAAACTTGGAGTTGAACCCTTGTTTATTTATTTCGTAGTTGATTTGCTTGACTAATGATTTAGCCTTTCTATGTTCTTTATTTGCTAGTTCATTTGCTCTAAATTTCCAGTTTCCTTCACCTGTTCTGTACTAGATTCACTTTCAGAAGCTGCATGTTCAATATGCCTTTGGACGTTGTACTGTCAATATGCTAATAAGATGCGCTTCAAGAAGACCTTCTCAATTAGTCTAGTTTTGTTGGTCATAACCTTTTTAATGTGAATATCCTTTAGAATTACAATGCTGTTTTTCGTCACCCAAGTCTTAACAAAATTGGACTAGATTTTTTTTTCATTGTGCTACCTTCATCAAAAACCTCGGTTATAGTTGTTGCGCTTAGTCTCCATCAAGTATCTGCGATCATTTATCTGTTGCTACCTCGCTTAATTTTCAGGAGCAGCAGCAAGCTGAAGGTGGTATTACTGACGAAGCAGCTGAACCTTTCATGGGATCTGGACGTTTTGGTACCATTTCCATACCTAGTTCTTATCGTTTAGTTATTTTTTCTTTATCCAAGTCGGTGATGTGCAAATATGGTGTTGCTCAACAGTACGACTCAAGTTATAGTTAGATTTTAGCAATAGCATCAAAATTCTCGCCGTTAACTTTCACGCTGACCTATATTTTCCATTTTTTTTCCATTTTTTGGGGACAGCGCGTGCATTTCTGGTGGGTTATAACTGCGCTGATGAGAAGGAGCTTGAAGCTGCAATAAGATTTGGTTGATCTCATCTCAAATCTCAGATGGTCATGAGCACAGAAGATACAAGTGACAACAACAAAGCTATATGAGAGTATTTATCATTTATATCAGCTTGTAATTCTATAAAAGCTTGCTGTCCAACTTGGATAAAAAAAATGTAACCGATTGTGGGTATTGCTCATCTCATGTTCTTTGATGTGTTTGGCGTACTGGCTAATGCTCAGTCTCGAAGCGTTATCAGAAATTATGAGAAGAATGAACAAGTTGAGCGACACGTAAATGAGCTATTTCATGTGAATATATTGTGATACAGCTATGGATCAAGTGTGCACAGATTGAATACTTTAGAGCTGTCATTGTAATTGTCTTATTTTCACGAGATTTCTATTCAAATCTTGTGTTTTTACTGAGACTGATGCACATCCAGATGAAACTGTACAGTCGGCACATAAATGAATTGAGATTCAGTATCAGAAACTTTCTCATGCTTCTTAATATGGTTCTCTATTCGTCTCCTTTTCCTGCAATCACGAAAAGTTCACAGCACCAAGTATCCTAGCCCTGTAGACTTTTAAGTATCTCAGCAGCAATGGAGACGTTTTAATAGCAGTAGACGAGATTACAGATCCCATGTACATACCCATATAATGAGTGACATAGTAACATCTCATTGGATCTAAGAAGAGTTTGCATCAACTCATCATTCGCATTGACAAAGAAGTGTGTTGTAAACTAGGCGTAACATGAGTAAATTTTGATAACCAATCCAAAATATTATCCTTCAAAAGAATACCGACAAATTTATCAAGAACATTGACAACATTAATGTATGCATCATCTCATCAATCGCATTGACAAAGAAATATGTTATTAACCAGTGCAACACGAGTAGATTTTGATAATCAATCCAAAACATTAACCTTCAAAAGATTGACATTATGTAGGCTCACAAACATCAAACAACGAGAATGTCTATATCAAGAATATTGACATTAATGTATGCATACATTCATCATTTGCATCGGCAAAGAAATATTTTATTAGCTAGTGTAACACGAGTAGATTTTGATAATCAATCCAAAACATTAACCATCAAAAGAATATTGACATTATGTAGGCTCCCAGTCATCAAACAATGTCTATATCAAGAATATTGACATTAACTATATCAAGAATATTGACATTAACGTATGCATCAACTCATCATTTGCATTGACAAAGAAATATGTTATTAACTAGTGCAACATGCGTAGATTTTGATAATCAATCCAAAACATTAACCATCAAAAGATTGACATTATGTAGGCTCACAAACATCAAACAACGAGAATGTCTATATCAAGAATATTGACATTAATGTATGCATACACTCATCATTTGCATCGGCAAAGAATTATTTTATTAGCTAGTGTAACACGAGTAGATTTTGATAATCAATCCAAAACATTAACCTTCAAAAGATTATTGACATTATGTACGCTCACGAACATCAAACGACGAGAATGTCTATATCAAGAAAATATATCAAGAATATTGACATTAATGTATGCATCAATTCATCATTTGTATTGAAATAGAAATATATTGTTAACCAGCGTAACATGAGTAAATTTTGATAACCAATCCAAAACTTTAACCATCAAAAGAATATTGACATTATGTAGGCTCACGAACATCAAACAACAAGAGTGCCGATGTCAAGAAAATATATCAAGAACATTGACATTAATGTATGCATACACTCATCATTTACATCGGCAAAGAAATAGTTTATTAGCTAGTGTAACCCGAGTAGATTTTGATAATCAATCCAAAACATTAACCTTCAAAAGATTATTGACATTATGTAGGCTCACAAACATCAAACGACGAGAATGTCTATATCAAGAAAATATATCAAGAATATTGACATTAATGTATGCATCAATTCATCATTTGTATTGACATAGAAATATATTGTTAACTAGCGTAACATGAGTAAATTTTGATGACCAATCCAAACTTTAACCATCAAAAGAATATTTGAAATTATGTAGGCTCACGAACATCAAACAACAAGAGTGCCTATGTCAAGAAAATACATGAGATACATGGTGATCATATGGGCAGTTCTTTAATATCTTAGACACAGACTGATATGCGAGTAAGTTCATATTGAACACAAGGAAATTGATCCAGCATGACCCTACCTATTTTGATGATCATTTTTTTGTGTTTTGACAAGGGAGGAGATAGCAAAAAGTAAAAGAAAGAAAAGTGCATCTATCTAACACAAACTACAGAAGGATTAGACTAGAAGTATCAAACAACACAAGTGCCCAGTATCTGTTGGAATCAATTAGTGGATTCAAAACTCACTACATCATTAACTTATAGTTCATGGTCCAAGATATGAATAGTTCCAAGATTCCTTTCGCAGCTTTGAAAATGAAACGCATTGGTTAACATCAAAGAATGTGTACAGTATATTCAAATTATTAGATGATTTTACATGCGTTAGAGATGTGGAAATTAATCTAACTGATCGGGGCCCTATGTCTGAAACGCTGATGAGCCTGCTTACAATCAACAATGATGTAGGTGTGGTAAATTATATCTGAAATAAAACTCATACATTTAGTTCACATAATTAATATTCAAACAATCACTTCAAATCCCTATACTTCCTACCATCCCGAAAGATTAAAAAGTTCCCATCAGGTAGCGAGAGACTTTATGGACATGGATACGGACACGACGCGGAACACAGATACGACATGATACGGGCGTAGAGACATGACAAATACTAATATAGGGACACGGTAACATAAATATGCTCGTATTTATGTATGTGATATATAAAATGTGTATCTTGAGACACGTTTTCTAAAGTAGAAAGAAAACAATTCCTTTAATAATTTAAAACTAGATTCCAATCAAGTGACTACATTTAAAAAAAAAGAATTTGAATTCAATTGTTTGGACTAGTACTTTGAATAAAATATTTGAAGCCTATGCTTTTACAAGATATTTAAAGCTTATTAACTTAGTATCTCTTTTTTATCAAAGAAATACTTGTCTTTTTAGACAATGTACGACTCCAAAGTGCTGAACACGCAATTACTATAACTTTTGAAATGGACACGGTCTCAACATGTGCTCTATATGACATTTGGAAAGTGAACACGGCCCCGACACGTAACTTTTTAGGTTTTTAAAATCAGATATGGTTTTGGTGAGTCCGATACGTATCGGTAAGTATTGTGCAAGTGTCAGCGTTCAATATATATCCAACACATCCGATATATATCCAACACAGACACGATATTCACTTTGAAGTGTCCATAATTCATATATGAGACTTACTACAGGAACAAACTATTCTTGCATTCTTGACATTTGCACTATTTCTTAATGTAGGCAGAAATTATAATTTCCTGTAAAAAATTGTAGAAATTAATAGAAATAAACATATGGCCAGTTAACATGTCATGCAACTAGTATCATATTCAATGTTTTCTTACTCAAATCAGCGGAGACTATAATTTCATTATGGATTAGTAAAAACTCAACTCAAAATTGAAAGTAAATGTAAAGGACTTCTCTACCAAAAACTCATGTCACCAAAGAGTTATAACGTAGATATGAGAATGCCTTATCCACCTCTCCCACTTCGATACTTGTCCTGTTAACATCTCCGATCTGAGAGTTTCAAAGCAAAGCACTAACTGGCTAGTTGGTCTGCAAGCAAGCCAAAGGATAGGAGTCGAAGAAGAGATTGTCAGGCCAGAGAGCAAGACGACTGAGTAGAAATCACCAAGGAAGGTTGAACGACAAAAGATGAAGTCTTTCATCTGTTCGATGCCAAGATCTAGCTCTACTTATCTACATTCATAACAAGTGCTTGACGGACAGTCCAATATCTCAGTGGTAAAATCCCAACAAGCCATATTCAAATGAGCACCCTCTCCCTGGATGACATGCTCCGCTATCCAGCCCCACTTCCATTATGAATAAATTCTAACTGAAGGAAGGAAGGGAGCACCCCCCCACCCCCAACCCCCAAACACACACACACACAAACAAATTTCTTCCTCACTGTCAAGCTCAGCCAGTCAGGTCAGATGGTCAGAATGTATTACGTACAATGTCACTAAGCTATTTATGTATGGGACAAAGTAATTTGAAGATAGGCTGATTTCAACAAAAGTAATAAACACATGGGTGAAATAGAAAATGACTAATTTGGACTTCTACGAATTTTCAAATAAAATGACAGACACCATTGCAGGACAGACAACCTTGATTGGTTAGATTGGGCCTGCTATTGTAGTTTTTGAATTAGAAAGAACTTCTGTGTTACTTCAAAAAATCTCTCTTTTCCTAATCTATATACTCTCCTCTGGTACCCTCCACGTTCACTCTCTCAACTATACAATACAATGCAGAGTAATATTTATCCACTTATATAAAGAAGAAAACTCACTAAATGTATAATTTTAAAAGAGACTGTTACAACGTAAAAGCTTGTATTCAAGTGATATTTTAATTCAAACATGCTAGCCGCTAAACTACAACTGCAAAAGTCAGTAAAAAACTCTTAGCAGAGGTGTGCATAGGCAAAGAACTTACCAGGAAAACCATAAGATCACCTTGGTGGATAAACACTCCTGTGATTTTTTTCAAGCAATTTAAGCACATGCAAACAAAGAGCAAACAAATAAATAAATATGTTATTTCAAATTATACACATTTCAGTAAGGCAACTACAGAAACAACAACAGTAATTGGAGAATTCTGCAAACTTTATGAAAGCTTTGACATTTCAACAAAAGCATGAGTACCTACAAACTTTAACTTCTTCAAAACTAAATAAAAATATTGCAACCTATTATGTCTCAATTAGCCGTATAAGGTATACCACTCAACATATCTTACACTATTTTTTAGTAAAATATTCAGAAAAACGTCCCTTCTAAAGCCATCAAAAACTCCACAGTTATCTATTTATTTAATGAGTCTGTTGGTTGAAATCCAACGGTAGGTGAAAAAAAATGCCTTGATATCTATAGAAGTAAAGAGTATTATGTTTACCATTCAATGCATCTTTCAGCAAAAAAAAATCAAAAAAACACCTCTTCTATGGCCATCTATTAGTCCAAATATATTTATTCATTGAATCTGTTGGTTGGAGCCTATTGGTAGGTGAAAAAGAAACGCCTTCATAGCATAGAAGTAACAAATGTAAAAGCATGCACCTGGTAGACATAAAATGCTAGAATGCTGTTAATTGAATATATACTATAGAGAAGTAACAATTATTACAAGGAACGTACATGATTAGGTCCATCTCATCGGAGGAAAAAGGATATTTGTATAGAATACAAAGTTCAGAGCCATCATTTCCTTCCCACAAAAAAAAAAAAAAAAAAAAAAAAACGAAGTATAGAAGTTGACATCTACCAATCGCCTTGTCTATCTACCTTCCTTCAAAACAAAACAATCTGCAGAAATCTAATTTTAAGAGGTTCAATATTCGTAATTGATAACAACAACAAGATAGGAAACCTATTTAATCATGTAGCATACATCAACTCATCTATAGTCATTGTCTGGTGATGACTTTGGTGCTGTCCTCTTACCATTTTTGCCAGAAGGATCTTTCTTTGGTGTCATCTTTCCCTGTTTTTTTATCTGCTTCTTTTGAGATTTCATAAAACTCTGCAAAGATTGTTGTTCCCGCTTTTGTTTTGCTGAGATGATTTCAGCAAAAGCTTTTTGTAGTGCATCCTTGGCAATATTATAGAGCTCTGCAGATGTTGCCCCCTCTCTTGCACATCTGACAGCATAACGACAAAGATCATTATACCTTGCTGATGAAGGTTCTTCACAATTACCCCGAAGTTCAATACCACATTCCTCTCCCACAGCATAACTTTTAGCATGTCTTGTCCACCGTTTCAAGATATACTCTTTTGGAAGTGTACGAATACCATTCACAATAAAGACTTTCAATGCATGTCTACACAAAATGCCAGCTACTTCAAACATGCAACAACTACAATGTGCTTTATTTTCAGAGGCGTTAAAAGTGACAGTGTATGTCTCATTATCTTCCTCATTTATTGCCACCTCATACCTGCTGACATTCCCATCCTCAGTCTTGACAACATGATAACCGAAGGATTCAACGAATTCCTCCTGAAACCTGTCAAATATTGTTCTTGTGTAAATGCCAGCTGCCTGTTTCTCCATTGGTGATGCGGTTCTAAGAAATGGCTTATCAAACATTGTGGCAAAATCTGCTTGTGCTTCTTTCTCATAATAACTTGCAAGGGCCTGTCCAAGTTGCCTAACAGCCACCCGCAGTGAGGTCTTTGCAGTACAACACTTCTCAATAATTTTGTCAATATCTTCTGTCCTCTGAGAGTCGTACCCTTCTGCAAAGAATGTATCCTTCAAGAAGGCAGGAACCCACTGATGACGAATGTTAAATAGGGACTGAAGATATGGGTTGTCCTTTAGGTTATATGTATCAATTATGTTATCCCAACAAGATTCGAATGACTCGCCTGTTTCAGAGTCATCAATACATTTCACGAGATCCTCTTCGAAAAGGCTATGTACAGAGAATAAATGTGGCAACTCTTCCTGTATGGTATTCATGATCTGCCTCTTGCAAAAGGAATGACGAGTGTTTGGAAGTACCTTTGCAGCTGCTGCTGCCACAGCTCTATTTAGGCCAGTTACCAGTGAGACTGGCTCTCTTGAAGACATTGCTCCAAGCCATTGTTCGAATAGCCACATAAATGATGACTCTGACTCATCAACAAGTAGAGCACACCCAAAAACTACAGGCTGTGCGTGATGATTGACACCTCTAAAAATAACAATAGGCATCAACTCCTTATCGCTCTTGTATGTCATGTCAAATACAACAGCATCACCAAAGTAGTTGTACGCCATTCGAGCATTAGCATCCGCCCAGAAGATATTAGTCATACAGTTATTGTTCTCGACTTGGAAAGCATAGAAAAATGCAGGGTTCTCTGCTTGTGTTTTCTTCAAATATTCAAGGAAATTCTGTGCATCTTCTGGCCCTAAATCATTGTAGCGGATCTCTCTAAGATAGGTCTGCGGATCTTGGCCATTTAATAGAAGATTACGGGTATCAGAAAAGTTCTTGGCAATGACAAGAATCTCTCCTTGTGACCGAATGCATCGCACTTTGCTAGGTGGAGATGGCGTCAGCTCATGGCTATGCTCTAGAATAAGTTTAGAAACCATCCACACCCCATTATCCTTCCTAATTATCTCAAATAATGCCTCACAGCCTTCTTTTCCTGGATCCTGAATTGTCCTTCTTGCATCATCTCCATTGTTATCTCTTCCGGAATGGTATCGGTGCTTCGAACATACCAATTTCAACATCTTAAGGGATTCATCAAGCAACGAACGGCGTGATTGCCGAACACGAGCTTCAAACCCCACACGGCTTGCATATGCATAGTAGAATGTCTTTGCAATCTCAAGCGACTCAAACTCCATCCCTATATAAGGTTCCATTTCCCCTTCTATCTCGGTTGCAATATAATGCACCCTACTTGGCATCCCAACCTCATGATTATGCTCCTTCACAAGTTTCGTCACCACCCACTTCTCATCACCTCTTCGAATCACCTCCAGCATCGCCTTGCAACCATCCCTAATAGACGCCGCCCTCTTCCTAGTCTTCTTACCAGCAATAATCCGCTTCTCCCTGCTAAACCCTTCTCTTGAGCAGACAAAACGGAGCATAATTACCGACTCATTGCACTTCGACCGACGAGACCGTGCAATGCGGACAGAGAACCCAACACGCCCAGCATATGCAATGTAGAAGGTCTTTGCTGCCTCCCCGGAATCAAACTCCATACCAACAAAGGGTTCGAGCCTTGGGTCGCTCTCAACTGCAAACAACTCCCTTCTCACAGGCTGTTCAACCAGTTCAAGCTGAGGTTCCATTTGCTCATGATGGTGGTGGTGATGGGTTTGCAAGGAATGGTCGGGATCGACGGGTTGAACATGGGGGGAGACACCCAGTGTGGCCCAGAAGCTGATATTATCTACTTCGAGATCGACATGGTCTTCGATCAACCCACTCCCACCATTAGCATTTCCATCCATCATCTTGGTGTGAAAAAAATCAATACTCCTGTGAAATTTGCTAATAAAGAGTTACTTGAAAACTAGCTTACAATCTCTCTCTAGATCATTATAATTCCAGCTCACAACCAAATCAAAAGCATCTTTCAACAATTTATGAACTAAAATATAAACCAATAACTACCCATTAATCCAAACTAGCTCAAGAAAGGGTTTTTCCACTGACCCATCAACCCAAACTAGCTCAAAAAGTAATTGGAAATGGTATAAATGACAGAATTCATCAAAATGGGTGCAATTCAACAAAAAGAAAGAAACCACTGAGGAAAAGCTCCAAACTTTACAATGATCAATGGACTCCAGCAGAAATTAAAAGATACCCATCAACAGAAACAAGCTTAAAAACAATTGGTACGCCCAGAAACACCTAATTCATCGAAATGAGAAAGCTAAGGAAATGGGGACGATTTGAGATGAAATGGGGGGGGGCAAAGCAAACCCTAGTTAGAAAATATAGGGACAATTCGTTGAATTGAAATCACAGAGAAAGAGAGAGATAGCTTACGATATTGAGAATTGATTGGAATTTAGAGACGCTGCAGCAGCTGCTGCTTCTTCTTCTTGTCTCGGTGGCCGGCGGCGATTGATTTGGTATCGATTTCGTTTATTTTCGGGTGTGAGGAGGCTCTAAAGCTTACCGCGCCGCATCGCAGCCCGGTCCCTTCATGATGTGGACTCTATTTTTTCTTTTCCAATTTTACCCTTTCGATTATATGGTATCATCAGGTAAATTCCAAATACGCACCACACTTGACTTTGTGAGCACCATGTTCCCCTATGTTGTAAGTCACTTCACGATAGGATGGGTGCTCACTAAGAAAAATGTGGTGCGCATTTAGAATTTCCCTATCATTCAGCAAGAAAACAATAATTGCAATAACTAATTTTCCTATAATTTTTTTTATAACAGGATATTAGTAATACACACCAATAATACAGAAATAATTTCTGTAATTAATCTAAAATAAATTTGCTCCCTCCAATGATTATGATCTATATATTTTGCTTTTTAATTATTTTTCATTTTTTTCATATCATAGTATTTTTACAGTCGTGATCCTCTTTTTTCTCTCTTTTTATTTTTCAAGCAAGTTAGCTTGAATTACAACATTTAAAATAAGGGATTTTTATATATCTATATCTTACATATTTAAAAATTAGAATTTAGTCCTCAAAATATTCATATTTATAATTTAGTCTCCAAATTTTTTAATTTACCTCACTTTAGTTTATACCTATATTTTTGTATGAATTTTCCATTATATTCCTGAGTTACTTCATTTTAATTCTCGTTTTCCTCTTCCGATTTCCCTATCTATTATTCTCTTCTCTCTCTTTCCTCCCAGTTAATCTCTAACATGAAGCAACTAAGAAGAACTCAATAAGAAAAGTGAAGAGAGAGAAAAAAAAGGAGAAAAATGGAAAAGAAAACCCAATAAGAGAAAAAAAAAAAAAAGGATTAAAGTGAAATATAGCTGAACTAATGAGGTAATTTAAAGAATTTAGGGACTAAATTTAAAGAATTTAGGGACTAAATTATAAATATGAAGATTTAGTTGACTAAATTCTAATTTTTAAAGAACTAAGGAATAGATATATAAAAATCCCTTAAGATAATCTTAATTCCAAGTTACATTTTCATAATATTGATAATATAATATGATTGTTATTTAACTACAACTAAATTGAATGTTAACTGAAGAAAACTTCTCGAAAAAATTAAAGTATTAAGATGAGAAAATAATAATTTTTTTAATTAAGTTATTTTATATATTGTTAAATTTATACTTTTTTGCAAAAGTTAAATTACTTCTTTTAAAGAATAATATGTTTTTGCTATACTCCAAATAATAAAATCTTTTCTTTGAATCTTTTAAATTTTGTTTCGACAAGAAGAGAAAAAATTTGTTATTTATTATACCTTTTAAAGAAATTTATTATTTAAAAATTTTGAAATTAAAGATTGAAAGATTATAAATATTTAATAACTAACTCATAATAAGACCAACTTTATGAGGAGGTACTTAGAAATTAGGTGCGTATAGTTAGATTTTTTTTTTTTTTTTGTTTACATAAACAAAAAATTTAATTAAAGTTGCATGATAAAAAAGTTAAATAATAACGACAATAATTATAAATAAATAAAAAAACTTGGCAACCGTTTGCAAATATATCAATTATTAGGGTTGAATACGAACAAGAAAAAAGTTGCAAATTTTTTTTTTTCCCCTCATCGCCAGCAAAAAGGTGAGAAAAAAAAACCCTAGTGAGGGGGGGAAAATTTGAACGAAAATAATCTCAACAAGCAGCAAGAAAAAGGGGAAGAAAAATTGAAGTGAGTACTGTTTTTCCATTTTAAATCCGCATTTAATTTCTAGAGATTTTGCTTCAATATGTCCTATATCCAAAACCCTCTTTTTTATTGCAAAATTCCTCATTTTTTTTTTTGTGGATTTTCTTTAGATGAAGCAAATTTGAGTTTTTAGTGATGTCTGTATCAAAATGATCAATTTGGAGAAGACCCTCGTGCCCAATTACAGTATTCTGCAAGGATTTGAAGAACCCTAGCTGTAGATTTATTGTTAAGAGTTCTCTATCGACCAGCGATAATTTGTAGAAAGCAATTTAGCAAGATCTTGGAGCTAAGGGGGGTTTCTGTAGGCCATGGCTGTTTATTAATGTAGGTACAAGGATAAGTCCTTTGTCCGTCCAATTCAAATTTTGAATTATAAGTAAAAAAGTTTATTTTTTAATTTAGAAATTTGAAGAGGACAGGCCAAGGATTGGCTCTTGGACCTGGCCATGCTAGTGAGCACTCTGTCAAGCGTGGAAGAGACATATTCCATGCTAAATTTGAGCCCTTGCAGAGCCTTGGTTGGTCCAAGGAAGTGAAGGAATTTCAAAACTCAAAATCCAGGCAGTTAATTAAAAAAGAGATTGTGATCACTGCATTTACTTAGTTTTTGGACTAGAATCAATGAGGAGAATTTGGTCGAAGATCGCTATGGACAGGATGAAGAAGAGAGCGTCTCTATCTGTTTCTTGGCTATGGTGGGTTAATTATAACTGTCCTTTTTAATCATAATTTTGACATACTGATCTACGGTTTTACATCAAATTAATTATCACACTTTTTATTTATCTACGTTGTCTGTACTTGTTACTACCTATACTGTTGGTTAGTGGGTCTGATTGTTACTTCTTTGCCATAAACACTGAATGAAAACCTACAGAGAACATGTGTTCTCTGTTCTCTCCTTCCTTGGTTTCAGTTAAGTCTGCATTTGGATGTCTGACTTACAAAATCATATAATTTTTTTTTAATTTTTAAAAAAAAAATTATATGATTTTGTAAGACCTTGGTAAAACAAATTATTCATGATATTTTCTAGGTGAACTTTTGGTTGGCCAACAGAAAAGGATAAAAAATTCCGTCTCTTGAATTTTATTGTAAAAAATGATCAATTTTAAATTTAATTGGTCATTTTATATTTTTTCCAGGAAAGAATCTGGGTTTGGGAACCTCGGGTTCAGTTTTTCTAAAAATACCAACTCTCAGACCCAGGGTTGCCAACCTCGAGTTCAACTTTTTCTTTTATTTAAGTATAGAATATGAATGTTACAACTACCCACCACAAGTTGTTATTCAAGTGTGTCACTCGAGGACACTTTTAAACCTGCAAACTGAGCTAAACAATCTCCATCTAAACAAGCATTCTTCTTTTGTCTCTGTTTGTATAGGTTTTTTTTTTTTTCTTTTGTTTTTTATGTAATTTATGCAATGTAATCGCCACCTGCGTTGGTTTGCCCATCAATTATATTTCATACTCCATTTTCTCTTATTTCTTGTGCGAACATCGTAGTATGGTCCTAACGTGATGCTTTTATTAGTGAGCAATGCTTGGGTTGTTCTTCTCTCCCTAAAAAAGAAACATTGCTTGTTAGAGTAGCAGTGAACAATTGACCATTATGAGATTTGTAGAGACCAAGCTTGCTCACACTGATTATTACCTCAATACATCACTACTGAGAATTGCTACGGACCAGATGTTTTCTAGTCCTCCGTTGGAAGTAAGCATGCATGACCTACCTCTCTTAATGTAGGTCTTAGTATAACCTTCATATCACGTTGATAGAGTAATACTTTTCTAGTGCATGAACAAGCTTATACACTTTTTCTTATACAAAAGTACTTCAAAAATTTATAAAATTGAAACCGTGGTTGGCTACCCCATAGCCAAACTGACTAAAAATTGATACAAGATTCCCAACCATGAGTTCTTTATTTTTTTTACTTTGAAAAATATAAAACGACCAAATTCAGGTAATGTCAACTGATGTGGCCGAACTTGCTCGTTTTTTGAAATAATGAATAAAGTTAGTCATTTTTATATAAAATTCAAAAATAGTTTTAGGAAAATATTTAAAGGAAAACAAAAATTTCCTAAAACTGCGATATTTGAAATTTCTATTTTGAGTAGAAATTTCAAAATTTATAGTTTTGTCTCATGTTTAAATGGTTTTCTTTTATGATTTTATAATTTTTCAAACCAAATAATCAATGAATATTAAGATTATTTAAATCTTGGTAACTCCTTTAGTCCCATATCAATGAAAAATATTCATAATTTTCGTATTAATAAAATCCAAATGTAGTCTAAATATGTTATGTTTTGTCAAGTTTTCTAATAAGTACTACAGGTTCCCTTTAGGAATGCTATGATGTAAGATTATCCTTTAATGGTTAAAGAACCATACCATTATTTCCCCTGAGATTTGATTTGATAGAAATTTACGTTATATGCATCATACTAGTGACATAACTTTTTAACAAAATTGAGTTTGAGGGTCTTTCTTAAAAGTTTCATTATGCTTAGGATTTTAGGGCACCACTTAAGCTTTCACAGTCTTCGTTGGGGACTAAGCGGCAAAAAGTACGAAGTTATTAAAAAAAAATAAATTAAAAGTAGGGGCAGAAAGTTGGAGAATAGGGGAACAAAAGCTCAAATGACGAAAAATTTGTGAAAAATCAAAAAAATAATTGGACAAAAATTCTATGAGTAAATCATCGCCTCAAAAACATATAATCATACAAATATAATCACTTAAATAGTAAACCAAACATTTAATGAAAAAAACACTTGGTTAAGTTCCAACCATCATTAATAGAAAAAATAATATGCCACATTTTTGTCATATAATCATTGTTGAATAAAAGAAATTAGTCTGAAAGTTGTTAGTGGTTGGAAGGGGCTAATAAAAAGGAATCTTAAGCATTTAGCTATTAATTGGCGAAAATAGAATTCTAAACCTTTTGGAGTTAATGGTTGAAAAAAACTAGGGAAAAGGGATTTTCACATGGTAAATTTTAACTAGTGAATAGGTTCCAAAAGTTGAATGGAAAAAATAAGCTCTTTGTGTTGCTTTGAGCCATTATTTTGATGCTTTTGGCCACTTCACACTGCTTTTTGCCGCCTTGTCATGCTTTTAGAGCACAAAGTGCCGGGAAGCTTGATACCATTGTCTTTGCCCTAAGCACAGTGTCTAAAAGGCTTAAGCAACCGATTTACGATGCATTTGGGTGCTTTTTAATAATAACTAACACACATATAAGAAGTTTTAGTACAAGATATATCAATACCTAAGCCAATATAGTACAATTCAGTTAGATAAAGGAGCAAACACTATGACAGGTGCAAGTCTGGATAATACAAACACATGAATAGTGTCTAGAATAACATCAAATTTGGTTTTATCTTAAAAAACCAAGTTACGGTCTCAGCAAGTGAAATGTAGGCCACAAAGCTCCAATAAACACCAAGTCAAACAAAACAAGAGAGAAATCATCTTAACATAACCTCAGGCTTTGTTCCGTTTAGCAAGTGAGGCAGCAACTTTCTAAATTTTACGAAAACGAACTTTCTTTTCTTAGCATCTAGTGCCCTGTCAAAAAAGAGACATTAGAGATAAATTGATTCGAAATAATGGACTCGGGTTTAAAAGTTATGAAGCACAAACAAGGGTGGCAGGTATGGGTATCGGTACGGACACATATACTAGTATGAGATGTCAAAACTGTACAATGTAGAATATGTGAATACAACTATATAAACACACATATCCATACACACACAAACACACATAAAAAGAGAAGTTTCATTTCATGTTGCAATTTTAAATGCATAATATAGAAGAAATATATTTGCTTTTTTCATCCATTAGTATCAAGGTTGTCCCGCTAAACTAAATAGCTTTGATAATGTGCATATAACACCAACTTGAAAATACATAATGAAGTTGCAAGTAAACAAAAAGGTGTGATAAATGTCCATATGTTTAAGAAATAGCTGAGATTTGTCTAACCTTGATATTACATTATAAAGTTGAGAGGAATGTTAATAAGTGTGCTTACATGTCTGAGGAGTATTTAAGAAGTGCCGATATTTGACATGTATCTGAAACAGAAATAACTAATTTTAGAAGTACCTGTACTACATAGCTAAGAAACATCGTTTTACATATTGACGAACATTGATATGTGTAACAGACTTTGAGATATACGATATGATATAGATCCTATAATTTCGGTAACGTTCTTGCAAGTAATGCAGATATTTTGCCAATATACTGCCCATCTTCCAATATTGCTGAATTCCGATACCATAAACTGCCTGACACCTTTATTGAGTTCAAAATATAAAACCGTACTTAGAATATCAACATAAATATTTGAATTTAAGTTTTGAACACGGATGTTTATATTAGGTTTTTAATATGATGGTGAAATTTAACTTATGTAATGGATGCGAATCTTTGCTACTGTGGGTAAGCGAACCAGAATTTTGGTTCTTCCTACAACATGTCTTCCAGTCTCTCCTTTTCATTTCTTTGTGCTGTCTCTATATGTATACAACTCAACAGAAATACTGAGGAGTTTGGCATAAGCTCTTCTTGTACAGTACATGTATTAGTTTTGCAGTAATATACCACATTAATCTGTTTAACTATGCTTGTCATATATTATCTTTATGAGTTTGATGTAAAAAATTCTTCGTATTTTCTCTACATGATAAATTGATGTTCCTATACATGGATGATAGGGATTACTCCTTTCTAGGTTTACTGTTGGTTGTTTCTTCGAAAGTTGGATGTTTGCTTTTGGTGTGTGATAGTGATATGAACTCCTAATATGGGGTACCTGATCGCATTAGTGAATAATGGATCTTCTAAGGAAGTAGCAATATTATTAAGTAGTGGATCTTCTAACTGAAGTATATTGGCTTCGAGTTGCATCCTCTAATTGGAAGTAACACTTTATATGTGTCCTGTCCCTGTGTGTAATTTTATTTCTTTTCCAACACATCGTAAGTACATGTTGAGTCTATTCTCTTTCCCCTTCAATACCTAAATCTTCAGTGGAAATACAGCTTTGCAAAATGATCTATACCAGAGGGAGAAGTTCCTCATAAGGTTTAAATATTAGCCAATATTAGTACTGATCGTGAATATTATATCTGAGTTTGTGGTACTGATACGATAGACCATATAATATTGGTATAAGTATTGTCTGTGACTCTATCTCAATATCTTATGAATATATCAAACATTGTTGATGAAATATGTCTGATATTTCTATTTTCTGATAGTATAAACTGTAAACCATTAGCCAATGGCCCAACACTGAGACCGATTCAGTAACTTTAAACGTTGGTTCTTCAGTTGGTGAGAGGCACCTATTCAATAAATTTCATATGTTTAAGAGTTAATTAGAGAAGCAAAATATAGGGTCAGTCTCCTAAACTATAGTGATAACTGGGTGTGCATTACTCTATTGGTGATTATTGCTAAAAAAACACGTATGAATTCTCAAAGAAGAATTCTGCCAATATGGTATGCTTACCATCCTTAATTATTTGTGTGCTAAGGCTATCTAAATCAGGAAATAGGCAATTGTAACCGATGAAAGGTTATATCCTATGATTTGTATTTGGACAAAAAAAATATGTATATTTAACTCGTAATATATACTACATTAATCACATATAGAAGAAGCTGAAATAGTAAAAATATTGTACACAATGACGTGACTCTATATGCAATTTTTTCTAAAAGAAAATGTATATTTAACTTGTAAATATATGTACTAAGTTATTCACATATAAAAGAAACTAAAAATAGTAAAATGATCAAAAGAGCATTTATGATTTCCCAAAAGGGTGGCATAGCTATACTCCATCGGTACAGTATACTTGAGTTGAATAAATCATACATATTTGTAAATGTTAGGTATAGCATGGCAAGGGTGTCATGTTTGACATGGCTGAATATGCCAATTTCTACTTGTGGGAGGTGCAGCTTATACGCCGTTGCCAGAATAGGAGACCTGGTTACTTATAGGCTAATATGTACATTCAGTAGATGCAGTTTTTGTTATGAGAATCATTTATTCACCATAATTATGAAAGATGAAACTTTTCATATGTTCAAAGAGGACGGTTAAGTGGAGAACTGTTGCTGGAGTTCTATGTGGCTGTAGAATAAAGATAACAGGTTAAAAAAATATTAAATCATTAATGTGTGAGCTTTGTGGTCTTGTGTAAATCATGGTTAACTAAATATAGATCATTACGTGTGAGCTTTGTGATCTTGTACGTTGATAGGAATGCATAGAGAATAAGTTGCACTGGAAATTTTTTTACACATTTCCTTTAAAATGTTCAGTTCAAATGATATTATAGTGAAAATTAAAATGCTAGGACAATTAAAAGAAAAATTTAGGATGTAGGCAAAACCAAAACCATGACCATTAAATGTCCATGAAAATTGTACACCATGTTGGAAATCACCTACTAAGAATGATTATCTAAATACATTCGAATATACCCGCATGCCACAACGATGGTGATCATGGAATCCTTATTTGCTAGGCTCTGATAGTATTGGCTGCAAGGTTCTGTCGCTTTGAGGGGCCCGATGGTGGTATGGGGACCCCCTTGGAAGATAATTTGAAAGCTGTAGGGCCATTCATTTTGTTCGGGAAATGGTAGGAGCTTTGAACTGCCTTGCTAGCTACCAAAATTTGCGGTGCCTTGCCATTAGATGCAGAAAGGAGGATGGTGAATAGTAGGAGAACAAGGAGGTAGAACAGGTTAGAAGCCATGGTATAGTAAGGTTGAAGAGATTTGGGATCTTAGCCTTTGGTATTTGGGTGGGACAATGTGATCGAGGTGATAGTTGTTTGAATTCATCTGTGAGGCTACCTCATACTAGAAGGTAGAAGTTTGTTAGAGAGAGTTAATGAGGGGAAACCAGCTATCCAGTTCAAAGGTTATAAGTAGTGAAGCAAGAGAGCAATGCTTTCCAGTTGTCTTTAAATATGCAAGCTTTGGTAAGAGGTTCGCCTTTTCAGAGTGATCTTGTTGGTAATTATTTATTGATTTGACATGTGGCTACTATGATGGGTCAATCACAATCTACAGGAAATTTATAATAGTCCTTTGTTTCCAGTCTTTTCTCTTTTAATGAGATCCCTGCCAATTTCAATGTATTTCAGGTTCAGTGAGGTTTGGACGAGATTGAGGAAGAAAAATCTGAGGGATATTAATTGACTGCACCACTTGTGTAATTGGACTGTTATGCTTGCTACCAGAAAGAAAGAATGTTTCAGTTTGTTGGTGACACTTGGAAACTGGCAGGTATGGGCCTGCATTTAATTCTCTCGTTTTCTCAGAAAACAATGTAGCTTAGAATTTGAAGCATTTACTCTCTTAACGGAATCAATTAATACAGGCTTAACAACATTGTATGTGAAGATAATTCAACGGCATAGTTCAAGGAATTAAAGGTATTGTATTGGTCAGTTTAACAATGTATCAAAAAATTATATAGTGTATCATTAACAATGTAAGAAGAAAATTCTTGACATAATCAAAGATAAACAATCACTTTCAGTCTAGTTCTATTTGAAGAATAATTCAAAAAACTAGCCCCCAAAAGAATCACAAAATAAGAATATAGTCCCTTTTATATCGATAGCCCAAGTTACCAGTTATAGAAGGCTACTATCTAGATATCCCCATCTCATTGCCTTCCCATTGGCTTTCTCCAGAAGGCTTCGAACTTCACATGCGATTTCCCATCTAAAAGAGGGTGACAAGCAGAATTGTTATCGGAGTAATCCAGGACTGACCGTGTTAAATTAAGGGATCAATATTGTTTTATGACAAGCTTGGATCATGGAAGATATCTGGGTTATTCAGCTGTTAGAATTGTTTTATTTACAGTTGGAAAGACCATGAAACAGTATATGGTTTAAGATAATAACTACTAACATTATCCAAATGCGAAACAAAGTTCGCAGAATTTTGAACAAATTATAAAAAACTTGAGAGAGAACAAGAAACAACTTCTACACAATAATTCAAACAAGCCAGGCAAGAATCGTCCGATGCTAGATTCTAGAGAAGATCTCCACTGTAATAGATATGCCTTTTTCCTAGTAGGTTTGGCAAAATAATTCAAACAAGGCACCAAGTTTTTCTTTATTATTTGTCCCCCTAGCAAATATAGGAATAAAAGCTGATGTCAGGATGCCCTTCAATAGTAAGTTTGGTGAAATGCTTATTGCTTCCCTCAATGGGCAGCTGAGAGAGGCAGGCTTTTTTCTCATGTTTAAATGAATTTAACTTTGATTTAATACAAACCTTTAGCAAATTATTATATCAGTCACTGAGAAAATTTCAGATAAAAAGTTGATTAATATTAGTGATTAATACGTATGTCCATCATTTTCATCATAGTATGACTTGACTTTGAATGCATAATTAGCCTTTTTCCTGAAAACTAAAATTAACCAAAGTCTTGATTTGTTTTCCTAGACCTTCAATCTGTTGCTCAGTGGGTTTGAAGAGTATAGTTCACAGGGCATTAAGTTGGTAACTGATTTTTCCCCTATTAAATGTGAAGGTAAATATGGAATTAGAGGAGTGAATAGGACATTAAATTGTACAAGGATATGCTCAAGTTAAATTCAATTTAAAGCAGTATTTCGAAACTGATTTTGTACATTCAAGAATTGCTATATAATTTGAAACTTTTAGCATTATCTATCATTATGCTGATGGAAACTTGTGGTCATTAAAACTGTTAACTGCTTCTAGAGTTCCAATTTGATAGATTTGTAAACTTGAGTTATGTTCCATTCTGCTTATACTACTATTGTTCAAGCTGCTGACGCTTCGAAATATGTGAATTCTTGTTCTAGGTTGCTATTTGAGTCCCGTTGGTTTTATAGCATCTGCTCTAATCTTTTGCTTTTATAGAATTTTCATGCCCACAGTTGGTGTAATTGCCTAATTTTTGTTTAACCATGGTAGCTTGTTGTTCTTAACCTTAAATTTCCCCCCCCCCCCCCCCCCCCCCCCCCCCCCCCCCCTTCAAGTGTGCACTGTTATGAAATAACATTTTGCCATGAGTGACCTGCTTTGGCCAAAGTTCAGGTCAATTCATAACCATATAATCAGATAAACAAAGTATTAGTAATATGATTTCGCTTGCTCTGTGGTCACTTTACTTGATTTATTTTTTAGAATTATTTGGTTCCCTCTGATTCTACCCTATAAGCTATTTTGCAAAAACAAGAATCATAAGCATCTGCAGCAGATAGACACATCAGAGCAAAAGAAGTACTGGTGAGGGATAAAAGATGCAGTAGAGCATAAAGAACAAGAGCTTACAAACAAGAGAAGAAGAGGACAAAGTAGTCTGCCCCTAAGTTATGTCCTCACTTCTCCTTTTCCTTTCAAAGCTCTACTGGAAAGATATATCTGTATCTGGGAAGCTGTTCGTTCTATAAGACAAAAGGATTTGAGAAGTACAGTATGCAGTGATCAAGATCATGTGCCTGAAAAGTAAAAGGACAAAAAAGATCATAGGCACTTCCCGAGGCCTGCATTAGGCCACTGGATGTCATGGTTCCACTTTGAGAATCCCAGCAATTCATCAGTGCTGGGATAAAATTTTAATATCCTCTCATTTTAATTCAGGGTTATAGCATGGTGTTAAAAATAATGGTTATTAACATATAGTTATGTACATGGATAAATGGCTATTCTTGCCTCAAAATTGTATCATGGAAGAGAAATTAACCAAATCACTGTCTAGTTACTAGTTACGCATGCAATGCATGTCATTAATGATGTCTACGGTGGAGGGTATGACTGTAGGATAATCAACAAAGAATTACAGAGTGGCGCGTGGAAGAGGCAATCTGACTAGTTCATCTTCAAATATGATGAATGCAGTTAGGTTCAATGGTAGTCAAAGTAAGTTAATTAGCAGTCTTGGAGTATCTAATCTCAAAAGGATGGTCGAAAACAGCTTCCTTGTTAATGTAAAAGAGTTTGTTCACCAGAAGAAGCTATAGTGTAACTGTTTCTAATTAGCCTGACTTCTTACACCTCTATATTAGTCAATATTCAATTATTTGGGCTGAAAGATTTATGTGGGAATTAACTTGTTTGGCTTAACTTGCAGAACATCTTAACTTTCCAAGGTAAAGTTGGGAATTGAAAGATGACTTTCCTTTTTGTCATCAAAAAGACTGAGAATTTAATTCGTAATTCAAGCTTTTTCTGCTTGAGTATATATTAATTGTTCAAGGAAAAGCCAGAATTGGGACAGAACTTTGTGTTTAGGAATGCGATGGGACCTATTATTTTGTAATGAGATAAAGCATTCCATACATCAACAACTAAGCCTATTGTCCCAAGTATTTGGATTAAGCTACATGGACCAAAAAGAATTATGTTGGGTTGATCACATGGACCAAGTATTTGGATACTTCTCCACTCATTCCTATCAGCAATATCTCCTCATTAAGGTCTTTTTTTTTTTAATGATAAACGGCGGGTTATAACCCTCCGCATTCCATTAAAGAGAAGATAACAGAACAATAAGAGTTATGGACCTCTAGTAGGAAGCTCATTCATAAACTTACATAATAAATGTTCTAAATAAAGTTACATAAAAGCCAGAAAATGAAAAAAAGTACATCAACCCTACATATAACAGTCAGTTTTGCCCGCGGTCCATTACACCTCATGCCTCCGAAGTGCTCCTCTATTCTTGTTCTGGTGGGCTAGTGTCCATATCATCCCTCGAAGATCCTCCCGATAGATGAAGCCTCTCATCATCTGAGGGGATACCTGTCACATAATGAAATCATGAAAGATAAATTTCATGCAATACTGAATGAAATGACATTTACCATTAAATAATCTATTATTTCTCTCCTTCCAAATATTCCAGCAAAAAACAACAATAACTATTCTAAATATATGACTATCGTTATTTATGTGGCTGATACAGAAATAACTGTTCTAAAAAAGTAGCAATCTATTATTTATGTGGCTGATACAGGAAGATACAATTCTTACTTGATTTAATCTTTAGCGTAGGGGTTGGTACAGTCCAAATATATGCGTAATCTGTCGAGCAGTAGGAGAGGGCGTATCACACATATTCCTAAACTGTGCGTTCTCCAAAAGAGTATGGACTGAGTGTAGAAGACGCTTCGGATTGAATTTCGATTTAAGGGAGGAGCGTAGTGTTTGGAAGAGAGCCTGCATACAGAACTCCGCATCATATATAAAAGCTATTTTCATCGCATCGATTTGCTGGAATATCTGACGTGAGAGAAACAATCGAATTTTCAATAACACCATGCACATGCTCCATTCTTGTCTCGGATTTATTTATTTCGATGTCATCTCTTAGGCAGATTACCTTTCAGAAGAAAACACCAGAACACAGACAGGAAGTGTACAACAGAGTATGCTTCTAATCCAGCATACAGTTTCAGACATGGCGGAAGGTGACGACATTCTTTTCGGAAGAGAGGGATAGTCTTGTTATGAAGAAGGGGTTTCTACGCACTTCATGTCTTTACTTTTATTTTATGGAGGACCTATGTCCTAAAAATCTCTCTATGTATTAAGTTTTATCGCTGATGTAATGTGGTATGAACTTAGTATTATGTTATATGTTTTGTTAAAATTTTGTTAATGGAACACGGAGGGCAGGGCCCACCGTTTATCTTCAATATATATATATATATATATATATATATATATATATATATATATATATATGTGTGTGTGTGTGTGTGTGTGTGTGTGTGTGTGTGTGGCTATCGTTATCCCTCCGGTAAGTGTTCTCCAAATATTAACATCTAGTTTAATATTGATGTTCAACCCTAGAGCTCTAACACACGAATTCCTTATATTTTTGGGAAAAGAACAATTACACATGATGTGCTCGGTTGATTCCCCGTCCCTCTTGCACAGCCCTAGTTCTTCATTAAGGTCTTTAACATCTATATCTTTTCATATTACTTGCATTCATATTTTCTTCGGTTGTCCCTTTACTCCTTTAATTTATCCTATATCTACTAAACGAATTAGTGCATTTGTAGATTTATGTCACACTTGTTCAAACCATCATAGGCGGTTTTCTCGCATCTTCTGTTCTATTGGGGTTGCGTCTATGTTAATTAGAATATCGTCGTTTCTCACATTTTCTTTTTTATTATTGCCACACATACAATGAAGTATATGCATCTCTGTTATGCTCATCTTCTATACATTATATTTCTTTATAACCTAATATTTTGTGCCATATATGAAAACTGGCGTAATAGCAGTTTGATAAAAAATTTCTCTTAGTCTTAGTGGAACGTTACGGTTACATAAAACTGTCATTGTACTCTTTCATTTTAACCAGCCAACTTAGTCTTATAGTTGATATTACTATTAATCTCCCCATCATTTTGAATAATACAATCCAATTATCTAAACTGAATACTCATTGCTATCGCTCGTTGATCCAGTATCACAACACTATAACTCACTCCATTATTTTTTTTCAAATTTATGTAGAAATCCCATTTGATCTTAATAATACTTCTTACCTTTTCATTTCATCATGATGTGTCCGTATATGGTTGAGTATGATCCATTGACTCACGAAGTATATCTTTGGTTATCCTCTTAATAAAACTAGCCATCTTGTTTAATATTGCATTGGGATTATTTTGGTCCTTTCAATCTACTTTATGCACTATTCAATCTACAAGGACTCCTTGGTATTTTCTGACCACTACCACTTAATTTTAGGATCTAAATTATTTTTAATCTTTCTATTTCTCCCACTAATCTGATCATTTAAAATGAAGAGTTTATGTTGGATTACTACACTCTCATTGACACTACCGTATAATCGATACAACCACTTCTATCTACACTCCTAGTTAAAAAAAAATCTATTAGGCCTGTACTCGACCACTTCTAAAAGTAACTCTCTCTCTCTCTAAACCAAGTATTCACTAAAATCAAATCATATGATAAAGCAAAATTTAGAATCGAGTTACTTGGTTCATTTTTTCCTCAAAAACCAAATCATTATTGTATACTATCAATCCATTGAAGATTACTTCCTACTTGTCCATAAGGGTTACCACTACTACCTATAAAAAGTTTTTCTTTCACATGCATCATCTAATCTAGATCCTTCTAAAATTAGCACTACTAAACTCATCAAGTCCTATTTGAGATGCATAGGCACTAATAGCATTAAGTATCTCACTACGTACAATGATTTAACTAATAAAATTCAATCACCATTTTTTCTAACATATTCTAGATCCCAAGCAACTGTGTATCTATGATCACACCTACCTTATTACGTTTTCTATCTCTATCTATATGCCAAAGTTTATAACTCCAGACTTTATGACTTTAGCTCTCTCACCTACTCACTTAGTCTCTTATATGCACAAAATAGTAACTTTATTTCTAATTATAACCTCAATAACTCTGCTAATCTATCTATAAAAAAACTTATGTTTCATGAAGTTGTTTGAATTTTATGTTCATAAGTTAACTTTTTTATCCTCACCCATTCATAAAGGTGTGAGAATCCTCACTCATTTGACACCACGTCTAGGCCCAGTGTGCTATTTCTGGGTGACAATCTATCAACCGTCACATATTTTTTGTAAATCTAAAAGAGTGATTTGCATATTCTTGTAAACAAGGAAAAGTTTAGAAGGGAAAGACGATAGATTTGCTATGGGGAATTATGCTTTCAACTCGAGGACATAGATTAAGCCAATAGTGGAAGAGCACACATTCTTACGCATTGAGCCTATCTCTTGGCATCTATCAAGTTAAATTTTTCTGCATGGAACAAAAATCAGGAAACTTGCAAAGAATTTTTCGAAAAGGGTACTTGTTTGGATGTAAAACACAAACCCAACAACTTACAATTATGCAATAATATTCGAGCGTGAAATAAGAAGCACATGAGCTTACTGTCTTCATTCCATATAAGGTATTGAACTTTCTGCCCTCCCAAGACCTGAGGACATTGACTGCAATTTGTTCAATCTCACACATCAATCCTCTAATAGCTAGCCTTACGCATGCATGCCCTTAGCACAAGTTTCTTTAGTCTGGTATGATACTCTCCCTTCTGAAAGGGGATTTCTTTCTGGCCTAGCATCCTTTCTTTGCTTGCTGGAAATGTTGGCTTAAACACATGGGGATTCGAGAGCACAAGCTTTACGGTCTTTGCATTGGAGACCATCAGACCGTGACATCCGAGTATACATGTCTAAAATATAGAACCATATCTACAACAGGATATGTTGAAGAGCTCGGGACAATAGGACTTATCAATAATAATTAATGTTTCATGAAAGGGGATTGGAACTAACACCAGCCTGTCTTGAGCCAAGAGGGAGAGGTTGTGGCTGTGCCGAAGAGAAGGCTCTTGATAGGAAAGAGTTTATGAAGTAGAGAAGGAACGATAAAAGCAATGGTTGGAGAATCATGAGAATGGTGATTACAAAACTATTACTGATTATACTAACAGACATACCTTATTTTGGTTAATACTTTTAGCTCAAGTTTTATGTATATGTGTGTGCATGCATGCAAGTAGCTTGTTGGTCAATGCTGGATTGGTTGTTGAGGGATTTTGGTTGGGTTAAGGGGGAGGGAATGAAGGAACAGAAGGGGAAGCGGAGATGATGGGAACTGGGTAGAAATGAAAGGGAGCAGGGTAGGGTTCTATTCTATTTATAGGCGCACAAGCTGTTTCTGATCAACATGAATCTGAACCTACCTTAGGCCTGAACCATCTAGGTCAGTCTAGAAACTGGAATAGATATATGAATCAGCAAACTGATAAAAGCTTGAATCTAGATTGGAAGGGAAAATATCTAAAATATACCAGGCGCGCACAAAAAAATTTGCACAATGAGCACAGAATCTATGGTGAAATGAACCAGTATATATAGAGGTAGTTAGTGCATCAGCTTTTCATGCATAATGATGCAAAGGAGAGGGCTGTTGACTCTGCTGATTGCAATTTCATTTGTTTCTGCTACATTGGTTTAGCTTCAGTTTTCTTTGGTCCGAGCATTGTGCCACACAGGAAAATCCCAAGGTCAAGTTTTGTAAACAAGAGAAGATAAACTTTTTGATATAGCATAGTCTGAAATTTGTATGGTAGATATTTTTACTAAATGTTATGGATATATGTTGAACTATTAATTCCTGAACTGAATGGGTTGCTCAGCTTTCTAGGCTCTGCTATTGGGTAACCTGTACAGGATTATGCAGCCTCATTCTATATCTTTCACTCTTTCCATTACTTGATTTTGTGACTCTAAATCGCATGAAACTTTCTGCTTTGTGTCTAGTACTACTACATCTATTAACATTACATATAGTTTGTTGACGACATAATTTGTAGCGTGTCACCCTAGGACTTGTAAGATTCATTGCGGATCTTTTGTCTGCTCATGAATATACACAAAAAACACCATTGACCTCGAGCTGCTGCATGTTCGGAAAACATGCTGGTGATTATGTCAATGAAGAAAAATTCCCATGACCATTAAGATTTGAATTATTCAAACTTGTACGACAGAAATGGTGACCTTCTGATTTCATCCAAGTTAGAAACGAGAGGCAGATGGCAGGGGGCTATATGACCTCAAATTTTGCCGATCTGTTGGATAGTTCCTTCGCCTTCACGTACTGAGAGGCAACTTCTTGGCTGAAGAAGCTTCAGAAGGTTGATTGTATGATATAGGCCTCACATACTCTGAATTTTCTTGTTCAGTTCTGGGGATTGTATTAGCTTTTCATCGTTCATGGCAACCTGCCATTGTCTTCAACCTCAAGCCAGTCAGTTACTAGGAAAAATTCCTCATGTACCATGCATGTCAGAAATGGAGTTCATATTAACTCTAGATTGCTAGGATCTTAGAAGACAATGTGTTGACCATCTCGACTTTCTTTAGTTATAAATCAGTTACTTGTACCTTAGGTATTGAATATGAACATTATAGCTAAATCAGAGATGTCTGTTTTTTATTAAGTTCTTGATGACCGCTACGATAGCATCACAAGGGCATTTGGTCTAGTGGTATGATTCTCGCTTTGGGTGCGAGAGGTCCCGAGTTCGATTCTCGGAATGCCCCTTCAATTTTTTCCTATACTTTATTATCATTACAACCATATTTTTATATTGGAGTTTAATGTCCCACCCCTAGCCAGAGTTCTAAATATTGGATATCTGATGCAGGACGGAGGCAAAATTAGAGTTAGGGTTTTGAAAATTAGGGTTTTTTTTTGATAAATTGGAAAAAATAGATAAATTGGGGAAGAACTTACGGGGTTTGGAAATCCACCCAGGCGAATCTATGCCCACTCTCCACGAATCCACGAGGAAAGATTTGCTCAAGCGAAATCCACGCCAGAAATTTCTCAAGAAATTATCAAATATTATTAATCTTTTTCTTTTTTTAATATTTCATGCAAAACTCATATATATAGGAAAAGCCTAACAAACCAAATCCTAATAGAATTCAAAATCCTAATAAAATTAGAATTCTAATAAAATCAAAATCCTACTAAGATCCAAATCTAATCAGATCTAATCTATTTTCAAATCAAATCCTGATCTCCATCAATTCTCCCCGGTTTCAAAGTATTCATCCCGATGAATGTGGTGATAAGGAATGATAAACACGTCGGGGTTGAACTGATCAACATCCACAAAATATCCCAATTGGGCCATGGTGGTGGTCGAGAAACCGTATCTAGTATATCACATCTGAATTAAGGTGATGGAGGAGGAACTGGCTTCTCTAGTGAACTTGTATCGAACCACGGTAGATCTGGAAAGATACCTGTCATGGAAGTAGACGAATATGGATCCTCATTATCAACAATAATTTCTTTTCTGTCTGAAGTCTCGCTTTGGATTTGAAGTTCATGTACTCCCTGTACATCTGCAATTGATATGCAAATACTATCAGTAAACACGAATTATCTACGAAGTCTCTTACGAAACTTTAGGAGGAGATTTTTCAAAGAAACTGTCGGTTTTACGGACACGTCATATATGAGAAAAGAAGGTATTACTGTTGGTTTCTCCTCGTAAGTATAATCATCAGAAGTATTCACAGGCGGCTGTTGTTGGAGAGAAGAAGAGAGATTTTTTTTTTAGATCTGTATTTTTCTTTTTTTTTCAGATTTTTTTTTTCAAAATAAAAATAAAAATAAACTGAAATAAAAGAGAATAAAGATGTGGAAGAAGAATATGGTGATAGAGAAAAAAAATTTAGGCTCTGATACCAGATTTGACGCAGGACGAAGGCGAAATTAGGGTTAGGGTTTTGAAAATTAGGATTTTTTTTGGATGAATTGGGAAAAATAGATAAATTGGGAAAGAACTTACGGGATTTGGGAATCCACCCAGGCGAATCCACTCCCACCCTCCACGAATCCACGAGGAAAGATTTGCTCAAGCAAAATCCACGCCATAAATTTCTCAAGAAATTTTCAAATATTATTAATCTTTTTCTTTTTTTAATACTTCATACAAAACTCATATATATAGGAAAAGCCTAATAAACCAAATCCTAATAGAATTCAAAATCCTAATAAAATCAGAATTCTAATAAAATCAAATTCATACTAAGATCCAAATCTAATCAGATCTAATTTATTTCCAAACCAAATCCTGATCTCCATCAATATCGGATTTGTATCGGATGGGAGATTTTTGTATTGCATTACGAGATATCGAAATATATATTGCAGTATGAGCCAATATTGGGCTTTTGAATCCGATATCGGATGAGAGATTTTCGTTGAATTCAATATCGGATGGGAGATTTTCGTATTGCATTACAAGATATCGAAAGTATTGCATTACGAGATATCGAAAGATATATTGCAGTATGAGCCAATATCGGGCTTTTGGATCGTATAGGTAGACCTTCCAAAACGATATATCAACCGATATTTAGAACAATGCTTCTAATCTTAATTGTTTCTTTAATAATTATACATCAACACTTTTGAAACATGAAAAAGTTTATCCAATTTATCATGATGCTAAGAAATTTGTAAGTCTTCAGACTTGTTTTTTTTTTTTTAATTTATGATACAGACATGCCTTGTATTGTATGTACATAACAATCTGATCTTCTACATTTTAGCATCAAGTCCTTATAACACTACACTTCACCTTCTGCTCACAATCCCTTCTGACTTCTCTCCTGCAGCACCAAGAGCAGACCGGAGTCGGGTTAAGGCCTTGCAACAATAAGTGCAGCCATGCCCCAGTAGACGCCTGTTCTACCAATTGTTCATACTTGTTCCAGTCCCTAGCAGGATCATCGCCAGCCCGAAGCAGATCCTCCTACCTACCAAATGCTCAGTATTAGATGTCACTATGAGCACCAGTTAGTCCTTTACTCACTATTGCTGACTCTAATACATTGCACTGATTCAGATACACACCCAATTTCATATTATCATTCATCTTCGGTTTCTCAATTTTTATTCAAAGTGTGAACATCTGATGCAGATTCCAAGCAGGGATGGCTAGGAGTCAAGGGTCTTGATCATCACATTTACTTTCTTGAGCTCGGCCACGACACAGCAGGCGGAGGCAGAGAAGGTTGAGGTCTGCAGCAATGGATGCATTGCCCATCTCCTAAATGCTACTGCTTCTGCCATTGTAAGGTCCCTTTGAACTTTGCTTGGCTCTTTAATGATGCTATTGCTTGAAGTGATGAAGGTGAAAAGCTTGAGACTAGCTAGAATGTGTTTGAATGTAGTTCAGTTGCACCTAATAGAGTTGGCCAACTGCAGATGGGTGGTTTAGACTTGTTGGGTGCCTGCCCGACCCATTTTGTCTTTGCTGATCCCTGTGTAGCATTCAATACAACTGTTTTTTCTTCGGTCTTCCTTCGCCCGTTTATCTGCTATGGCTATGGCTTTCTCTTCTGATTTCGCTACTTCCATCCTTGAGTATTGCGTATTGTGTGAGTCTACCTCTTCAATGAGCATTACATTCTAAGGATTCAATGAAACAACATTTTGTTAGGGACAAGACTTGATGCTGAAACTGTAGAGCTTTCTTGGTCACCCCTTTTCTGTGATGGATTTGAATGTGATTGGTTATTTGGTTGCTTGCATGCGTAAAGTGGTTGCAGGTTGCAACCACTTTTACTGCAAGTGTAAAGTGGTTGCAGGTTGCAACTTCTTTTACTGCAAGTGTCACTTACGGCTGTAGCTGCAAAAGTTTATAACTGGAGTTGCAACCACTTTTGCACTTGCAGTAATTGCAATTGCGAAAGAAAAACGTGCATAAGACAATTTTTCTCTCCTCTTTGCAAACAATTAGATATCATGTTGAATATAAAAAATTAATATTTAACAATTCTTGCCACTCTAGGTAACGCTTGTAACTTCTAAACTCAACACAGTAATACAAGTGGAAGTGATTTCAATTGCAGTAATATAAGTTGCAATTTGTAACATGGGGAGCTGTCTTGTTGTTTCAAAATGCATTCGCATGTTTTCTGTGCTTGGGGTTTGGAAGATGCAGTATCTTCATATGCCTCGATTTAATTTTGCTTTCAGCACTTTTGGATCATAGATCATCTTACTTATTCTGACGGGAGAGGTCACAAGTTCATGATATGGCATGTATGCAGTCAAAACCAATAGTTTTTTGTCTTTAAGACGCAACAATACTTGATTCAGGAAAAACAAACCAAACGAATGATCAGATAAAACACCAATCGAGCTTAGATCAAACGATAGCAAGTAACCACAATAGCGAAAGATTGAGCATAGTATTAGTGTTGCTCATTATGAAAGTATGTTCACAAGAGAAGTTGGCACAATGTCAAGAATTCATCACATTCACATTCAAGTGCCTCTCTTTACGGGAACTTAGCAACATTGATAAGAGTTCAGGTCTCACCTGCGACCTACAGAGGTGGTGGCAGAACCATATATGGGAATATGCACAACTCATCGACATGGAGATGGGATGGGTTGTCATCAGGTACACAATTTCTTAAAGTTCATACTGCACATTGAATCATATCAGACTGTGAGGACTGCCCATGCTCTCTAAAACTCAAAGAGTAGCAGAGGCCTTCATAAAACTTGCTTGCCAACTGCTGACATTGAATTATCTGCTTGAATATTATTCATGTGCATGCTTCATTCAGACCTTCATATGGATGCAATGATGAAAAATAGGAAAAATATCAACCCATTCTGATCAGGATTTAGAGGAAGAGTTTAAAGATTATAATTTATCGGCAAAGATTTAAGTTCTGTGTTTGTGATTATGGTGTTTGGAGGAAGGGCCATCAAAGTCTTGGTTTATATCGATTTTCACTTAATCGACCTCTTTTTCCAATTGGCCAGAATTAAATTAAGCTGCAGCAAACCATCAGATTTTTACAGTTTTTAATTTTTCAATCCACAAGATTTACATGAAGTATATGATGACTGATACATATCATATACACTTTAGAGATGAACTGGTTCTTCGACGTGCAGAAATATCCAACAGATAGAAATGGCAATAGACATAAACAAGGAATATTTTTGTTTCCCCTTCATTTAATTACTTCAACTGTTGATCAAGTTCAACCATCGTCTCCAATATATATTCATGTTCATAAGAAAACATAGAGAGTTTGTGATATAACTTATAATAAGGCTATGTTACACATTTTATTTTATTGTTACCTTTCCAAATTAATTGTGAGCCAAGCTCTTCGCCTCTGAGACTGAAGTCACCATTTTACATGATTTATAGACGCAAATAGAGTTTTTATTTACAACCACTTGGTATGAACTACTTCTGTTAGAAATGCCAGTATCCCAAAACCGAAAACAGAGAGCAAAGATAGAAAATAGTGACCTCTTCCATCCTCGGCGTTATTGCAAACTCTCCTATCATTTGTCGTGCTTGTATAAACAAAACCACCTGAAATTAACATAACACAAAAAATATTTCCTTAACATGACCGAAAACATTACTAGCTTTACAAAAATAATATTAATTTAAATAAAAATAACATAATATATACTGTTTATCCATTTACTTCTGATAGAAAACTAAACTAGGAAATATTTACTGAAGATTGTGAATGATCACTCCAGAACTCAACTACAAGCATCATGAAGGAATCTATGCTAACTAATCTTTTCTTTCTGTGATTTGTCTTATAATTCATAATATTTCTTCTAGTAAGTCTTTAGAGCTCCTTCCTCAGTTTCATCATATTCATCTCAGTCTTAGTGATATTATACCATTAGCAAGTATGTCATTCTAAGAAACCAACATATTTTTTTTCCCCATCTTTAAGAGTTATACCTATTGATACTGCATTGCTTTCATCTAATATGCATGATGAGACTGACCGTAGACAGATTGCAATTTGCAATGATGACTACAGATTTTGTTGCATATCTACATAGCATAGTGAAGTTTTATATAAGGTGATGGTAGTGATTCACTCTGTGTGGTTACTCTAAGAACTGGGAGAAATTTCCACGCCTCGACATACATGTTCTATTAGAATTTCGAGGCAGATTGCTTTCACCATTGATAAGTTGGATATCCCATGGGATTCTAGTATCAATTCAGTTTTTGGTGAGGAAGATTTGACTCTTTCTGATACAAATGCCTTTTTTAAAAAAGATTTACCATCAACTGTAATGTTCTGTCCCAAAAGTTAGTTCCACTTTCACCGTCGAACTAGATTCATGAGTTCCAGTTGCACCACTATCACCATGACCAGATTAAGACGAGATTGAGCGGCTCAACCTAGAATGCTCACACTTAATATTGTTGCATTCACCGAAGATAAATGCTTTATAGCCGCAAAGAATTATGCCGGAATCAACCTTTTACCCTTGTACCCGAAGAATATTATTGAAACATGCAAGTACCATGATATACCTACATCTAGGAACCATATTGACGAAATGCAAATCCAAAGTTTATTTACATACCTCATTGGACGACCAGTGATTTCTAACATCAGGCAACTCTTCCATGTTTGGAGGTTTGATTAAGCTTCGACAGGAGATAGAGGCAACCGGAAGATAGGAGGATAGAAGCTGCGAAGCAGAGGAGGTCGACAGATGAAGATATCACTACCTTCTTGCTCTTATCAAACAAACCAACCAAGAGAACCATCACAATGACGTGCCCCAGCTTCGTCTTGAGCTCATTCACAGACTGTATCTCCAACCATTTTGGCCGCTCCTACGTACAGGAGTTGCATACTTATTTAGAGAACAACAAGATAAATAGGAAGGACAATAGGAGCAATTATCAATTAGACTACATACATACCGAAAGCTTGAACAATCCGAGGAAATTTGATCCATAAGAAGAGGTCTTTGCTATGTCAAAATTGCTAATGAATAGCTCGTAGAGCCCCATACCGAAGACAAGCATCACTGTTCCTATAAGATATACATCTGAATGTGGGAAAGAGAAAAATGAGAACTCACACTTCAGCAAGCATGCATGCTTAGTTGAGCATCCACACTATATGAGTAGGTAGTTTTCATAGCACCAGTCAAAAATGATCTTGTTTTGGCTTTTTCATAAGATATATTTCATATCAATTAGAATCTAACTCAAACCAATATAAATTCAAAGAATGATATTTCAATGCTCAATTTTCATAATTGGGAAAGATGATACTGTATCTTACATATGTATGTATAGTGAGTGCAAGGATTATGTGAAGTTAGGAACTTACCAATGGCTTCGATTACCATCAAGATAACTTTTCCACCACTTACAGTGTATTCTCCAAAGGAATTTATCACATAACCACAGCCCTGCACCAATCATTGACTACGATAACTTAGAGAAATGAGTTATAAAGGCAACAGTATCTACTTACTAGAGAAGCCTGAGACCAAGAAGTACTAGAAGTAAAAAAAACTACAATATCAAGAAAATACAAGGGCCAACAAGATGGAGAGAGAGCTGCTGCCTATATCAGTGATTGATCAAAAGCAACGTAGTTATGTTCATCTCAAGTTCATTGGCAACCAGCTGCCCTTCACCATGCATGAGTGGCAACGGGTTGAAGACTAAAAAAAATGTAGAATCCATGAACAATTGAGTTATATGTAAAACTCATTCCTTCAGTGAAGCAAAATAACAAACAGTTGGTCTGCACAAACACTCATCATCACTTGGCCACAACAACAAATAAAAATCAAACATTTATTGAATGTTATTAGCTAAATTAGTCACCTGGAGGAAGCAGAGCACAGAACCCATCAGAGAACCCAGCACCCCAAGTATCGTCATGAACCGGCACATATAAATCGCCTGCCCATCAAGAAATCACCTTTACCAACACAAACAACTGAAAAAAAAAAATTAAATAAAAATAAAAATGTCACCTTTTCAATCTGCTCTTCTAAGAACACCGAGGCCTCAGAAGGGGACCCGTTGGCGGGGACATGGGCACCCACGGCAGGGGCAACCGGGCGAGGGGGAGCGCAGGCGGAGGCCTCGGGCCTGGAGCTCATCGCGGTGACCATCACCGCAGGAGACGGAACCTTCTGCGGCTGCGGCGGGGGAGGCCGCCGGAGCGGGGGGCAACGGGGGGTCCTTAGGAGAAGAGAGCTGGAGGGGCGGAGAGAGGCCATGGCATTGGGGGTTTGGGGAGAAAAAGGTGAAAGCTTTTATGGAGTGGGATTTGATTCTTGTAATTGTAGCTTCGAAATCACATCAAGTTGAGAGCTCTGTTAGGGGATGTAGACGTTTAGAGGAGAATGCCAACCACGTAGCAGACACCTGCACATAAAAATCTAATCTTTGCTTGTACACGTGGGAGCTGAGTTTACGTCTAGCAGTCAAAAGCCATTGGCAATAGCGCTCCAGACTTTCTTAAACTCTGTGATTTGACTGCTAATAATTGAGAAATTTTACGATAGAGCAAAAGTAAGTAAATCGAAGAAAAAAACTTAAAACATAGTAAAAACTGATTAAATATTTTCTTAAGAAGCTTTTCCTCGTAGATCCACATGAAAATTATGTTGCCAAAAGAGAATGCTTTGTACATACACGAGCCGCGGTAAGAGATACTAAGAGAAAAAGCCGCTAAATTATACTTGGAGATTCTTTTGGACAAGCCGAACAGAGGAGATAAACTATGGAGAGCATCGGTCGATTTCGATTCGGTTTTTTTTAGAAATTAACCTAATAAAATTCGATCGGAACTAATTTGGTATGTTCGATTTTGGTTTTAGATTTCAAAACTCAAAATCGAAAATTTGTTAGTTTCTATTGGTTATTTCGGTTTTAATTGATCTACTCTCGTTCCTGGTGAATCTAATACTAAATAAAAATAAAAATTGGGACCATTCAGTGTGCTTGGTCTCTTTCCGGGGTTATTTCGAGCGGTGCGTTTATTCCATACTTCTCCATCTTCAGTTCTCCGCCAATTTCATCATTTATTTTTCTTTATTTATTTTTCTTTTTTCTCTTTTTTTTTACGCCTTGCCACTTCGAAATTCTAGGGTTAGGGTTTGGGTTAGGGTTTCTGTTCTCCAAACAGAGAGGGATGAGCTTCCAGGACCTCGAGTCCGGCGTGCCGCCACCGGGCCCGCTAACGGGCGGCAGCAGGACGCCGAGTAGTGAGGCGGGCGCCGGAGTGTTCAAGCTCGCCGCCGCCGTTAACAGGTTCCAAAAGCTCGTCTACTCCCTTGCCACCCCGAAAAGACACTCCAAGGAACACGAGAAGCTGTGAGTTTTTAGTTTTACTCGACTTCTCTTACTCGACTTCTCTGTTTTTCTTTTTTTTTTTTTCTTTTTTTTTTATTGCTAGGGTTAGGTTGATGATTTTTTAAAGCAGCTTATATATGTCCTTAGAATGAGAAATTCTCCGTGATTTCCTTGATAAGATCGAATCATTGATCTTTTATTGCGATCTAATGTTGTGATGAGCTTGTTTCAAATAGGTTAATTTTTGTTGGCAGGCACCAAAGAAGGCAACAAATTGGACATTTGGTGAAGGATGTTTGATGTTTCTGCATTACTCAAACAAGCTAGTGAAAGAGATCAGCAAAGTGAAGTTAGCATGAGTGTGGATCGCATTCTCCATTTATTTGCATTTAATTTTGTTCATCAGAGGCCGATTATGGATGAAAATGGGCAGCCAAGGGCCAACTCTTAGTAAAAAATTGTTAGGCAGCAGGCCCCACAAGAACTAATAGCCACAAATACAATATAACAAAGACAATCAAGAAAATAACCGAATAAGACAAGAGGCACAAAAACTTACGTAGTTCGGTCAATGTGACCTACGTCCATGGCCGGAGAACGATCAAAAATTTCACTATTTGTGGAGAATACAAATACAAATACAAAAGTAGTATTTTGGGTATTTGTATGTTTTGGGTGTGTTTTTGGATGAGAGGAGAGGGCTCAATTTATAGCCCTCTCCCCCCTTCATTTTCTCTTCCTAAGCAATGTGGGACTAAAGGCCACACTTAACAAAAATTTTAATTAGAAAAATAAAAATTTATTTTTAATTCAAATGTTTTAATAGGACATGCCAATGGCCTTTGGACCTGTCCATTCTCATCCCTAGAGGCCATGCATGTATCTTTTGGTTTATGGTGTTCCTTTTGTTGATGATAAAAACCATCTTTGCACCAACTTTAAGCTGTTTGGGGATTGATACTGTTATTAATTTCAGAACTTCTCTTCCAGATCTTAAGCTAAATCTATTTTCTCTCTTAATAGAGAAAACTATTGAAGGAAGGAAATGCTGCATAGAATAATTAGACTCCACTTTTATAGGCTAAACCTAGTGTCAACATTTTAAGTTTTACCCTAGAAGTAAGCTAAGTGGAACATGAAACAACTATAACAGAAAACTAAAAAAAGATTAAGTTGTAAAGGAAATTGAACTCATAGTTATTATTGCCCTACTATATGCGATATGTATCCTACAATATGATACGCACAAAAATTGATAAGTATCTTATATATGATATTGTTGGATTATGTATCTTACGATACACTGAGCATATCCTACGATATGCAATACGCGATACATTACGATATGCAGACTTAGCTTAATGAATCGTTCAAGTTATGTACGAGATTGAACTATAAAAGTGATGGCTCTAAGCCTTACTATACAGAGTAGGAAAGCAGCCCAAAACCTCCAAATGCTTCTTCAATAATATGGGAATCCTTTAAAAGACTCCATACAATCAGAAGCCAGTTATTCCCAAGAAAGATGGTACTATGATTCCTTGAGAGTTTACTGTTCATGACATTCTTTTTGTACTTTAATTGGCTACGATTTACATGAGTGCCCCAATACATATCTTTCTTTATTACATTATATAAGGCTAAATGATCCTGTACTATTAGCCAAAATAAACAAATTAATATGACCTCTAGTTGACTGGTGAGGACTTCAATCACCTGATTACCTAAGGATAGACTTGACCGAAGGGTGCAAACTAGATGACATAGAGCACAATAATTACTCATGGTTATTAATCCTGTCCCAGTCTCAAGTAAGGACTTGAGTAGTTTAAAGAAAAAAGGAAAGAAAAAGAAACAATACCAGTTTGTTCATCTAGATGCTGTTATTGCATGATAAAATGATCTATCTTTCTAGATCAGGTTAAAAGACTTGATCCTATTGAAATTTAAAATTTACTTTAAGCTAGTATGCATGAGTCTGATACTCGGGATTTGGTCTTAGGCAGAGTTGCTATTTAAAATGGTGTGAATTGTTTTGTTTGAGACTTTAAACTTTACCAAATTTGGTCGACATGTAGAGTAGGATAAATTAATTGATATGAATTTCAGACCATAACTCAATTTAATTACTCTGGTCTTTGTACACATGCCAAGTTAAAAAATATCACCTAGATGTTCCTTCACAGCTAATTCAATCATGCATTGAGAAAGGCCACTAAGATTAAAGAAACGACCCTTGGGAATGATTTATCTCCTTATAACTCAAACAACCATGTGTGCTTAGGATTAAGTAAACATGCACAAGCAAAAAGGCACATAGAGCACTATCTGAATGTAGATGGACCATCTGTTAAATATTTTATACTTTACTGCACATGTTTTTCTCATAAATAAGTGTTTTATATATTGACGACATTCTGTTCCTTGTCTTTGGTATTTTTTGTAGAACCTCGTTATTTCTATGGGAAAAACATGGAATACAAGGAAATTTAGGAACCAGCTATAATTAAATAATTTTTCAGACAGCCAATGAGCCAACAATAACAAGGACCACTACGCCTGATCCATAGCCTGATAGAACATTGAAGAATGTCAACAGCCATTTTGCATTGTTTAATAATATAAAGATATATGTGCTTTTCTAAGGACATGTTTGAGGTGCTGGTCAAACTGAAATGATCTTGCATTTCTTAGGCATTGAATTTTCAATTGCAGGTGCACAGAATGCTTGTGATTCCATGACCGCAAAAAATTTTGAAGCAGTTCTGAAAGATTTTCACAAAGCTCAATGGCTTGTGGTTGAGAGAGAAACTGCATATGCTCCTTCAGTGGCCAAATCTAGCCACTCTTTATGGTAACTTGTAATATTTTGAGTATCAATGGGTACCTTAATCTTGCCTGTAGTACACCTTTCATATCTCCCCCCTGATGATGTCTTAAACCATTTGTCTATTCAAGCTTGGCATTTGATATAATCTTAACCATTTGGAGTAGTGACATGCTAATTTGGTCTGATTTAACGGCATTATGATATTAAGTATTAAGGAGCAGGAAAGCACAGTTCTCTGGATATTCATGGAACCATCCTTTCCTCTATTGGATTTTCTAAGATTTTAAAAGCATGTTTGTGCTATCCTTTTTTTAGATCAGAGTCACATAAATTGACGAAATTTATGCTTGTATTTGTGTTGTATATATTTATAGTTTTGAGCTGTCCCTGGAGTGTATTTTTTTATGGTTCTAGTTGGCAAAAGGTTAAAAAGAAGGGATTAAGAGAAGAGTTAAGCTAGTTAATCCATTTTGAATAGAGAAGGAGTAAATTAGTTACCAATTAACTAAGGATTATGCTTAATCATTATGTTCTATGTCGTGTTTGGGATGAAGAAGGTTAACTATGTTTTCTTTATGATTGAAGGGTCATTTTCAACCTTTAGAAATGTGGATTAGTTGCATACCTCCTCTTAACCCATGTACACTGGTTATTGTAACCATTCTTTTTATTTTTTTTGTTTTGGCAGATTGAGAAGGGATAACCTCCTTTATTCCGTGTGCAATTTTTTTTTTTTTCCCATTTGACAGGTTAATGAGAGGTTAACCTTCTTAACCCCTCATTTAACCCTTTGCAAAACAAGACCTACATGTTATTTTCCCTTTCATTAATTTTTTTTTCCTTACGTTTTTGTAATACGTAACACTTCTTCATTTCCATGCAGGAATTCTACAAGTGAGATAGATATACGTTCTGATAATGTATCTGAACAACATGTACTTCTTGCAGAATCTAGAAAGTGAATGTGTTAGCCATGCTTTTGTTTTTGAACGTTTTACAGTTGTTGGTTTCTGTAACCTTCTTAAAGGATTTTATTTGCTTTGTCATGTTAGTAAAGTGCAATGATTTCACTTTTACATGGTTTTCACAGTAGAAAAATGAAATTGTTCTTTAGTTATGTTTCAGAGCCCACATCTCAGTTTTTTCCCCCTTAATAGTCCAGCTATATTTCTCATTTTTGAAGTAGAAAATTTATTATTTGTGTTGTAAATTCAAAAACTATGTGACAAGTGATCTCTTTCTTTGGTAATTGATACGTATTCTATGCCTCTGGTCAAGTATTTCTTGAATTTTCTAGGAAAACCATTTTAATTTAAAAATGGCATCCGCCTTTGAGATTTGAAGGAACAAGCTTTGAATTCTTTCTTGCTTTTCCCCTCTCTTTTGTGCAATTGACATGAAGTGTTGCTATTGGATAATGAGATTGTTTTCAATGAGGCAATCATTGATGAGATGAAGCAGGGTATAAAAGAGGTACAACAACAAATTGACGGAGTGCAGGAAATCTCCAAAGGCCTTGCTGCTTTGGTTCATAATCAGGGAACTCAGATTTGTAAGTTAATGCAGCCTCCAGCAATGTGAAACCATCCCTGTGCTTCTTGTTGATTTCTTGCGCAGGCTATATACACTAACATTAAAAACTTTCATGCTGCAACTGCCCATGGCAAAATCCAACTTTCAAAAGTAGCCAAGACACAAGTCAAATTCATCTCTGGTAAGTTGCATCTTATTCAGTGCTTTTGATATCCTCTTGTCGATGAGTGTAATTGTTTCTTTTCTTCTTTTCTTATCTTTTTTCTACAGACATTCTTGCTCTTGGCGATTTTGGGATTGTCTTGCTCATCTTGACCATATTCCTCATAGCGTAAACACTTAATTGTGTAGTTACTTCAGTGTGTTCTGTGGCTCAATGTGGAAACTTCTTGATGACTATGATTTGCCTCTGTGGTATTTGTTAATCTCATTTTGTTCCTGTCATGGTGCACCTGAGCTGTTTGACCTGGTTAATGCCATATAGTATGTACTGTACATATTACTCGTGTTACTTTATTGCTTCTTTGAGTTTTTTTGCTGGCCATTGTTGTGTTTAGTTAGCATATTGAGCTACTAACAGGTCCATATAAGGGTTTTTTTCTGCTTATTCTGTGAATTCCTGGTCTCCAATGCTACTAAATGATTAAGATGTATCCATATATGAAATTTCATTATTATATGAGCCGCTTGCCATTTGCATGCAGTTATTTAAGCAATGGCAGACATCAGTGCTAGCCGTGAAATTGTATACACCAGTGAGCTTGCATGAGTAATGCATGATCTGGTTATCATCTCTCAATGTGTTGGAAATTCTAAGCATCTTCTCATCATCTCATGTATCGTAATGCAACTGAAGACAACAATAGTTATATATTTGATAGCTTTGCTTATCATAGTTTATTTGTAACAAAATGATAGAAGTTTGTTTAGCTTTAAGGCCTTCCTGTTATGACTAGAATATGCATCTTACAATTATTGCTTTTCGTCTACTTAACTGTTATTACTGTATTGATACCAGATTTCTTTCTGTGCCATGGTGGTTCAATTCTACTGTAGTTTTATTCTTGTGTATTTCTTTCTCTTCTCATTTTATTCTGTTGTTTTTGTTGATACCTCTTCTGGCTTGTGTATAGGTAGTATTTCGCACCAAGTGAACTGATTCATTTATTCATATACTTTGGTATGTAAAATCGTTTGTAGAAAGCACATGGGACAGTGTATTTCTTGCAGTGTCGTTGTTTCATGTATGCTTTTTTAGAATTTGTTGTGTTGGAGTGTTGTGCCTGGGCTGTGATGCCCTCGCCCATCCTTTTAGTCAGGAGCACATGTCATATAGGGTCTGCACCATTAAGTGAGTCAGCTCTATACTGGTCTGCCTTTTTAAGGTTATATCAGAGCTGTAGTCCCAAGTACGTTCCTTCAAAAGGAAAACAAATGATGAGCATATTGATGCCCTGTCACATTCCTCCCTTTAACTTCACGTTAGCAGTATGCCCTTTTCTAATCTCTATACAATGCTGTCACCTCCAATACAAAGAAAGCATTTATGGAGAGAGAAACAGTGTATTTCGTCCAATCTCTTTTAATTGCATGTTCCTTTCTTTTTTACTTTCCCCTTTTTGTTCTGTAAAAGTTTTTATTGGTTAGATGTATCTTGGCTAAGATTACTGGGGACTTGCATTTTGCTAACTTTCTAACTCTTGATGCAACATTTTTCACTAGTGAAGAAAAGTAGAAGAGGGTGGCTGAGCTCCCCTCGCCCATGAAACTTGCATCACTTTGGCACCTGAGGATAATTGTCCTCTCTTATTTTGTCTGTGCTGGAAGCCATGCAGTTTATGCTTATATGGTTGAGCAGTGAGTTCAGCATTTATTTTTACAGTGACGAGTTGCTGTCTGGCAGAATACCATTCTAATTGGACAGTCTATTGATTGTACTCAGGTAAGCAGGTACATGTGAACTTGGATAATAGCAATTTTCTTTTAGTTCCATTGTCTATCAGCTTTCTTTGGTTAATCCTCTTTCAAAGTATTGACACAGCAAGCACTAGTTATATTTTATAGGCAGATCTTACTTCATATTTTTGTTTTGTTCTGAACGTGCACATTCTTTTAATTTTTTATTGCAGCATTATCTGATATATGACCACACAATGATATCCTGTCAGGATTCATGAGTGACCTCTTCATTCCCCACTATTATTTAAAAAAAAAAATGTTACTGGACAGATTCAAAATCCCCCTTCATTTCATAATGTTTGAACACTTTATGGTTTGTTGTTGGTGAGTTCCTAGAGAGTCATCGTATATTGGATTCTTGCGTTACTTTTGCAAAGAAGTTTACCAAATGCTGTGGATATGGGATGACATAAGAGTGATAATTTTTAAGGGAATCGACAAAAATTAATCTCTTCAGCATGAATTGGACACATGGTAGGCTTGCATTTAACTATTTGATTAAACTAATGTGCTACCCAATGTTTAAAATAGTGATAACGATAACGTAACGTTTTGTCTTTGTTAGGTTATGTCGCATATAGCGTAACGCATAACGTAAGTTATGCAAATTTCTATTTATTTAATTAAAAATAAATATAAAACTATATAAAATAATTTTTATAAATTCAAAAATAAATTTAAAATATAAAAAAAGAATATAAAACCATTTTGTAACACATAATCTATTCTAATTTTATTATTAAGTTTTATAATAATTTTCATATTTATCTTCATAAATTATATTAAGGCTCCAACCGTAATTTCAGTCATCATTTAAACAAAATAATAAGATTTTAATTTTTTATTTCAATTCCAGTTATTAGCATTTTTGCAATTTATATTTTGTAATGTTCAATTTATCTTATTTATAATTGTTGATTTCAGTTCAGTTAAAAATTCAATAAAATCAACAAGTAAGATATTTCAGCAACCGGAGAGGAATTATAATAAGTGAATAAGGAGACAATCGCAAATTAACAAGTTAGCAATTCCACAAGCAATCAAACAAGCCAACAATTAATCAAGAAAATTACAACAATTCGCTAATAAACAAAATAATAATCAACAATAATATAGAAATTATTTAAAAAATAATTGTAAATAACGTAATATAACTTAACTTAATGTAACGATACGTAATATAATGTAAAATAACATAAAAAACGTACTGTTACAGTGCACTGAGTTATTTTCAGTTGTTACGTAGCGTTAGGGTCCCGTTAGGTTACATAACGCAATATAACGGGTTTCATAACGTGTTATTTTCAACATTGGTGCTACCAACCAGTGTATTTGCCCACGTATAACGTCCTACCTTATATCCATCGTAGATAAATATTTTTGTTATATACCATATCTCTTGTGCTTTGGAAAAGGAAATGGACAAAAGTTGATCAACTATGTGTATAAGATTGACCGTCTAAAGGAAAGGACAAAACTTAATCCTTTAGCGTGAATTGGACATGTAAGCATTCTTGCATTCATTATCCAATTACAATAACGTGCCATCAACCAGCAAGTTGGTCCTATATAACGTTAACTTGCTTAATACACATTGTAGATTAATATTAAATCCTTATAATCATGACCACCTCCTCGTTGGAAAACCATTATTCTGGCGGCAGGACCATCATTATGTTGGTTATAAGTTTGCATTTACCGTATGACAGTATATGTAAATTGGAGGTTACTAATTCTGTGGTTGCAGAATGAAGCATACAAAATTATTTTAGATTAACACAAAATGACAGATTTGTAGTTAACAGAATTGTTACTGTTATCTTGCAGAAAATTAATTCTGTAATTTAGGTTTATGTCTATATATTTCCAGTTTCGAAGTAGAGGAAGACTGGTTAAAAAACCATCAAACTGTTCTTCTTTATCTAGTATACTATCCTAATCAGAAAATTATGAAACTGGATTAAGAAAAATCTGGTTGCAGGAAGACTGGAAGAAGACTTTACGGACAGGAAGTAGAGGAAGCAGATTGGATGAAGATCGAGGCTAGTGTTGGACACTATCTCCTTAAAATCGATTCGTCCTCCACTGTTCGCTTCTGGATTTCTTGGACGTCGATCTCCCAGGATACAACGATCGATCTGCAGAGGGAAGGAAGCTGCAATCCCTCTGCTCTGGCGAATCTGATAAAGGTTCTCTCTGGTATATGTTATGCAGGACTGGACATATGGAAAATGATGAACAGATTTCTTCTGTAGACAGAAATTCTAGAACTTCTGTCTGCAGAAGAACAAAGAGAAGAGAAAAGAAAAAAAAACTTCTAGTATTTTTACTGACCCAGACCCTACCCTATTTATAGGTTTTCAACAGTCGCAAAGTGCAAAGTGCGCCTCTAAAGCGCCCAATGCGCCCTAAACGCCCATTCGCCCTCGCACACGCGCGTGCGGGTGCGGGCGGTGCGTAGCACCACCCGTGGTGCTCATGATTTTCCTCTTCTTACATAAGCAAAGTAAAGGAGCAAGCTATCATATTTAAACCCACATCCTTACATTCCCCTATCCCATGTGGGACTATCTTTTCATCTTCCCTTTTTGTTCCTTTGCTATGTACTCAACTTTTGAAGCCTATTTCAATTCACTTAATTCATTTAATTTGAACTAGTGAATTGGCTCAATTTAAGGTTCAAATTAGTGAATGAATTCAACAATCCCCCACATGAATGAAATGGTTTAGACTCTAATGCAAATAACCAGAGAGTGTAATAGAAAGTTACCGCATCGAGAGAGGTGGCTTTTGGCTTTGAACCTTCCCTAGTGAAATATTATCGAGTTTACTTGCTAACCAGTGAACACGATGTTTTTGAACTGTTCAGCTTTTGATGTAAATTAAGACAATAATATTCACACGATTTCTTTCAACTTTATCAGATTCTATGTTGTGTCCATTTTGGCCTTGGACAACCTGGTAATTCTGTGAGTGCTCTTAGAGAACTTAGCCTTTCTCATTCTCATAGAAGCGGCCCCTTCTCACTCACATAGGTGATCTCTTATCAAGAGTATCCTGCCATACTCCACTTAGATTTCTAAGATATAAGGATCATTAAAAGCTTAGCTTATCCTAACACGTTGCAGATAATCACTATTTTACCATAGAAATGGGATAGGAAATATTTTCCTCAGTGATTCTTTCGAGTTCCCCCACAATTCGGTTGTCCCTTTGAACTTAGATCTTGGGATCTCCAGTCAGCTAGGTTGGGTTGCCATTATGGAGTTACTCTTTAGTAGGCTGTAATCCCATTCCCCTCGACAACTTATATACTTGATCTCTAGTCAAGCCTTTTGTTAATGGATCTGCAATATTATCTTTTGATTTTATATAATCAAGAGATATTATTCCGTTTGTAAGCAGCTGTCTTACAGTTTCATGCCTACGACGTATATGTCGTGACTTTCCATTATATAATACATTTTGTGCCCTTCCAATTGCTGATTGATTATCGCAATGGATGCATATTGCTGACACAGGTTTAGGCCACATTGGAATATCTTCTAAAAAGTTCCGAAGCCATTCTGCTTCTTCTCCAGCTTTATCTAAAGCTATAAACTCAGATTCCATAGTGGATCTGGCTATACATGTTTGTTTAGAAGATTTCCAAGAGATGGCTGCACCTCCAATAGTAAAGATATATCCACTTGTGGATTTGATATCTTTTGAATCGGTAATCCAGTTAGCATCAGTGTATCCTTCAATCACTGTTGGATATCTAGTATAGTGCAATCCATAGTTAGTAGTGTACCTCAAATATTTGAGTACTCTAACTATTGCTTTCCAGTGGTTCTCCCCTGGATTACTTGTAAACATACTCAGTTTGCTTACTGAGTATGCAATATCAGGTCTTGTGCAGTTCATTAAATACATAAGACTGCCAATGATCTGAGAATATTCTAACTGTGATATACTAGTGCCTATATTCTTTGTAAGATGTAGACTCATATCTACAGGTGTTTTAGCTATATCAGTATTTTCCTTGTCAAATTTTTCGAGTATCTTCTCGATATAATGTGACTGGGATAAGGTATATCCATCAGATGTCTTGGAGATTTTAACTCCAAGAATAATATCTGCAATACCTAAGTCTTTCATATCAAATTTTCGTGTTAACATGATTTTTACTTCCTTAATTAGAGCCACCGTGCTACCGGTGATAATCATGTCATCCACATATAAACATACAATGACATAGTTGTGCATATCCCCTTTTACATATACACATTTATCGCATTCATTATAGCGAAATCCGTTTGACAACATAACTTGGTCAAACTTCTCATGCCATTGTTTAGGTGCTTGTTTAAGTCCATAAAGAGACTTAACAAGTTTACACACCTTCTTTTCTTTGCCTGGAACTACAAACCCTTCAGGTTGTTCCATGTAAATTTCTTCATCTAATTCGCCATTTAAAAATGCTGTTTTTACATCCATTTGATGAAGCTCAAGATTATATAATGCAGCAAAAGCAATTACTAATCTTATGGATGTTATTCTTGTTACAGGTGAATATGTATCAAAATAGTCAATACCTTCCTTTTGTCTATAGCCTTTTATTACAAGTCTAGTTTTGTATTTATCTATAGACCCATCAGGTTTTATCTTTCTTTTAAAGATCCATTTATATCCTAATGGTTTACTTCCTGGAGGAAGATCCACAAGTTCCCAGGTGTGATTTTGAATAATTGATTCAATTTCACTATTTACAGCTTCTTTCCAAAAAGGAGCTTCAGGAGTAGACATAGCCTCTTTATAAGTTTGAGGTTCTTTTTCTAATATATATGTTAGAAAATCCGGACCAAATGATTTATTAATCCTGGCCCTTTTGCTCCGTCTACATTCATCCTCATTGGTTTTATTTCCAGAATCAGACTCTGTTTCTCTTATTATATCATCACAAGTCCTTTTAGAGGAACTTGATTCATGTTCTTTACTAGGAAATACATTCTCAAAGAATACAGCATTCCTAGATTCAATAATAGAATACTTATGTATCTCTGGATGATCAGAGTTAAAGACAAAGAAACGATAAGCACTGCTATTATGCGCATATCCAATGAATATACAATCAATAGTTTTAGGTCCAATTTTAGTCCTTTTCGGAGTAGGAATTGCAACCTTAGCTAGACACCCCCACACTCTTAAGAATTTATAACTAGGTGCTCGACCTGTCCATAATTCATAAGGTGTTTTCTCAAGTTTCTTTTGGGGTATCTTGTTGAGAATATAATTGGCAGAAAGCAGAGCTTCCCCCCACATGTTCTGGGGTAAACCAGAACTTATTAACATGGCATTCATCATTTCTTTTAAAGTTCTGTTCTTACGCTCAGCAATTCCATTTTGCTGTGGAGTGTAAGGAGCAGTTGTTTGATGTATAATACCATGTTCTGCACAAATTTGTGCAAATGGTGACTCATATTCACCACCTCTATCACTTCTTAGCATTTTTATCTTTTTGCTAAGTTGATTCTCAACTTCATTTTTGTATTGTATAAACATTTCAATTGCCTCATCTTTCGTTCTAAGTAGATATACATAACAATATCTAGTACAATCATCTATAAACGTAATAAAGTACTTCTTTCCACCTCTAGTTTGAATAGATTTTAAATTACATACATCTGTATGAATTAATTCTAAAGGTTCAGTACTACGTTCTATAGAGTGAAATGGAAGCTTAGTCATTTTTGATTCAACACATATTTCACATTTATTTTCAAAGTTTATATCGAAATTAGGCAACATATTCAAATTTATTAATCTTTGTAAAGTATAATAATTAACATGTCCTAATCTACCATGCCAAATAAAAGGTGACTCAGTCATATAAACAGAAGAATCAATTTTATTGATAACCTTAGGGGCAATGGTCATTACATTTATTTTGAACAGACCATTGGTCATATACCCCTTACCTACATATACACCATTCTTTGTGAGTATAAACTTATTAGACTCAAACAAAAGCCTAAAGCCTTTCTTACTCAAGACTGAACCAGAGACCAGATTCTTGCGGACATCTGGTACATGAAGTACATCAGTAAGAGTAAGTTCTTTCCCCGAAGTCATTTTCAGTACAATATTGCCTCGTCCTTTAACCTTGGAGGTTGCAGAGTTACCCATGTAGAGTAGTTCTCCTTCCACAGATTCATACGTGGAGAACATCCACTTGTTGGCGCAGATGTGGCGAGTGGCCCCAGTATCCAACCACCATTCTTTAGAATTGCCACCAACTAGGTTAACCTCTGAGACAACAGATGTACAATTTACATCTACATTTGCACAAAGATTTTTTTCTTCGGCCAAATGTGCATTAGGATGCTTCTTCTTCTTCTTCGAAGAATCTGGTGCCTTTCGCACACGGCAGTCCTTTGCACGATGTCCAGGCTTGTCACAGTTGTAGCACTTGCCATTGAATCTCTTCGAGTTACCACTCTTAGAGTCTTCACCATTGTGCTTTCTCTTCCTGTCATTAGACTTATTGGAATTTTCCATAACATTAGCTTTAGAAATATTGTATGGATTTCCAATTTTCTTTTCAGAAAGGCGGTTATCTTCTTCAATCCTCAATCGTACAATTAGATCTTCAAGTGTCATTTCTTTTCGTTTATGCTTTAGATAATATCTAAATTCTTTCCAAGATGGTGGCAATTTTTCAATTATTGCAGCCACTTGAAAAGATTCACTGATAGTCATACCTTCAGCATGAATTTCATGAATGATCACTTGAAGATCCTGTACTTGGTTGATTACATTTTTAGAATCAACCATTTTATAATTCAGAAACTTACCGACTACATATTTCTTAGAGCCGGCATCTTCTGTATTATATTTCTTGTCTAAGGACTCCCAGAGTTCTTTAGCAGTAGCAACTGAACTATATACATTATACAGTATATTGTCCAAACCATTGAGGATATAGTTCTTACTCAAGAAGTCCGCATGTTTCCATGCTTCAATCGCCTTCACTGATTGTTGATCATCTTCAACAAGAGTAGGCACAGTCTCCTTCAAGTACTTGGCCAGATTCATTGTAGTGAGATAGAACAACATTTTCTGTTGCCATCTCTTAAAATCTGAGCCACTGAACTTCTCTGGTTTCTCGTACTGGCTTGAAGGCACAGTTGGAGTAACCATGACAGGAGTTATCACAGTGGACATATCAGATGTAGTAGCCATCTACAAATATTAAAATTTATTTATCTTAATGTCTTGTAATAAATTTTAACTTTCTAATAAAACAACACTCCAAATCACAAAACAGAAATTAACTAGTCTTCTCTAAAAGCAATTAAAATTACTAGTGATTGATTACTAGTATGACAGTATTTTAATCTAAAACAAAATATCAGTTTAAAGATTAAATACTATTATAACAGAGTTCTAATTGATAACAGTACTCTTAATTGATAGTATTGTGACAGAATTCCAAAACTCAGTTTTAAGAATGTTGGTTCTAAACAAAATTGTTTAAACTGTATTCTTAAAAAGTTAATCTAAAACATGCACGAAATTCGATTTTAAGAATGTAGGTTCAAACTAAAAATGTTTAAACTGTATTCTTAAAAAGTTAATCTAAAACATGCAAGAATCGATTTTAAGATTGTAGGTTCAAACTAAAAATGTTTAAACTGTATTCTTAAAAAGTTAATCTAAAACATGCAAGAATCGATTTTAAGATTGTTGGTTATAAGTTTGCATTTACCGTATGACAGTATATGTAAATTGGAGGTTACTAATTCTGTGGTTGCAGAATGAAGCATACAAAATTATTTTAGATTAACACAAAATGACAGATTTGTAGTTAACAGAATTGTTACTGTTATCTTGCAGAAAATTAATTCTGTAATTTAGGTTTATGTCTATATATTTCCAGTTTCGAAGTAGAGGAAGACTGGTTAAAAAATCATCAAACTGTTCTTCTTTATCTAGTATACTATCCTAATCAGAAAATTATGAAACTGGATTGGATTAAGAAAAACCTGGTTGCAGGAAGACTGGAAGAAGACTTTACTGACAGGAAGTAGAGGAAGCAGATTGGATGAAGATCGAGGCTAGTGTTGGACACTATCTCCTTAAAATCGATTCGTCATCCACTGTTCGCTTCTGGATTTCTTGGACGTCGATCTCCCAGGATACAACGATCGATCTGCAGAGGGAAGGAAGCTGCAATCCCTCTGCTCTGGCGAATCTGATAAAAGTTCTCTCTGGTATATGTTATGCAGGACTGGACTTATGGAAAATGATGAACAGATTTCTTCTGTAGACAGAAATTCTGGAACTTCTGTCTGCAGAAGAACAAAGAGAAGAGAAAAGAAAAAAAAACTTCTAGTATTTTTACTGACCCAGACCCTACCCTATTTATAGGTGCGAAGTGCAAAGTGCGCCTCTAAAGCGCCCAATGCGCCCTAAACGCCCATTCGCCCTCGCGCACGCGCACGCGGGTGCGCGTGCGGTGCGTAGCACCACCCGTGGTGCTCATGGTTTTCCTCTTCTTACATAAGCAAAGTAAAGGAGCAAGCTATCATATTTAAACCCACATCCTTACATTCCCCTATCCCATGTGGGACTATCTTTTCATCTTCCCTTTTTGTTCCTTTACTATGTACTCAACTTTTGAAGCCTATTTCAATTCACTTAATTCATTTAATTTGAACTAGTGAATTGGCTCAATTTAAGGTTCAAATTAGTGAATGAATTCAACACATTATCACTAGGTCTATTCCTACGGTGGAATTATCTAGAAAAACCCGATTCTAAAGTGTTAATCAATTTTTTATTTTTATTTTTTTGACATTATAACAGTGAGCTATTGCCCCCCGCGTTCCATTAATAAGATAATACTAGAACTAACAAGTTAACAGCTTTGTAAAAAGCCACTCTCAAGTACAATACAAGCCATTAAACATCCAGGATACCAAATAACAAAATACAAGAAATGAGCTGCCTCCTGTGCACAGCTCCTACCCCTTGCTACCGATCACCTGTCTTCATCCTCGCTATTGAGTGCATCAATCCTCCTCGGTGCAGTCCCCAGGGTCTCCATCTGGGTAGACTCTGATTGGTGATAGAATTGGTGGTTCCAATGGGTGATGTGCAAGACTCTTGCCGTCCAAAGACAATCCTGTCCTGAAGCTGGCCACTGAACCTAGAAACTTGGTGGTTGGAAACCTACTTTTCTATGTTGCAGTTTCCTATTCATGCAACAAGGCGGAAATCCTCCAAAATAATTTCCATGGTGGGAAGTAATCTGATCAAGTGCGAAAGATGGCAAAGCTTGGACTTAAATTCATTTCCTCTGTACAGGACAAGATATAGAGAAAATTGAGATGCTCTTTCACGGCCACTTGGTTATCTGTTTTGTTGAAAACTTGTGTATACTGTTTATCTAGTATCTTCTAGTTTTCATGATTGCAGTTTATCACAAAATAATGTTTAAAACTTTAGCTGACTTGTTGTTTTGATTTAGTTTCCGTAGTGCGTATGAGATTTATAAGAAGGTGCATAGATATCAATGAATGAATAGTGGCTCTTTCGGCATTGGATTCTTTGTAATCCCTGGTGGGACAAATAAGTGATATAATATTCTTCTTATTCATGTCCGTGTCTTCCACATAGAGTCTTTTTTTCCTTTGTGCTCAAGATGGCTGAAATTAGGAGCATCAGATATTATCAGTATGCCATAAGAATAATTATATCATGTTTTATTGACTTGAGTGTTTATCCTAGATGGCATCTTTTTTCCCTTTGTGCTCAAGATGGTTGAAATTAGGAGCATCAGATATTTTTAGTATGCCATAAGAATAATTCTATCATGTTTTATTGACTCGGGTGTTTATCCTAGATGACATCTTGTCCTTTAGTTTGTGAATAGTTGGAAAGTGGGGGAAGTCTTCATCTGAACTATTCACCCTTGACCTTTTTTTCCTTTTGTTGAGAGGGCCACTTTGGCTAGTGAAGCCTAGTCATGTTGGCCTTCAGCAAGAAGATTTCTTTGGATAAATGTGGGTAATTCTTAAGGATATGTGTTTTCAAATGAGAAGCTAGTCAAAGCTTTCTGTAGTAATGTATCGAATTGAAACTTGCGTTACTATTGACTGGGTTTGAGCAGGTGCTTGATGTATATTTACTAAGATGCAAATAATGTCTTTGATATGTGTATGTGTGCACACCCAGGCATGTGCTTACATGCATACCTTTATAATGAGTTATTGTTCTGGTTGCATCTTGGAGATGTGTGTTCAAAAAAGCATACATCTGTATAGACTAGGCAACTAGCCATTCAATAGAAATTAGCAGAAAAGGCCTGCCTGATTTTAGTCTGGGATATTTTGTAAAATATTTAAGTATCTATAAATTAGAATCCATCCAGATTTTGAGTCCTAATCTAGTAGGAAGCAAAATTAATCTGCGGAGAGAGCTCTTGATTGACAAGGGAATCAATCCTTAGCATCTTTAAGGCCTCCAAAAAGATCTGCAGTGAACCCTAGAGGAAGGAAAATCATCCATTCTAGAGCAACAAAAAAAAAAAAAAAGACCCGACGAAAAACCTTAAACAACTAAATTTCTGGGGAATGCAGGAAGAAAGATCTTGCGCCTTTAAGAGATTGGTGAAGAGACAAGGAAGAAGAAACACATGAATTTTTGTTGTTATGAAAGTGTTAAATGCACTTTAATTTGCAACATTGAATGGGTTAGATTTCTCTTTCATTATCAAGTTTTGGATTGGGTTTAGGGCTGCCTTTTTTTAGTCACATTCATGACCAAATGGAACAACCTCCATTCTCCTCTAGTTAATACTAGTGGATTAAAACAATAACTAGACAAGCTGCACTCTTAGAGGGAAACCTTATATGAGAAGGCTTCATATTAATGGACTGAAACTGGCAAGAACAAGAATCTAAAAGTTTGCTGTTAGGGACTTGGGTTAATGATTGTACGTGTTGCTTATGTTCCTAATTCACTTTATGAGAAAAAGGAAGCACTTGTTTAGTTCTTCTTGGTATATCTTGTGAATTGCAGCTAGAAGTGGTAAGGTCAATTTTTGGTCCTCCCTATACAAAATTTTGAATTAGAAAAATGAAATTTTCATTTTTAATTCAAAATTTGTATAGGGTGGGTCAAAAATTGATCCATGACGCGTCCATTACCATCCCTGATTGCAATATCCTCTGATGTTAGGCTTGTGTCAGGAAGAGGTAAAACTGCGTAACATCCTAAAATAGCAAAATTGGAAATTCTAACTTGGAGAATGTTCTGGTTCTCACCATAACTTATTAACCTATCCTCATGGAATGTGGTGATTATGAGATTTTAAATTAAAGATTATATTAGAAAATTAGACAGTATGATTTTCTGAATATTAGCATCCAATAGCTTATTAAATCTGCTGATTTGCTTTATGGTAATTATCTTCTTATAAGGGAGTTTAGATCTTCTTGTTGTCAATTTTTTCTTTGAATCCTATGTGGTTTCTGCTCTTTCATAGAATATTGAAACTTCATTACCATTTTTTTTTTGTTTTCTTGTTTGATTTTAATGGGAAAAGGGAGTGTTGCAGCCAGTGTCAAAAACACAGGATGACGGCCTTGTTTAATCTATTTTCTACTTTGGTTTGCAATGCTAGCATGCACTTCAGTTATGCTGAAAGGATAATGGAATTCTCTCATCCAAGTCTCTTTTTTAAGTGGATTCAAGCTATCTGGCTGTATCTGGAAAGCACGTGAGATTCCAGTGAGATGGGCATAATTAAAGAGAATGGTAACACATTTTATATTGCAGTTCTTTGTTTCGTTTTTCTATTCAGCTGGCCTTGCGTGCTAGACCTTAAAATACTATAGAATCAGGATTCCAACGTAGAATATTCTATTACAGGGCATCACTGCGGCTTTTATTCTGATTTCAAGTCTTGCAATCAAAGATATGCACGATTGCCTTGTGTTGTAGTATATGCCCATATCTATTATTCCTTCCTCCAGTGTGCCTTTATCTTCATCTTCTCGTATACCCTTATCCATGAAATCTGTAAAGTTTGCCTCCTTACTTAATAAAACATTCCTTCAACTAGTCAGCTTATGACTCACCCTTTAACCTGATCTAATTCTTTAATTGCCATGTGGATGGAATGGACAAGAAAGTGTCGGAAAGTTCCAGTTGGCTGAATCCTTATCCCTTCTTGGAGCTCCCCTTTACTTGGGATCAGACATAACTCTGTTAGCTTACCCTCAAGTCTCATTCAACCTAATATGTATGCAGCCTTAATTAGAAGTAGTATACTCAAAAAGCATTCCTTCAACTAGTCAGCTTATGACTTACTCTCTAACCTGATCTAATTCTTTTATTGCCATGTGGATGGAATGGACAAGAAAGTGTCAGAAAGTTCCAGTTGGCTGAATCCCTTATCCCTTCTTGGAGTTCCCCTTTACTTGGAATCAGACATAACTCTGTTAGCTTACCCTCAGGTTTCATTCAACCCAATCTGTATGCAGCCTTAATTAGAAGTAGTATTACTTGCACTTATGCGTAGAGACGTCTTTCGGAAGAAGATAATATCTTCAGATATTTCTATTCCATTGCTTGTTGCTGGAGAAACTTTAGCAGCTTAAGTTTTTGTATTAACTTAGAGAATTCATGTCCCTTTTGGCTACCAACTTTACACCAATTTAAAACCAATTCTTATAACTTAAAAAGGTTTATGAGATGAATGTGAGATCACTAAACATTCTTTCGGTTTCCATTTATGCTTCAAATCCTCTTTTACACATAACAAGCACTAAACGGTAATAAATATTTTAAAGAAAGGAGGACACTACAAGGACAATATGTCAGTGGCCGGTAAGCACCTCCAGACACCCTCAAAAGTTATTTTCGTGCCTGCTTTCTTTTAGTTTATATGTCATCGTAAAAAGTATGCGTTTATGAATCAGATCATATAGTAATATTTCTGGTCTTTGCAGATTGCCCAAATCGATCCTGATCAAAATATGATAAGGGTTATGACAGATAGCCTCTAGCCTAAACTCAAATTAGTCCCCATAAAGTCGAAATAAGCACAAAAAGGTCCCAGATAAATATTGTAGTATAAATATGAAATTCAAAGAGTTTGGTGTGCCATTTTTAAGCCCATAACTGAGTATAGTCGTGATTAACATAGAGTGTGTATGCTTCCAATAATTATGTTACACAATCTTTCCTCCAAAACAAATTATTATGACGGTGGTTGGAAGAAATTTATATTAAAGGGAGAATATGTATGATTATTACTGAAAATGATGAGACAGAGATAATTTTTGGTTGATAAGACATTGAAATTAATAAGTAAAGTAATTGGGACTAACATGTCATAAACCCAATAGATACATGTGTCGGTGTTACACAATTATAGTTTGGCATGCAACTTTGACAAGGTGTCAGTAAATTCCTGTTGCTTTCTTGCCCAGTTTGTTCAGAAAGAAAAATGAATGATATATCATAGTTTTTTTTTTTTTTTTTTTTTTTTATAATTTTAAATTTCCAGGACTTGATGCAGCTTCAAATGTTTGGATAAGACTATGCTTATTTTCTGTGTGAATCAAAGTACAACTGTGCATGGACCCAGCAATATAGTGTTTACTCACAAAAGCCACTGACCATAGTTTGTACATTCACATGATTGTGGTGCAGGCGAAGGAAACATTTCACAAGGGTTGTGTTGGCAAGACAAGCCATTTTCATTCGCAAAATGCTCGCAGTTTCTGCACAAACAGGTCAAGCATCTGCTGCATTGTGTCGGTTATCAAAATTCTTTTGTTAATTTCGCTAATCTTGGAAAGGATTCCTACTAAACATTTCAATAAGGGTTAATTGCCACAGCTACGTTGTACTATTGAGGATTTATTACTAATATTCCATTAAGAAATTTTTTTTCACAGAGAGGCCCCTCTATCAGGGAGTCTCCATGCAAAACTTTTTATAGGGAATATTAGTGATACACCTCGAATATTACATAGTAGTTTCTGTAATTAACTCTTTGAGTAAACAACAATTAAGGATTTGAAGGGATGGAGATGGTGGTGAATTAATTAGCAATCTCAAGTTATAACTATCTATCTATCTTAACTATCTTAGATTACTTGAAACACGCTAAAAGGACAAATATTTCTATCAAGCAAGTAAAGCAAACTATATTCCTGCATCCAGTACACTGCGGCATGGATCTATTTATCAATTGTTTCGTATGGTTGGATCATGTGTGAACAGTTTTCATGTGAAGACTCACTGCAACTTGTAAAACAAGACTTCTGGGCACATGCCTGGCACGTGTTATGCTCACATATGTTTCGACAACTATCATAGTTTTGATACAGTAGAAGTTATTTTACTGCCCAGCATCACAATGCCATGGACAGTGAATGCCATATATTGCTGACTTTGGGAGACAAAAGGAGTGAGTATTGGCTTATTTAATCCAATATACAAACCAATATGGGTCACCTGATGCTGCTATTTTTCTTTATTTAGTGAGGGTAATGGAAGTATTCACTAAAACTTTGCCTTTTGAATTGATTGATTCAAAACTCCAACCAATTCTTGATTGTGAGGAAATATTTCATGATTAGTTGATTACAAATTTGTGAAATCAATCCAAATTGGTACTTGTTTTGCTTGTTCGAAAGGTTCCTAATCCTCATGCATCCTTCATCCAGCTTTTACCAACTGAGTTTGTTATGGCATTGATTAACTAGGTGTCCTTTACTACACTAGGATTCAAAATTGAGCTAGCTGGAGTTTGTTTCGGCCATTTTTAATCTATCTCTTGATATTGGTGGTTTTTTTATATAAATTTCTTGCCGTTGAAATGGAAAAAGAAGCATTTAATTACAAGTCTCAGGTCACATTTTCTTCCAGATGGTCTGAAAGCGCATGCTAAGTATCTATCCAAGAGGTAAGTCGTGCCTTGTATAGATATGGTGTCAATCCTATGAAGTCTGCATGTAAAATGTAGAGCTTAAGTGTTGTAGGTAAATATTATCTATAGAAGTGGTCTAAAACTTATATGTTCAAAAAAGTTGTATATATAGTATATAATCAGTTTGCTGCCTCGGCTTAAAGTATGTTGTTAGTTGAATAGTACTTATACAATTATTCTTTTCTCACATATTATTACAATTTTTACTGCCCTTTTATAAGTAAAAATTAAAATATTAATCCCTGTTGCAGAGGAGTACATGTACATTGCAAATAAGAATACGCCATTAAATGATCCACAGTAAAAAATCATATTATTGTGATGATATATATTATTAATTATTTATTAAAAAAACGTCTAGTACACAATAAATTTCATGATCGATATAAGAAATCACAACTAAAACAATCCTAATAAATTTCATTTTGTAGAAATATTGTCGAGAAGAAAAAAAATATGTTTGGCCTCCTCAGTGGTATGTAACTATTTAACATACTTGTGAGAATTTTTCAAAGTAATAAAATAAAATACAACCCATATGATTATATATTATTTCTTGGTTAAAAATTTCCATAGGTCTGGGTGCCACGTGTCCACTCCCTTCCTCACCGACTCACCTATAAGTACCCCTCCTCTATCTCCAGTCTACCCAAAACCAAATCTCTCTCTAACATTGGTCTTATTTAAGTAGTTTCGAGAGAGATCTAGGGTTTCTATTTTCCCTTTCCTTTGTTAATATTTCGATCGCTGCCGCCTCTGGCTCGCTTGGTGCAGGTCGGGAACGGCTCTATCCAGGCGGCCGCCGCCGGGCCCACGCGGTTCCCGCCTTGTACCAACTGAATCGGAGGCGGAATGCGACGGTTTCGAGGTCTGGAGGCGTCCAATATCGCCGATCTATCTTCTTCAAAGTAAGATACATCCATGTTATATGATTTATCAGCTTTGATTTGTTATAATTTGTAGCGGTTTTTCCATTTTGAAGTGGTTGAATTTGGTGTACTTCATGTAGATCACGATATTGAAATGTTTTTGGTAGTGATGAGTTAGATCTGGATCATGTTAGTTTTTATTACAAATTTAGAAGTAGATTTTACTGAAGACTGCTTCCATGACATGCTGTGCGCTAAGTTCCAGTAAAATATTATGAAAATTGAATATCTCATCTTTTTAACTTTGACATATGATGACAATACTTATATGGATATTGAATGCTTGAATAATATTATTGGTGATGCGTTAGATCTGGATCTTGTTAGTTTTATTACAAATTTAGAAGTAGATTACTGCTTCAATGCCATGCTATGCTTCAAATTCTAGTAAAATGTTTTGCTGCTGATGCCGATGAAGCCATTCGAAGGGGTGATCATGTTGTTGAGGATATTGTTGGAGCTGCTCAGAGTGGAGTCCAGGGAGCTGTTGGCTCTACGCAGAGAGGAGCTCATTGTGTTGCTGCCTCTTCTGTTATTGTGTTGTATCTAGACTGATGTTTGTAGAACAAGGGCTTCTTTTGTTGTAGTTGATACAGTCTGTGTATTTTTGGTGTGACCTTTGTGATGGGCTATATTTTGTTAAGATGTATCTTGGTTGAAGGCTGTAAAATCTTACCTAATGCTTTAAATGGAGTTTTGGCTGGGGAAATCATTTTGATTTCCCCTACCTTTTCTCAAAAAAAATCTAGTAAAATGTTATTAAAATTGAAAATCTCGTCTTTTTTATTAGATATATGACGGGAATGCTTGTATTAATTACCTTAAATCGAGGAACTTAACACATTAAGAGACTAGCTAAGTATAGTTATTGATTTAGTTTTACTGCTGAAAAATGTGTTTCAGAAAGGGTTTTTAGTAGGCCATTAGGGGTGTGGAAAACTGATTCGAGGAGTAGATTTGGTAACTGTTTGATGGCGTTTGCAATTGGGAGGAGTACATACAGGCTGTTGGTACTGAGTTACTTGGATATCAAAATCTCGATTGATCTATTTTTGTGTAGTAACATTAGGAATAAGTACTGTTAAGCTTACTTTATTATTTGATTTTCCTTGTCTGAAAACAAAGTAATAAGTACCAAGGAATAATCATATTGTTAAGGTTTCTTAGTTTTTCCATTTTCCTTGTGGCTGCCTCATTTTAAGAAATAAATTATAACAAGCAAATATAGTTGATATTAGTTATCTTAGTGGTATTTAGATGTGATTCAATTTCCTTGTTCTAAACTATTTTTATTTTCCCTGTGCACAACATAGTAGGGAGCCATTTAGAGAAAAACATATAAGGAATAAATACAGTTAAACTTGTTTTGTTTGGAATGATCTTGAAAACACCTCTCCTGATGAATACTTTTGAGGGGTCTGATGATAAATACTTTTAGAGGATGTAATGAAAAATGAGCTCTGCATATCCAACTTTACGATCGCACATGTAAGCACTGTTAATTAAGCTTTAATAAACTTTGAACCAATTTTATATCACTGATTGGGAGTTGTTCTGCTCAAAACAAGTTCAGTCGGTATGTTTAGGTCAGTTTTCTACAGTGAAGACTTTGTTTGCAGTCTTTCAGACCATCCTCGGTAACGGTTCAGTTATATTTTTTTCATGCAGGGGATCTACTTATTCCTGACTATTTTGTTTTATTTCTATGTACATGTTTTTGGCTTTGTGCATGGTGTTTACAATTCGGAATGTAACTGGTTACACCTTGTCCAATATATCTTAATTGTAGATGCTTGAATAATGACAACGATGATGCTTTTAAATGTAACTGGTTAATCCTTTACCAATATATATAAGATGATAGACGCTTAATGATAATGATGATGCTTCTCTTTCGAATTTTTAATGAATGTATACATTTGTGTGCGTGTGCTCGTAAAGTTTTCCTTTGATATCACCTAAAATGTAATACCAACATTTAGGTTATAAGAAGTACAGCCATGTTAAATCCGGATCCCTTCGTAACCAGGTTAGAACCAGAGTTTCAAAGTATCAGTTGTGAGTATCGGGTCCAATAGTGTAATCTGCGAGTATCCACGTCCAGATCACATAGTTACCCTGATCTAACCCGGCCCAATGTTTATAGAACCACAACAGACATAAACTATAAAGTTCCCAAAAAAAAATTATAAAACACAATTTGAGGGGATGCATCGTATATGGGGTGGGGTGAGGCCAGAGTCAAGTAACGTCCTTCTTCTAAATCCGGGAATTTCTAGATGGGCACAGCTTTTTCCTAGTGAGCCCACTTAAATATTCTCTTTATTTACTATTTTGCCATTAAAATTCTTGATCAAAACTGTCTCCCCTTCACTCCTCTTTCATCCATCTGGGCTAACAGTCCCGGATGGATGGATCTGATTAGGGAGAGGAAGAGTGAGGGGGAGGGGGGAGGCGATGCCGTCGGAGAGCTTATAGAAATTTCAGTTTTCTCTCAAAAATAGAGAGAGAGTGAAATTGAGAAGAAGAAGAAGAAGAACAAGAAGACGACGAAGAAGAAGAAGAAGAAGAAGACGATGAAGAAGAAAGAAGAAGAAGAAGAAGCAGCAGCAGAAATTGGAGAGAGAGAGGAGGATATGTTAGGAATTTTGGTGTGCTCACTAGGAAAACCCTCTCTTTTTAAAAGAGAGGGTGTGCTCACTAGGAAAAGTGGGCTCACTAGGAAAAAAAAAACTGTGCCCATCTAGAAATTCCCCTAAATCCCTCATCCAAGAAAGAAGTATATCTTCTCTCTCTTCGTACAGATACAATTTGTCAGTCAACCGTCTTTCACACTTGATAGACTGTAACCATCCTCCACCCTTATTCTTAATTTTCTTCAACATACTAGTTTTAATTTTGGATCCTCTGGGCTGCAGTACAACACTTTTGAACTCATCCAACAACTCCACCGTCCCCAAATGGGTATGAATGTGGTTACCCACAGTACTCTCATGAAGGCATCCATGAGGGCAAGGAGATATGACCCAGTATGTGTAGCCAAAGATGTTTCCTCAACTGAGAAAACTTCCTCAACTTATTTAGAAGATTAGAAATGTGTTTATTTTTGTATACTCCTTATTAGACTAGAGAAACCCCATAATTTCCATGGCTTTTTTTTTTTATGATTGACTGTTCAGTAATTTTTGCCTGTCCTTCGTACTTGGATGTTGCATCCTTAAATTTTTTTTAGTCTTTTCCTCACAGATAGCAGCTATTTTGATCTCATTTCTGCCTAATTCCTCAGTTACCTACGAAAGAAGAGGATGTGTTGCTATTTTAATCTTCTGTAGATCAAGCTTGGATGGTTTGTGTTCTCATGTGTGCTGCCAGTAAAAGGTCCTTCAGAAACCATGGCCATGAACGATGTTATTTTTTAGTTTGGCTGACTTTGCAGTCATTACCGACCATATGCACTTCAAACGTCTAAACCTTCCCTGAAAGCAGTATCCCTGTGAAGCTTTGCAGTAGTTATTACCGTTGTCTGAAAGCAAAAAGCAAATTGACCTGTGCGCACACAAGACATGAACATCATGACCGTTACAATGATATAGATAGCTCATGCGTGTCAGCATTTCCTTGGTACTAATACTTTTGCTGAATGAATGCAGTTTTATAGCTTCTAGCCTGCATCATGGTTTTTGTTATTATATAAGCCTAGTAAATTAAAAGAGGATCCGTGTCCCAATGTCTCCACCAGAATTCAAGATAATTGTCAAAGCTAGGGCAGCCAAAAGCGATTCATAGCAAACAATTAGCATACTATAACACAAGGTTTTCTCTTGCCCTTGCCCTTGCCCTTGCTCACAAAGAATGTCGTGCAGACTTTATAATCATGGTGTTTAAGAGTCTGAACTCCGAAATCGTGCTTCCACATCGCCAGATATCTCTCCTGCACAACAGTTGTATGTAAATATTACTTCTAGCTGTAAAATATTTCCCAGACTCTATAAGGGAACAGAATTTACCATGCATGCATCTGATGAAAATATCTAGTTCCGACCAAAAGATATCTCCCTGCTTGGAAACGAGGGACGGAGGCTGGAACGAGAGGAAGGAAATGTGGTGGTGGTCAGGATCATTCCTCGGCTTTGCAGTTTCTAGGACTCTGACGCATGCCTCCCTATCATGGCACGGGACAACACAATGACCAGCTACGGTGAGGCCACGATCCCAGCCGGAATTCAATACCTTATACATCAAATGACAAAACCAATTTCCTCGGGTCAGTGCAAGTCGAGAAGCGATGAGTGGCAGCAACAAAGTCATCATCGATATACCTGCCAGCTCAAGCCTTCTGGATCCGCATATGCATTGTCATTTTCCAATGAAGAAGCTTCAGGTCCAGAGAAGACGAATTTCACTGCAACAGAATGTTTCTTCAGCATGTCGAAGACTGGAGAGTAACCATCCTGATTGGTGGGGTTGTAGAACCCAGCTGTTAGCTCCGCAGCGTGACTGCAGGTCTTGTACCACCAGTAAACGGAAGGAATCTGCAACGAGTGTCCAGAAAATGCGGTTACGTTATGATTCTATAGTTCAAGCATGCTCATCAGACTCGGAGAGTAAAAAGTTTCCTAGGGGGAACTTTAACTTGACTTTCCCAATATAATTTGGTCAGGTTGTTACGCAAAAATAATATTTAAAAAAAAAAATCACCCAAAGATTTTGACATGTTTTCTTCAAGTGTAGGTCTCTTAAATGACCAAATATAGCTGATATACTTCTTTTCCTTTTGCTTGCGTCGTGTGCTGTGCATTAGTATGTCCGTGTGTGTACACGTGCAAGTACATGTCTGCGTGCATCTGTAATTCTTGCATGTCTGCGTGTGTTCGTGTACATGCACATGGGCATGTGTGTGCATGCACGCGTGCATGCTTGTGGGCATGTACATGTGTGCTACTTAAATTCAAATTTAAGGTCACTTATATCTAGGGAAGGGTAAATTTTTGGCCCGTCCGATTCAAAATTTTGAATTAAAAAAATAAAATTTTTATTTCTAATTCAAATATTGAATCGGGCGGACTAAAAATTGGTCCGTGGAAGCACCCATTGTCATCCCTACTTATATCTTCGCCAGCAAGATATATCATTTCGGTATCCTAGATTAATTTGATTGAACTTCTTTAGCATAAACCTACAATTGATTTAATGCAAATCAAAGAGCCACCGAGCAAAATTAGAAGATATAATGCTAAAATTTCATAATAAGATGGCGATAAGAGCTAAGTAGGTCCTCAAATAAAGGAACACGGGAAGAAGAAATTAAGGAATTTATTCTCACATGCCTTCACAACTAGCTGTGTGCCCTCAAACGCAAGGCTTGCAAGTGATAATACTTGATCCGCATGGTCGATAAGAGTTTGTGTATACCAATGAAGAAAGAAACGTCCATAGTAACTATCGTAATCACCACGATCACAGAAGAATCCAGTTTCATGTGGCCGGGAATTATAATAGCCAGCGTTATCTGGTCCCCTAGCCCAGAACGAGTGGCCCCGCAATTTTGCAGCCCTTCGGAGATGCTGCTGCAAGTACCTATCGTAGCACTGCATGCAGAAGATTAAATCAGTCAAACTGCAATATGGAAAATAATATATTTGAGCTGCCAAAGTTTTCATAATACATTATAAAAGTTTCCAATGAGATCGGAAAATATGGTGGATTTCGTTGGTGACGTTTTGTATCGGATGCATCCTAGATCTTTGGTCTAGTTTTATATTCATTCTTTGAATAAAGTGACCATAAATTAGAGAAGAATGCATCTATAGTGACTGTTTCTATTGCAACTGCAAATACACACACACACACTAATGAATGCTTCATCCTAGTGTTCACCCTAGCTAACCTCTGCCTAACTGCTTAAAGAAGATTCCACTAGTTGAAAAACCAGGGAAATCTAAAAACTAAAAAAAAAAAAAAAAGTCTTGATAATATATGAGACGCCTTTAGAAGAAGTAATATAAAAAAAAAAAAAAAAGAAAGAAATTCCTCCTCGGATGCAACAACAGATTATAGAAGCTTCACCCGAATAACTAGAACCTCATCAATTTTCCAAAACAATAGTAGAATACCTATGACATACGAGGTGCCGACAAAAGTGTAGTGGTGAGGTATTCAGTAGTTATACAGCGTGTACAGCTACTATGGAGGTAAAATCCTGCTCAGACCATGTATCGCTTTTGGTTATAAGTATAAAATTAAAAGAGTATACATTGTTGCTTCTAATTGATAGCTCATTCAAGTACTGTGAGCTTGGAATCCTGCTCGCACCGTCTACCTGGCTTTTGATCTATCAATAAACCCAATAATTTCATAGAAACAGTGATTGAGATTTGATTGACCAGGCCCAGATCAAGACCAAATTGAAATCAGTATCAGTGTCTTCTCCATGATACCACATCCTTCTCCTTGCATTATCTATTTCTATTATCTCCACAATGGGTATGTGGCTTACTCTCTCACTTAATCATGTGAAATTATATTAGTTTGATGCACATTAATATTAGCATATGCATGATATACATCAAAATATGAAGTCATATGCAACGTAGGCCTATAAGTGCACCAGTTCAAAAAGAGAAGTTTATCAATGTAGGACAAGTTAAAAGAACGAAGGGAAGGCCGAAGAAAACATGGATGGAGGTGATACGCAAAGATATAGTCTAGATGTTTAAATAAGGAGATATTACTTGATAGAAATGAATGGAGAAGGAATATCAAAGTGATCGATCCGGCATGATTCTTTTTGGTTCATGTAGCCTACCCCAAATACTTGGGATAAAAGGCTTAGTTGTTGTTGTTGTGTTGTTGCATGATATAAATCAAACCATAATTCAGGTTAGCGACTAGTCTCTTCTATATTTGAGTGACACTTTTTAGTTCTAAAAAGAACTTACAAGTTTAACATAATGGGTAATAGATCAGATTTAATTTGACTTATACATCAAACCATAATTCAGGTCAGCGACTAGTCTCTTCTATATTTGAGTGACACTTTTTAGTTCTAAACAGAACTTACAAATTTAACATAATGGGTAATAGATCAGATTTAATTTGGATTAGCCAATGATCTGGTGCATGGCAGATATTGTTTGATGAGAGATTGGGTTACATCCAGATTAGTTTATAGGATCACGTATGCGAAAAGTGGGAAGTAGGCGTTCAATAATTACTTGGCTACTTCTTAAGGAGTCTCCCCTCCACAACACATACCCATGCACACGCGCATGTGCACACAAGTGCATACACAAATCTCCCTTCCACCACATGCGCGCGCGAGCACACACACACAAAAACACATACACACATAAACACACAGACACACAACCAAGAATCTCCCCTCCAATGCGCACGCCCGCATGCACGCATGCGCAAAAGAGAAAACCAAAATCTGACGTAAGCATAAGCTGAGTACAAGAGACCTAAGTGATGAACTTGACAATGTTTATTTATGCATAGCTTAGGGTTCATATTTGAGCAGTATATATTAAATCATGCTAAGATCTTAACAGGTTAAGACTAGGCAGCTACAAAAAGAAGTTTAAAATTTGGGTTCAACTGATGGAAAATACCTGAAACTCACCAATACCAGGGTATCTCCACCCCATCCTTTCTGGAAACGAAGGGTATTTTAACTCTCCAGAAGCCCCAAGTCCAATTTCAACAGCAGAAATAATGCCCTCCTCAAATAAATCGCTGAATTCCATCCGAAAGCTTCTCATAAAGTCAAAATAGACCTGAAAACCAAATTGGCAGGAGGCTAATTTTGAGTTTGAGTAAAATCATGTATTTCAGTGGGAAAGGCAAAGCTAAGGACCTCTAGAAGCTATTCGCATGAGAAACAATAAGGAAAACACTAGTGAAATATATCTAGAAACACAATAGCAACCACCTATTCAGATAATTTGATAGATAACTAAAACATCCATAGGAAAAATATATGAAAAAAACCTAACCAAGACAAAGCAACGGGTTCCGTATGGCAAAATGATTGATGGTAAAGCATTAATTTATATCTGTAATATGGAACCAATCAAAACTTGGAAAGAAAACAAATGCAAATACAAGAAATAAAAGTATATCTGTAATAAGGCAGTAAAAAAAAAAAAAAAAATCTTCTGCTCCTTCAGGAACTAGATTCTATTTCCTCTTCTCATAAAAGTAGGAAAATGAACTAATGATCAAAATCATAGCATGCTGAAAACTCATGACAGAAAATATATTTCAAGTACCTCAATACCAGTTCTTCCTTTGAGTACACGTTCTTTATCGATTCCCCACGAGAGGCACTCGGTATTTCTCCTACCCTCACGATCAGTGAAAAATATATCTTGGTTGTCTTTTCCAATCTCCAAGACCCACTTGGGGAGTGAGATGGGCATATCTCCAGATCCATTTCCTCCATGCTCACGAAATGCGAGGACTATCTTCAAAAGTCCAAGGCAAAAGATAAGGTTATGCAAATGTTAAAAATTTAGAAAGGGCAACAATATGCTTGGAAGATAGAATATGAAAAAGAAAAAAAGAACCTATGAAATATTATCACTTTTAGCCTTTCCTATTGCTTCCCATAAATCCGATCATTTGCTTCCGTTACTCGTTGAACTATCAAATTCAAGTCATAAGCAACCATACATCGTTATTAAAGGCAAAAAAAATTATCAAATTAACAGTTGATGTTTACTATAGATTCAAATACGAGGATGGAAGGGAGTCAGGGACTCTCGTGCATTTAATAGTTTACATATTTCAAGTTTAAAGACATTTCTTCAGTGTCCCTAGACTGAAACAGTTCTAATAAAATCAATACATTTTAGAAATCAAGCCAGCAAGTGAATCAACTAAAGTTTAATGTGGAATAAAATGTGAGGGCAGCATGCTCAACAAAAAAAGAAAATGAGGGCATTGCTGAAGATGAGAAAAACCTTGTAAAAGGCTACAAGCATGAGAAACAAATTTAAGGCTAACCTGGAATTTAAGTTGGAATTCCCGGATGATATTAAACGCATCTCTATAGCCAGACCATTGATACTTTTGCGGACTCCAGCCTTCCACAATTCCCCACCAACAATCTACAACAACTCCATCGATATGCAAGGTCTTCAGATGCGTTAGTTCTTCCCTCAAAGCTTCCGGATCAACCAGTTGGCAGTAATTGTTGATAATGCCAGTCTACAATCGAAACAACAAGCATGCTTATAAATATCAGGTGAGGAGTTTACATATCAAATAGCAGGATACCGGACAATATACCAGAGAAACGAGCCAATATCTCATATCATATTGACAGACCCACCAAAACGATATACAAGCATTTATATCGTTCATGGTGGCTGATATTTAGAAAAATGATAACAAGACACTGATCAGACACCGGATACAATTCTATGTTCAACTAATGTATGTTTTGATCTGTAGTCGTGATTAAATCATGATATGAATGAAGACAACATCGTTACAAATTCGAAAAGGCGAAAGCCCGAAAAATCCAAATGCTAGCAGACTTACAGGAAGCACCACATAAACTGGAACATACGGAGTTCCGCCAAAATTCCCATCACATTCCATTGTTCCCTGCATCAACTGCACCAATTTCACCAGTCAAAGATATCAAATTTTCAAATTTTAGTCTTATATTAAATTGATACAAACAAAATCTCTCACCTGATCAGCCTCCACGCACTCCGGCGAGTTGATGGGGCTCGCACTCGCATACTTGTCCGCCTTGAAATCTCTCTCCGCAACAACCACCGAGTCCAGCGACGCCGGCGACAAGCTCTCGTCGATCCGCAGCAGCGAAGCATGAGAGTCCAGCGACGGCTTGAACGGCACCTGCAGAAAACAGCCAACAAGATCCAATCTTTCCTCCATTTCCCCAGACAAAACGTGCAAAAAGAGAAACCCTAATTACCAGTTGGGGCGCCGGAGGAGCCGGAGCGGCGGGGGAGGGGCGGTAGGTGGTGCCGTCGGGCTCGACGGTCCAGCCGGCCTCGCGCGCGAGGGCGGCGAGGACGTCGTTCATGTCGGCGCGCGCCGGCAAAGGGAAGTTGCCGTACTGGCGGAGGCCGGCGAGCATCCGGCTGGTGATCGCTCGCCGGTGGCGCTCTCGGAGCTTGGTCCTCTCTTTTTCCTTCTCTCTCTCTCGCCGGCCCTTGGGTCCTGCGGCGGCCGATCCATCCGCAGAGGAGGCGGCGGCGGCGGCGAAGCCTCGGGGGCGGCGGTCGGAGCTTTGGTCGCTGAGTTGGGGGGGATCGAGATCTTGCTTCAGGTTATTGTTGCTGTTATTGCTCATCTCTCTCTACTCACCTACTCCTACTCATTCCTGCAAATTTTTTTTTTTTTCTCTTTGGACTTTTTATACATTTTTCAACTATATAAATATATATATGCAAAACTTATAAACACATACTTTTTTACAATATTATATTTAGTGTAGAATTGGAAACCTCTATTCAATAAGAGAGCAGTGATTATTGTTCGCTTTGCCTAGAGGCGGCTCACTGAGCAAAGTTAATTTCCTAAACATTTCCAACTTGAATCTAATCAACACAATCGAATTAAATATTGAATCTATATGGCTTCAATATCCTCCAACACATCAACTTTATCATCTTCTAAAGTTTTAATAGGAAAAAAAAAAAAAAAAAACAATAACAGAGTGCTAATATATAAATTACAGTAAGAAGCAATAGTATTCAACACAATGAAACAAAAAAAAAAAAACCACAGATTTTTATTTCCATCATTAAATCAATTGCATGAAAGAATTGCAAAATCCAAACTTGAAAACTCAATATCGTCATCATGTTCTGACAGTCAAATAAAGTTTTGAAATTAGGCTTGCATACCTCAATATTGCTATTATGTTCACCAACTTTACTGTGGATTTTTGCACCCCCGGCATCAGCAAATTGATACTATCCAAATTTCCCATCTCTTTGAAAAAATATTTCTCTTCGACAAATAATTCTTGATGTTACAAGGTTCACAAGATTTTTGATGGGTACATGAAATTTATGATGGTCACACACACCAACTCAATGTTTCACCAGCATTGCCTCTATCATCCAAGTAAAATATAAGCAAAGTTGGTAGATTGGCAATCAACATAAAAATTCTTTCAAAAAACCAAGCATATATGTAAACTAGCTCATGTTCATCTCAATCCCCCAGGAGTGCATCCAGAATTTATAGTTCAAACATGCTACAAACTAAACTGTAGCAATATCCAAACTCATGTAAGTATGACAATTACAGAAGCAGTAAGCATCAGTCGAGATATACTTTAATATCAATACCATTATCTATAATAGACTGAACAACTGCTCTGATCTTCCCTTCAAACTTGTCTCTCTGCCTTGGAGTGTAAGTTGCAGTATATACGTCAGCCTCTCGTGCCCTCTCAGCCAAGATTCTTCCGATGGCTAAACATGCAGGAATGTCCGATCTGGATGGGAGAGCTGCCTTGACGTCTTTGGAGTTGGTTCCGGCCACTGCTACCTGCTTGCACGTTACCCTATGGGTCAGTGATGCAGAAACGAAGCGCTTGGATATGAAAACATCCAGTGTGAAGGGTTCCATGTATGCTATAGTGCGCTGCTTGAAGGAGATGTGCTTTTGTGGGTTTTTTGACTTTTTCCCCTTCTGGTATGTATAGGGCCGGCTGTTGTCATCGTCCAAGAAATCTTCCACTCCGAAGAAGCTCCTTGGGGAGGAAAGAACCTAAAAAGTTTACATCCTTTTAACACAGCTCCAGAAAGAAATGAAGGTATATAAATAGAAAATACTACGGTTTAAAAATTGTAATCGAGAGCAAAAGAGATGTTTCGGCATACAATCCATTGATCCAACAGTGAGTATCTGTTATTACTGGTATGATTGAATCCTTGATGAAATGCAACACATGGACATGTGCCTTAGTTGTTGTTGTTGTTGTATATATGTATATCTAACTTTAAGAAAATTATGCATTGGGTTATTATTCACATATGAAAGAAGCTAGAATCATAAAATGACCATAGAATATTTAAAGCTCTTGTAGTTGACCAAGTGTCCTATGTCAAAGGAGAGCCAATTCATTCATGCGATCAGAAATCGATCCTTATGATCGAAGTTATATACTCTATAATATATGCCTCATATACACAAGCAACAGAGAGCATAGAAAGCCTTTGGAATATAACTTCCGGGCACTAGAATGAAACCCATTCTCACCACAAGCTTTTAATATTATGGTTGTGACCTCCCTTTACGTGCGACTATCTTTAGTAAAAATTGATCCCTATGGTCATTTTATTCCTCATTAAAAATGGTGGCATAAATGATTTATTCCGGACCAGATTGGGAAACAGACCAACTTAAGGGCCTCATCAAAAGTTTATTGACAACAAGACAATAAAGCCATTAGCACAAATTTTAGATCAGGCACAAGATTCCTTTTCATCCATTCAACTTTGCTAAAGGACACTCAATGCATGCAATATGTGAAAAGACAGCATTCCTCATTTGGAGAAACATTTAAACTCTTTGATTATTAAAATTTTAGCTGACTTCTGGGGGGGAACCCCCCATATTAACTTGTCCTCCAGTAGATATATCACCTACGTTTAGTTGGTTTAGGACTCAAGCTACATATTGATCAAATATTACGAGCGTTAAATGGAGATGAGTATTGCATCACAATCAATCTATCATAAATATATTATCTTCTTTCGAACATAATTCACTAGTTTCTTTCTTAAAAATCACCTAAACAGAAGGTACCTAGTTGATACTACAAGTAACTTAAGTTCATTTTTTTTCAGTTACAACGATCAACTTTCACCTACCAATTTTCTACAACTTAAATGTTTCTTGAAAGTTCAACACAAAACAAAGAGAAACACAGTGAATTCAAGAAGTTAAGAGCCAAACTTAAGTATAATAGCAAGGAAAAATATTCCAAAGAGCAAATAAACTCTTGTAAGACAAACACAATTTAAAATAAAAGAAGAAAATGGTGCGTACCGAGTAATGAGCTTTGTTAATGTACGAGGCACTTGTGTTCTTGCTCACTCCAATTACATTATAGTGCTCTCTCGCTAGAGCCGGAATTGTTCCTAAGAGTTTCTCAAAGGAATTAAATAAAAAAAAAAATGGAAAAAAAGGAAGCGAATATACACACACACACAAAAACACACACACTTCTACCAAATGAAAATGACTTCTTGTTTTACCCACTGTGAATCCCACTCTTCCAATTTTCTACCCAATTCATTACCCAACAAATCAAACCTAAATGCCAAAAAACTGAAATTAAACAAATTTAACCATTCAAATACAAGCAAGAACAAACCTTTATCCAAATTGGAGTCCGAGAAAACCCTGAATGACGAGCTGCATATCCACCGCGATGACTGCTCCAACTACAACCATCCAGAGCGCAAAAAGATCAAATCTTTGGAGTCAAAAATACAAAATAATTCAAAAAAAATCACCAACCAAACGGGAACTGACAGAATTGGTCGGCGGCGATTGGCATAGAAAGCTGGACCGGAGAGACTGCCGGCCGAGCAAAAGTGTGAGCTTTGCACCGTGAGACCTCATTGGGAGAGGTTTTGCGTGCGACCAAGATGAGATTTTTAGGGTTTTGAGTTAAAATATCACCACAAAAATGGGGAACTGAGACAGTGGAGAGGTTTGCGAGAGAGAGAGTTTTGTTTTTTATTAGCGGCCTGTTGAGCTTCTTTGTGGGCCCACTATAGGTTGACCCATTAAATATTGGGCCTGGATAAAATTATGGATTAGGTTTTGGTATGAATATGAGTCTACTATATGGGGAAATAAAAGGTGCATATTCTACACAGACGTTGACACTTGGATTGAATTATATGTGTGTCAAATCATTTTATGCAAATTATAGATAGCACTCACAAAAAAAAAAAAAAATCATGGTCTTCTATATGCTATTAGTGGGACTGGTATCTCATCCTCAACGTGAAAGCTCACTACATTCTCACAGGATGCTATGAAAATTAAAAAAATGCTTGTCAAATATATTGTTCTTAGAGAAGAATCATCCTCGAACGAGACATTACCATTATCATTGTTAAAATACATAATAATAATTAGAGAAGAATCATCCTCGAACGAGACATTACCATTATCATTGTTAAAATACATAATAATAATTAAAGTATATTTCATAGAGCTAAAAGAACGAGACATTACCATTATCATTGTTAAAATACATAATAATAATTAAAGTATATTTCATAGAGCTAAAAGAATCATCCTCTGTTCTTGCTATTAAAATACATAACTTGCCGAAACTCAATTCCTCTTCTATTGTACGAAGACTTCGAAATTATGTTGAGGATTCCTCCACAGACATGAATTAAATCTAGATTACTCTGCTAACATATTGAAATCCCTTTCATAATATCAAATCTCTGAAATTATGAAAGTTAATCTTTTTTTCCCTCCCTTTTTTTAACAAAACTGGCAGTTGACGGGTCCCTCCAAAATCCCAACGGTCATAAGAAAAGGAAAAAAAAAAAAAACCATTCAAAAATTTGTTTCCAAAAAGAGCAAAAAAAAAAAAAATGTCTGCAATTCAAAACAAACCAAAATATAGCCGTTGGCCCTCCCCTCAAACGCACAGCTCTCTTACTCCTTCCTGGGAAATTCTAAATGCGCACGACATTTTACTTAGTGATAACGTGATTTACAACAAAGGGGGAAATAGTGCTCACTAAGTAAAATGTGGTGCGCAATTAGAGTTTCCCCTCCTTTCTCCTCTCTACAAATCATCATCCTCTCCCTTCTCCACTCGCATGGCTTCTTCCCCTTTCTCCTCCTCCTCCTCCGTCGATGACTCCGCAGTCGATGTCATCATCGCCGAAGCCACCGACCTCTGCACTCTCGAGCAGATCGCAGCCCTCAACACCGCCCACCTCCCGGACTCCCCCCTCCCCTCCAACCTCGAAAACCAATTCCAAAAGCTCAAATCTTTCCCCGCAACCACCAACGTCGACAATGAGAACACCCCCAGAAGCCCGAACCCGAGCGAGCGCGAGCCAACCCCCCGATCCCCTTCACCACCGCGGCAAACCTGCGGCTGCTTTGGATTCTGCCCGGCCAGGAGGAGGATGCAGAGGAGGGGCGGCGGCGGCAAAGATGACGACGTAGGCATTCTGTCGGAGCTCGAGTTCGGGAGCTCTGCGCTGGAGGAGAACCGGCGGAGGCTGAAGAAGGCGTGGAGGGAGCACGAGAAGGCGAGCCAGGAGGCGGAGAAGATGGTGAAGTGGATGAAGCAGGTGTCAGCCAGGATCAATGAGGCTGCCATTGATGAGCTGCTGAAAGACGAGTTCAAAGTGATATGATATGGTTTCTGACATTGCATATATCTTTCAGTAAGTTTTGTTGGGAGTTGTTCTTGTGCTGTGTGCTTGAAAACATCTTGCTTCTTTGTGTAGCTCATGATACAAATTGTTCAGTTGAATATCTGTGTCACAATCTTGCATACTGATACAGTCATCTATCAGCAAATTCTTGCTCTTTTTAGCATAAATGGTGGATAATTCTCCCGCATGCGTTGTTCCATTAATCAGGTGTTAACGAAACAAGCTACGTAGAATGGCCTATGTTCACACTTTATCTAGTCCAATAAGGTAACCCGATGACAATTTTGATTGACAATATGCAGTATAGGGAAAAAATAATAAATTCTTATTTTATTAGCAAAAAACAGTGTGTAATCCTTCCGCATTTTATTAGTCAGGTGTTAATGAAACAAGCAAGAATACATATATCTAGTCCCTCACTCATGAGTTGATGGTATAATAAAACGAAAACATGAATGGCGTATATTCACACTTTATCTAGTCTGATAAAGTAATCTAATGACAACTTTGATCGACAATTTGCAATATTTGCTTTTTTTAGTATAAATGGTGGATATCCATTAATCAGGTGTTAATGAAACAAACTACATATGGAATACATATATAGTCCCTCACTCATGAGTTTGTGGTGTAATACATGAATGGTGTATATTCACACTTTATCTAGTCCAATACAATAATCTATCAACAATTTGGATGAACTAAAGCAGTACGGAGAAAAGCCAATAAATTCTTGCTTTTTTTAGTATAAATGGTGGATAAAACCCCCGCATTCTATTAATCAGGTGTTAACAAAATAAGCTACATATAGAATACTTATAACTAGCCCCTCACTCATGAGCAGACGGTGTAATAAAACGAAAACATGAATGGCGTAAGTTCACACTTTATCTCGTTCAATACAGTGATCTATCAACAATTTTAATTGACAATTCGCAATATGGAGAAAAGACAATAATTTCTTATTTCTTTTAGCATAAATGGTGGGTAATTCTCCCTGCATTCCATTAATCAGGTATTAATGAAACAAGCTATATATAAAATACATATATCTAGTTGATGGTGTAATAAAATGAAAACATGAATGCATATATTCACACTTTATCCAGTCCGATACAGTAATCTATCAACAATTTTGATTGACAATATGCAGTATGGGGAAAAGACAACAAATTCTTGTTTTTTTTTTTTTTTTTTTTTAGTATAAACAGTTGGTAATCTCCCCACATTCCATTAACAGATGTTAACAAAACAACCTACACAAAGAATACAAATATTTAGTCTCTCACTCATGAGATGGCTTATGTTCACGACTTTAGTATAGACATACCTAAGTTACATTGAACCTATGCAGCTAACCTGGAAATGAGACCAGTATCAGTGTGCAGGTACCAAAATACAAATCCTGTCAGCATCAAAAACCAAGGATGCAGGATACCTCTATTCAGGCAAACTCTCTGGAGAGAAGTCTTCTTTTTACATAGCACCAATGTGCTTCATCGTCCAACGATTAACTTCTTCAAGGATTGCATTGGTGAATTGTATCCATACACGACCATATCTCGCCATAGTGTTATTCCTGATTGAATCAGAACATAACTAAATCAGAATTCATTTTGATCAGATGAGCAGATAATATAACAAGTAATGTCATCTAGTAACTCTTGATAGACACATAGTGTAGGAGGGTGTGTGAGAGCTATATGATTCCAAATCGGAACATTTTTTACATGTATAAGTTGAAAATTTCAAGAAATACCTAGCCATAGATATAAGCCGATTGTTGCTCCAAAGAAGAAGTTCCTGTTGATAGAGTTGAAACTGAGAGGAAATACAGAGGCTCAGATACATCATCATCATAGTTAAAGATATATTTGGAATGTTTAAGAAACATTTGAGAAAACTTACCAGTACATGCATAGCAAGTTTCCCCATCCATGCAAGATCGATGCCCAGGAGGCACCAGTGAACCTTGAGATTCAAATTATCAGTTAGTCGGAAAACTTTTTGATAATACTTGCAACTGTTTTAAAGCATTGGACACAACTGATGAATTGATGAAACAAGTCAGGAGAAACAAACAATTGATGAAAATATTTCCAAAATACAGAAACAGGAGGGGAGAATGCAAGGATCAATGTTATTAGAGATGTGCTTGTGTAATTCTGGCTTATCTCCACTTGCTATTCATGAAGATGCATATAGAAAAAGCCCGTAACACGAAATGATACTTGTTTCTTCTATAAATATCGGGTTTCCATCTCAAGTGGCATGTTTCTGATTGGCTCTCAAACAATACGTCTCACAATATAAAGGTGGCAAAGCTAAGTCCAAATTATCATCATCATCTTCACTCATTCACAAAAAATATATTAGTGTAATAGAGATGCGTATGCTACATTGGATGTGCGGCGGCAAAACACTTGCAGAGATAAAACTGAGAAATGGAGATATTCGTGCTAAGATGGGCATAACCCCCATTAAAGAGAAGATGTAAGATAATCACCTATGATGGTTAGGTCATGTACGACTAGATTTATAGATATACCAGTTCGACAAGTAGTGCTTATCAACATAGAACAAGTTGAAAAGGTGAAGAGAGGATCGAAAAAAATATGGATGGAGGTGATATGAAAAAATATGGATGCTAGAGGCTTCAATAAAGACATATTGCTCGATAGAAATCAGTGGAAAAGTATCATCCATGTGACCGATCCGGCGTGATTCTCTTTTAGTTCATGTAGCCTATCCCAAGTATTTGGGTTAACCGGTTTTATTCCATTTGGCGAAATGTAATGTTGAGTCCAAATGAACATAAAACTTATAACCAAAAGCAAAATTAAAACCAAAGTTCAGTTCAAATCCAATACAAGATCTCAAACAGCATTTCCAAGTTATGACACAAAACTAGCAGCAATTTATGATGAGTATAATATTGAAAATCGATCAAGCAAGAAGATTTCAAAGAGCATTTCCAAGTTTGTAGGCCACATAATCTTTGAAAGGATAAAAAGCACAAACACTGAATATTTTTCAGGCCTCGTGACATAAAGGTATATATATATATACTCTGAGCTAGAGATGAGGATATAAAGATTGAGAAGATCAAATACCACATAAGATCCCGGATGAACAGAGCACGTGGGATCATAAGAGCGTTGCCGATCATACCAAGCAAAATGGTCAAAGCTGATAGGCCTTTGATGTTATCTGGGTTGAGATAGTTTGTCCACTATACAGAATGACTACAGTATCAGCTGATGTCCCAGTAAATTCAAATGGTTTGCATTTTGAAGGAGAAAGACATACCGTCTGAGCGATAGGCATCCACATAAAGAGTAGAGTAGCAGTCCATCCGGATAATGACCCGACAAATTTCACTCCTTTCTCAGGAAGTTTTCCAGCCCGTGCCTGCACGGCTCAGTTACTGCAACATCAAGCATTGCCAATAAAATAAAACTTTGAAACGAAGGAAAACAAATAAAAATAGTTCTGAAGACAAAGGCAGGAGCTATATCAGAGATGGAAACACAGTACTGCTGATGGTATAGATATATTTCATTACAATTTATGGATTGGACGATTCCTATATAGCAGCATTGTCAAAACTTCTATTAAGGAAATATGGCAAACTACTTACTTCCCTAAGGCTAAGAAAAACTAAACTTGACCCATTTCCATTCTAGTGTGAAGTGTCAAGTAGTACAGTAGTGAATCACATCATTCTTCTCAAAGAAAAAGGGTGATTCCGAAGAGTAATATAAAAGAGAGCAATCTTACAAATTCCATGGAGAAATAGATTAAAGCCAAATAGATTCGTAAAACATACCATAAAAACAGTAGCAGTGGCAATAACGCAAGAGACGACGCCTGGTAAAATGCTGTCCGGGATGAATGGAACAAACGTCGACCACATGACCTGAAACAGCAAGAAATTTAACTGATAAGTTTCATCACGACAACAGTAACAGCAATAACAATAGTAGCACTACATATAAACAACCTGCGGCAGGACGGCCAGCCCTCCAATGGTTATAAAATCCTCCCAGAGCTGCCAAATCCCATCTTGCAGCCACTGGAAATAGTTCAGAAAGTTCAAGGCTAAACCCAAGGCCACAACCACTGACGTCGCAATGTACTGAAGCAGGGGCATGGCCCCAGCAATAGCAAGCTGAGATATCACAACGTAGATGGAGACGACGCCCAAAGTCTGAACAAGAATTGCCTCTTTCTCCTTCTTCTTGACGAAGTAGGAGAGCAGTGTCAGGTTTCCAAGGAGCCCTGTCAGCATTCCCTGCCAAAATGCAAGCATTCTCGTCACTCGCTAGAAAGGTTGTCTTTAATCAATGTTAAATCTATATAAAGTTACATATTCGAACTAGTTCTCTCTCTCTATATATAGAGAGAGAGAAAGAGAGATTGCTCAGAGAGTCGCATATGTACATGGTATTCATTAGCCCAATGTTTATCACAACTTCGAGTTCTGATGAAGTGGTAAAGGCACGTAGATCAATCTAATTGAATGCGATTGAAAATACACCAACAATTATCAAAAGGGCCAGTTCAATTTCCAGTTTACATTAATTTTCTGACACAGTTAAACAGCATTCTAATTTGCCAGTATTTGTACCTTCCATTAACAAAGGAGCAATCTTGGGGACTACTAATATCAAGAACCAATTCAGGTCAATCAAAATCTCACCTTTTTGGAATACAAGATGTCTTTTTTGCAAATCTATCACATACAGAAATGAAAAGAAATGAGAAAAATTTAAAGATCTTACAAGCCACGGGACAGCAAAGAGTGCTGCTTTGTCCCCTGCAGCGAGATTCTGATAATTGAGCAGGATCTGAGGGAGCTGGATGAGCAGAAAGGGCACGTTCGAGGCTCCAGCGAACCTCGCAGTCATGGACTCCCATTCCAAGTAATCAGATATCTACACAAACAGACAAGAAACAGAAGCGGATTAGACTTTTAACCTCTCAATTCCAAAAGACAATAGGACTGGAGTTGGGAGCCGTTACCTGGCGAGGGGAGACGGAGGGCGGTGGGGCCAACAGAGGAGGGCGGCGGCGTAGATGGAGGTGGCGGGAGGGGTTTTGGGGGTATTTTGGCGGGAAATGGGGGCTGTGAGGAGAGAGAAAGAGGAGGGGAGATGAGGGTAGAAAAAGAGCCATCTTCTTGTGTAGAGAGAGAGGAGATTGGGAGGAGGAGGAGGAGGAGAAGAGAGGGAGGGAGAAAGATTTGGATGGAGCCAAGTGGGACCCACTTTTGAAAATAACGGCTGAGAAAGCAAAGAAAGCCCTTTTCAGTGGTGCTGTGAGCTTCTCATGTCAGTGTCATCATCCTCATCTTTCAACAGAGAAGGATTGGATCCTGCAGAACATGCAAAACACAAAGACTTGCTGAAGGTGTATAATCAGTTATGGCATAATATTGATCGCCAGTACTTTGGTGCCGGAAGCTGAAACTAGGGGAATATGTGAGGTTCAGGCTATAGTTAGAATCCCTGAGCAACGTATTGTGTTGGAAGTCGATGCTCAGAGTATTCCAGCTCTATTACTATTGATAGTCACCCTCTGTTTCGTGATGCTTGCATGCAATCATATTTTGGAGAGAAGACAGTATATGTGCTAATTTTGCAATGAACGGGGGCACTAGGTTGGCTTTGAAGGTATATTATTTGGCTTGAAAGAAATAATCGCATTTTTACATCAAATACTCTATCTCCTATGTGCATATATCATCGTACTGACAATATTATTGATCTATGAAGAGGACCCTAGCCACAAGTCCATCCCACAGGAGGCAGTCAGTACTGACGAGACCCGAGAAGAAGATTTGAGTTGATGAAAATCACTGAGGAGGATGAAGTAGGAGCAGAAGGAGCATCACAGGGGCAGACTCCATATCATCATGAATCAACAAGGGATTTAGCCATGGATAGAGGAACACACAATGAAGAATAAACATAGTGTGATTGGAGAGGGCTACGCCTACAAACTTAATTAAAAGAGAGAAGTCATGTAATGAGAAAGCTTGTAATATTAGTAGGAACTTAGCCTCGTAATAGGGGCAAAACCTCTTATATATGTATTAAGCACGTTTTGTTAAAAACTATTTAATGAAATATCGGGGGGTATACCTACCGTATTTGCTATAAAAAGAGAAGAAGAAGAAGAAGGATGCAGTACCATTTTTCAGCTTTGAGGACAAAGTCCAAGTAGTCGGTATCAGATAAAGTGATGTATAGCTTATTCTAGATGTTTTTAAAATAACTTAAGACCCAAGATAATCCAATAACATATACAAACATTTCCTTTTCTACGATAAAAGGGAAAAGATAAATGAGTACTAAATCAAAATCCACGTTCAAAATAAAAAGAAATAGAAAAAAATCAATGCATAGAGATTCTGTCATTGCACGAAGCATATCTATGAGTACAGAGATAGAATTGTGCTGTACCTGCAGCTTACCACGGCAGTGATATTGAATGAGAAGCCGAGTTGCTACTCAAAATATGTTAAAGCCCAGAACTAATTCCAAGCTTGCGGTTGTATATCAAGAATTCTCACTTCTCTTTACCTTTGCATGGATCGAGATTCAAAGATTCAATGTCAATTGTGATCTCGCTATTTGATTTTACACGCTCCGTAGCAAAATCAGGAATAAACTTCATGTACTTCTCATAGCCGCCGTCCTCTGAAAGCAAATCTAATAGTAGCTTCGCTGTAGATGCCTCAACGGCAAAATGTTGCTCACTCATTTTATGCAGAAACTCTATGGCCTTCAAAGGTTCACCTTTCTCAAGCAAGCCACGGACAATAGAGTTGAGCATTGTAGAATTCGGAGAGCACTTGTATTTCTCCATTGAAATAAACAACTCATCAACCTCACCAAACAACCCTTCTTTGATAAGGCATTTCGCCATTACGGTACATGTCCCTACGTCAGAGATCAACCCTTTGGCAAATATGGCACTGAAGAGATGCTTGACTTCCTCGGTTCTACCGGCTCTTAGCATTCCATCCATTAAGAGATTCCGAAACTCTCAATGTCAGGTCCCAATCTTTGAAATGATACGGATTGGAATAGATTTGTTGCCTCATCGATGCACATGTTCTTGCAAAGCCCATATAGCATTATGCGGTATGTCATGATATCAGGGTCTACACCGGCATTGATCTCTTCTCGTGCATCTCTTTAGCATCATCAACTTTCTTCGCAAGATATAGCCCAGCCAGCATGGTGTTATAAGTACGAGTTGTGCGCTTCCCTCCTCTACGGGCCATCTCATTGAAAAGTCTTAGAGCTGTACCACTTCTTCCACGTTTAAAATAGATGTTGATGAGTATATTGTAAGAAATAGTATCAGGCTTGATACCATTAGAAAGCATCAGCTCAAAAACTTCGACTGCTTTATCAAGTTCATGTATTAGACCGTATCCATCCATTAGTGCATTATATGTAACAACATTAGGTTCTATACCTCTCTGAATCATCACATCCAGTAACTTGTGTGCTTCAGTCGCCATTCTTTCCTTGCAGAGAGCATCGATCAATGTGCTGAATGTCACGACATCGAGAAAAATCCCTCGATCCATCATTCTCTTTAGCGTCTCCATCGCTTCTTTTCCAATTCCCTAACCTGAAAAAACCAGAGATTAGAGAGTTGTAGGTGACGATGTCTGGAGATATCCCTTGACGTGCCATCTGATTCATGAGATTCCAAACATCCTCCACTCTTCCAATCTTGCAAAGACCATCTAGTAAAGTGGTGTAGACAACAACGTTAGGTTGCACACCATCCATTTGCATTTGTTTGAATATATTCATAGCCTCATCCATCTTTTGGTTCCTTCATATGCCATTGACTGATTCTAGACAATATCCATGCAATAATGTGGTGTAATTGATCACATTAGGCTTCTCGCCTCTTTCAACCATCAAGTTAAATAGCTTGTGTGCTTCATTGGTTGCTCCCTGCTTGCAAAGCGTATGAATCAGTGTGTTGAATGTTATGGCATCGGGTGAAGGTCCTTTATCGACCATCTCCTTAAAGACTCTGATGGATTCTCTAAGGCAGCCCTGCGCACAGTATCCGTGCAAGAGGCTATTGTACGTGAAAACATCAGGCTGAACACCGGAACCTGGCATTTCTTCAAACAGTTCCGATGCCTTGTCCATAGCTCCCTCTTTGCAGAACGCATCAATGATAGTGTTGTAAGTGACGACATTGGGCTTACTAGCCATTTCCCGAAGGAACTTAAGAGCCATGGTCGTGCTCTTCACACTGCACAGGCCCCTGATGAGAGTAGTGCAAGTGACCACGTCGGGCGAGCAACCCCACTGTGGCATTCTATCGAACAAGTGGGTTGCTTCGGTGATCCTCCCCTCGGTGCAGAGGCCCTTGACGAGGGTGTTGAAAATAACAATAAAGTTCCCTTGGCAGCCACGTCTGAGCATGATTCCGAAGATGGAGAAGCCGACATCGACTCGGTTCGTGCGGGTGCAGCAGTCGATGAGGAGGCCGCAGGTGAAGCAATCTGGCGAGACCCCACCGGCCCGATTCATCTTGGCAAAGAGAGATAGGAGCTCAAGATGGTGAGATGGATTCTTCATCCGATGAATGCGGCTCAGCAGAATGTTGAAGTGGTAGATGGAAGGCTTTGGTTTGGCAGCAAGCATTTCATCGAACAGTTGGAGTGCATCTTGGATCTTGAGGTTTGTTGATGGACAACTTCGTTTAGCTAGATTCTCTTTTTTTTTTTTTTTTTTTTTTTTTTTTGTCCTTTTGGTGTTTTTTGGGTGGGGGTGTTCACCATTTTGTTGGACATGGGTTTTGGGAGTTTCGAAATGAGCACATCTTTTTTTCGTAGTGAGCCCATTTAATAACTATTAGGGTCAGGCTCACTGCGGAAAAAGTGGTGTGCTCTCTTAGAAACTCCCTAGATTTTGCTTTGTGATTTTATGCTAATACATACGCTTAGAATGTATTTGTTTGTATGGAAGTAAAATAAAAGCGGTGTTTGTTTAGTTAAGAAGGAAGTTGAAAGTTGACGTCTATGTGACACTTTACTTTCTAAACTTTCTTTCTTGCACCTTAGGGTTAGAAGCGAGCTATGAAGTAAAAAATAAATAAATAATAATTGTTTATGTACATATTATTATTATCATTCAAAAATTATACTTTTATTACTAATAAATAAATAAAATAATATAAATTATATTTTATTTAATTAATTAAACAATACTCCTTTACTTCCTAACACACACTTTCTTATTCCAATATATTAGCTAGCAAACACTTGAAGACTGCTCTTCTTTTATTTCAATTTTAAAAATTACTTCTCAATTTCTTCCTTACTTACACTACTTCAAACTTCAAACGTACCAAACACATCCATAAGTTAAGAGAATCAATAAAAGAAATCTATGCATCTTTTATTTAATTTAATCTCGATTTATTTAGATTTAATAATAAAAAGGTACTGTTATTAATATAATTTTAATTCCTCGTATCCAAGACAAATGGGGGTTGTTGGCCTTCTGAATCCAACTCAAGTAGGAGACAAGTGGCATGCCCATTTAGAAATTTCCAAATTCTTTTTGCCATTCCGAAGAGTCAAACAAAGTGTGAGATCATGTGACTTCCATTGGGATGCTCAAAGCCTCAAATTAATAGCCCATGGCCCACTTATCTTCCCCTGAGAGGGAATCTTCTGAGCATCTTTGGAAACCACTTCCCTATTTTTAATATTATTATCTTGTATAAATGTCAACTAGATCATGATTAGATCATCATACTGTGATAAATTCCTTTTTTTCAAAGGAGCACACCATTTTTCCGGACTTTTAGTCCGAACCACTGGGAAGGAAGTGGACTCACTAGGAAAAATGGTGTGCTCCCTTAGACACTCCCCAAATTGTCTACATCTTTTACAGATAAGTCCTTCTTCAGTCTTATATTTGATGGAAACCCATGGACATAATAAACAAATTTAGTTGAAAACAATAAAATAGAAGATTCTCCACTATTTTTTAATTTGAATATAATAGAAATTTTATACATTTTATACCTTCCATATGTACTTTTTTTCATTATGCAAAACTCATTAATTGTCTTATGTAATCTAGTTATTTTATGCATTTGTTTACTTCTTTTTTTTTTTTTTGCCAAAAGACATGTTTGGTTGTTTGTAAGTAATGTTACAAGTTGAAATTTATATTACTATATATATTTGGCTGGAACTGTAAAAATATCTTACATATTTTTTCTTTTCTTGCAACTATAATCATTGTTAGTGTGCAAGTATTTATGAGTATACTTGTAAATTTTTGTAATCGTTGGTGTAGCTAAAATTTTTCTGACAATTTCAGTCACTTTATACACTTACAACCCTCAATTTTCAGCAATGGGGGCAAAAAGTGCCAGATATTAAATTATTTGTAAAGTGGGGAGCTATCATGAAAAATCAGCGATTTTGCAGTGGAGGGGCTTAAAATTAATTTTCCTTCTCAGACCATTTTTGTCAGTTTTCCTCCTGCCGCCACGTGTTTCGTCATAAAAGTAAGCAAATTAAAGACTCTCTCCTCTCAACCTCCACTTACAACTTTTTCTAGAAGAATCCACGGACCAGCAACGCCATCCTCTCTCCCTCGCTCCCCTCTCGAATCAAACTTAAAAAAAAAAAAAAAAAAATCGAAATCGAAATCAAAATCAAGACTCTCTCTCTCTCTCCAAAATTCTAGGGTTAGAGTCTAGAAAGAGAAAAAAAATAATAATAAGATGGAGAGCGAGCGGAGAGTCGATCCCGCTTGCCCCAACGCCGGCAACCCCTTCCACCAGTGCGCCGACTACTGCACCGCCGCCGGTGCAAAAGCCCCAGGTTTTGTTTTTTTTTTTTTTTTTTTATGCTTGTCAATTCCCCTAATTTCTTTTGAATGTACGCTCGGTAGTGATTTAGAATTTTTTTTTTTTTTTTTCCCAAAAGTTTTGAATGGGGAGGGAGCTAGGGTTGAATGGAGGGCCGTTGATCTGGACTGCGTGAACGCAGCGAATCCATTCCATCGGTGCGCTGACTACTGCACGAAGAAGACAGCGGATGCGAAGAAGCAAGCCGGATCAGGTCTGATAAAATTCCCTTTTTTATTTTGGGTTATTGTTAAATTTTGACGTGATTAAGATGAAAAAGATGAGCTTTTTTTTTATTATAATTGTTGTTGATTTTATAGGCCTTTTTTTGCTTCCTGTGTTATCGAAGCTTTCTCCGAGATCGCATAGTGATCGTAGTGGTGGGAGCAAATCAGGTCTGCTTCAATTTTTTATTTATTTTAGTTTAGCTAATCAACTTTGTATCTTTTAATTTTAATTTTGAATTACATCATTTTCGGCCAACTGATAATTTTCCTTGAGGCCCTATTTGGTTTGAAGAAAAGTGAGAAATTGAAAACTGGAAAGAAAGAATTTTTCATATTTTGGTAAGAGGGAAAATTTGAAGGAAAATAAAGTCTGATGAAAATAAGAGAAAATAATACTCATAATTTTATCATCCTTTTTCTCTTTTCTAACTTAGAGAAATGGACGAAAATATTATTTTGTGTCATTATTGGTAAGAGAGTGGGGACATAGTCTTTTCTTAATTTTTTTTTATTTTATTTCTAATATCTTTTTTTTTTCCTTCTTATATTTTCTTTTTAGTTTCTCTTGGAACAAAACGGCAAAGAGAATCTTATTTCTAGTTTCTCTTTGAACCGGACGGCTAAAAGAGAATCTTATTTCTCTTTCGGATTCTTTTATTTTCTCACTTTTTTTTCCATTTGTTTTTCTTTCTATCATTTTCTATCAAACTAAACATAGGCTGAAGGTTTTAAATTATAATGGATGCAGCAAGTTGGGGGGGAGTCAAAGTAGAGGGACGGGATGTGGATCCAAATTGTGTCAATGCATCTAATCCCTTTCACAAGTGTGCTGATTATTGCACTATTAAAACGGCGGATGGAAGAAAACAAATAAGAACCAGCCCAAAAGGTTTGATTTCTATTCCTTTTTTTCTTTTTGTTTAATTTGTATTTTGTTGCAATTAGAAAGGAGAGTAAACACCTTCCGTGTGGTTTATCATGAATTCAGGACCTTTTTATTTGCTTATGTGTTGAATATCAATCTGAAATCACCATTTACTGAGGGAAGCGAATCAGATTTACTTTGTTTACCTTAACTTCCTTCACTTCGGATTGGTGGAGGAGAGGAAAAGGGGAGCAAAAATCGAAAGAAACAAGAGTAGAAGTGTAAGAAGGGGACAAGTGACGTGGAAAAGACCTGCATGACCTTAAGGGTGTGTGTGCGCGTGTATGTGTGTTTGTGTGTGTTCGTTAAAACTATATATATTTGATTTTTGGGACTTTTGTGCAGTAGGATTTTGTTAAAAACCAGATAGTACGGTGCAACCAAGCAAGATTTACAAAAATCTAGCTTATGTAAGTTCTGTTTTCAACAATCTACTAAGAAAACTGCCACTAAATGTTCTAGCTCTTCTCAACATTATCTACTCCAATTGCTATGGAAAGCAAGCTCCAACTTTCTCTTCATTTCTTCGTCAGTTGAAGCTAGAGGATTCATTTTCTCCTCTTAAATAATATGATATCATTATCGCTTTATAATTAACTTTCTGAACAATTCTTTGTAATATTGATTTTTTATTTTTTATCCTAATTGATATCACTATGACAGCTCAAAAAGGAGAATTAATTAAGGAGGCAGTTAGGAAGATGGAAGAAGGAAGGAATGTAGATCCCAAGTGTGTCAATGCATCCAATCTTTTCCATAAATGCAACGGAGACTGCTCCCCAAGAGCCCCGGGTGAAAGGAGGCAAACTATTGAACATTCATTAGGTTTACTTCCTTGCCTTCTTTCCTCTCTCTTTGGCATGTGTTCAGTTACTGAACATTCAAAGACATAATGTTGATGATGAATAATATCAGGGGCTTTGCTTGCAAGAGAAACAGAGGAAGAAATGTCAGCTAGAAAGAATAGGAGGGAAGAAGTGGTAGTTAGAGAAAACAGAAAGGTGGATCCTAGATGCCCAAATGCATCCAACCCTTTCCACCAATGTGCTGAATACTGCCTTCAAAAGATCAGTGGATCCAGTGAGAGTGAGAGAAGCAAGTCAGGTTAGCTCCTTTTTGAATAGTTATGTTCTTTAGGGTCTTTCAGGTTTTCTGTCGTTTCTGTTCTATTGTAAGTCCAATCTTATGGGTGTGGCTGCTGTGATTGCAGATAGAAGCAAGGGTACGAGTATTGTCACGGTGAAAAGGGATGTCGATCCTAGATGCGTGAATGCTTCCAATCCCTTCCATAAATGTGCTGATTACTGCTTTGAGAGGATTCAGAACGCATCTTAGTTAATTAAGGGCCAGTCTGCATCCTTAGTCTTGTTATTGCCTCTTTAGGTTTTCCTTTTTCGTTTTGGTTTTGTCTCATTTTCTTTAGTGTTGAGGCGAGTCTGTTTGTTTGCAGTTACTCTGTTTGTTTGAAGGTTTGAAAGATATTTTGTTTAGAGCTATGGTGTTCGTATGCTAGTTTTATGAAGAAGGAAGTGCACTAGGAAGTAGCATTCAATGAAATAATAATTTTACTTTATTTGTCTCTTATTCTATAAATATTAATATAAAATTGTGCACGGGGATGCCCTTTTATTTGTTTCTTATTCTAGATTTGAATAGTAATTGTGAGACTTAAATAAAATATTAATGTATTGCCTTGTTTCTAAAGCTTTAGGAGCTCTTCCACTCAAAAATGGGGCTAAGGAAAAAATTTGAAGCAGGGGTGCCAAATAGGATCCATAATATCCTTGTAGAAGTAGCTTCTAACTTATTGCTTAGCCGAACAAACACATGAAATCTTGGGCTTAGCGTTCTTCCCACCCTACATCAGGGCAAACAAATATGCCCCAAGTGTTAACCATATCGCATTTGGACTCATCCGAAACATAAGGAATAACCTGTTGAAGGAATAGTTCTTAAATCTTCTGATGTGGTTGGTCCTTAATGATTTTGTTTTCTTAAAGGGAGAATAAATGAAAATATCTGACGTACTAAAATTCTGATACTTCTGACTTGCTTCATTTGCTGATTGGCTCAACCCTAATACCCTATAAAGATTAACTGGATTGTGTACTTGCACGTGTTAAAAGCATAACACTTATGATGTATAATGTATTCTATAACACTTCCATGGGAAATTTGTTAGGGTATTACATTTGATTAACTTTCGAAGGAATATTATACTGAACTAGGAAGAAGCCTGTACTCTGCAAATGAATAACATTCCTTATGCCAGCTTAAGTTCTCCTATCGACGGTCAAATGTGCAAGAGATTGACATCTGATGGATCAAGAAGAGCTGAATGTCTTGGGAAAGCTAGTAGGGAGCTGGAATGTAGGTAAACAAGTTTGATAGATCGATACATGTTGTTCTCACCTTCTATATCTACTGCCTTCACATATAAGCTGTTCGGCAGAAGGAAAGCAGCAAGCATATGATGGATTTATTTGAACAGCTTTATTTGTAATCTTTCTCACGAGTTTACCCGACACACCTTCCCGATTTATCTTCTTTGTTGGACTTTGTTCATTTTCAACTATAGCTGGTCAGATTTTTTTTCCTTGTGCTGACAGCTATAGTTGGATAGCTTTTCGCAAGATATATTGTTTGGTCTACTCATCAAAACCACTTTCTTTCTCAAACTTATAGCAGGTATGCAACAAGAAGATGGTGCTCCATCCTCCTCGTCAGAATGAAGTTCCTTCTGAAGATGATGCTGGTGACGACGGCCAGAAAGTTCAGAGCAACGCTGAAGAAGGGTATCCACATCTCAATGAAAGGCAAAAGAAACTTTTCGAGCTGTGGCTTAAAATGGTAACTTACAAGTATCATTTTATGTCTATCGCAATTTTTATCGTTTTCTTTATTTGTTTTCATTTGGTTCACGGGACCGATACATTGTCCAGTTTATCTTATTGGCTACCTACTGTTTTTTGTTTACAGAATGAAGCAAGAAAAGCCAATCAAGTCGCCATGGTGGCAGAGAAAAAGAAAATGGAAGATCCTCCTGAATCTAGGGGCATTTCCAAACAGAAGTGGATGGAGGAGAGGAGGAAGAAGATCGGGAAGCTGCTCGATTCTAATGGCTTAGATATGTTAAAGGCATACATGCTTGATACTCAAGAGACAGCCGGGGCCAAGTATAAGAAGTGGGAGAAAGACCCTGCTCCATTTGGGTGGGATGGTGAGTTTGAGCAATTTTTCTTTTTAACCAAATCTCTCGGCACCTTATTGTTGTCGCTCAAGATTATGAAAGTTAGCTGACAGAACAAAATCTTGTGTGACCAGTTTTCAATCAGAAAACACTGTACAATGCCTACAAAAAAAACATACAAAGAACATAAGTGTGACATGGAGGCTTATACTAGAGCCAAAGAAGCTGATCCAGAGTTCTACCATGATGCTTCAAGTCTTCAATATGGAAAGGTATTTGCAATTGCACCGTCTGTTTAAAAATAAGTTGCTTTTGTGAGAAATGGTTTTAGTTCTGAAACTTTACTTGAATCTCAACCATATAAATTTTCGTTAAGCATATCCTAACCATGTGGAGTATGCGTTCATTTTAAGAGCTACATCTGTGTTTGCTATGAATTTTCTTTCAGTATTTTGAGACCCAGTCCCCTGTTCGTCCGAAAAGTTTAAGATGTTTACTGTGCCTCAATTTATCTGGAGGGGGAGTCGAGCCCGCGACTTTTTAGGAGGTCATGCTATATTTCAACCAGTCTAGTAGGGGTGGGCATCGATTGGTTTCGGTTCCGTTTTTGTCAATTTAAGCAAAACCGAACCGAATCGATTAGGAATGGGAACCGAAACCGAACCGATCTAATTCGGTTCGGTTAGAACCAAATTTTGAATAAAAATTATTTTACAATTTTATTTTTAATTGTTTTAGTATGCATTTCTCTTCAAAGTATCTAATTTGTATTGAATTTATCATCTATGATATGATATGTATACAAGTATATATGTGTCTTTGTATATGTGTACATATATGTTTATATGTATACATGTAACATGTTTGCATATAAATATATAATTTTTAAATACTTCGTTCAGTTCGGGTCGGGTCGCAAAGCTCGAAACTGAAAACCGACTGAAATATTTCGGTTCGGTTCGGTTATGCTTATTCAGGTCGGTTTAGGTGGTTTTGAACGAACTCTGCTCACTCCTACAGTCTAGTACAGAATAAGATGCAAATTCTATATAACTAATATTTGAAAAATATATAGTCTTCCTTTTTTTTTTTTTCCCCTATAAATTGTTTATATTACATAATTAAATAATTTGAAATATCCAAAACAGAACAAGTCCATACCCATGATTGTTTAAAAATTTCACATAACCATGTGCCCATATCATATCGTGTGCGATACTTGTACTTGGACCTGTGAAACATAGATTATATCCATGTAGAATAGTTCTACAGATTCACTGTTTCATCATTTCTCATCTCAGGTTGCGAAGATCCCAGAGGAGAACGTAGACACAATGGTGAAGGTGCAGATCCTTCAGCAGGAGGTGCAAGTTCTGCGAAGAGAAGGACATAGATTCGACCAACGACAGGAACGAGCACTTCAACAAGAAGATTGAGAGGGCATTCGGCAAGTAACACCCTCGAGATAAAGAACAACTTGGAGAGGGGAACTGCTCTACCAGATTAAGTTTGTTTTGCTGCAACCTGTACTCAAAACCTATCTATCTATCTGTCTATCTATCTATCTTGTGTACATTGTTCAAGAGCAACACACTGTGTCATGGTTTTTGTCTGTCTGGGTTGCTCAACTGAGAATCAAATTGATGAAAATGATGCTGTTTTTGTTCTTCCCTTTAATACAGTGATTTTGTTATGACAAATCTTTGGAATCAATAGCTCTGTTGATGTTTATTAGAAGCAGGCATCATTTGTTATGTATTTAAGTGAAACTATATCAATTTTTATTTATTTATTTATTTGAGAAAAGGCTGTAGTTAGAGAGTTCGGTTAAAATTGAAATAATAACAACTGAAACCAACCTGAATAATTAAAATCAAATTTAACCTAAATAACTGAGTCGGTGGTTTGGGTTTCGAGCTTAAAAACTTTCGAGCTTAAAAACTAAAATTGTACCGAACTAATCTGAACCGAACTAATCGAACCGAACCAATCGAATTATTTTAAACTATATATATATATATATATATTCAACCGAACTAATCTGAACCGAACTAATCGAACCGAACCAATCGAATTATTTTAAACTATATATATATATATATATATATATATATATATATATATATATATATATATATATATATATATAATATATATATATATATATATGGATTACTGTAGACGAATTATTTTAAAATATATATATATATATATATATATATATATATATATATATATATATTACTGTAGGTGAGCCGCCAGTTTAGGAAAAATTACGTGAGCTAACAGTAAAAGTATAATGATCCAATGATTTTTCTTCAATTTTTTTTTACAATTACAATTTTTACCTTCATAACTTCTTTCGAATTAAATTTCATAAGTTTTAAAGTTCATTTACCATTTCTGCATACAAAATACATTATTAATTGAAAACCGTTAATTTTGTATTAATTTGATAGAGATTCAAATCAAAACTAAAATCTAAGAAATTGGGTATGAGTGAACCCTAGGGGATCGAGATCATAATCCAAAAGAAATTTTTTAAAAAAGATTATTGGAGATAGTGGAAATGAACTGCAGCTCAAATAACTTGCGTGAGCTGTCAGCTCATTTTTATTTTTCTCATATATATATATATATATATATATATATATATATATATATATATATATATATAGGGATTACTGTCGGTGAGCCGCTACCTCGGGAAAAGTTACGTGAGCAAGCGGCAAAACTATAATGATCCAATTATTTTTCTTCAATTTTTTTTACAATTACAATCTCTACATCCTTAACTTTTTTCGGATTAAATTTCATAAATTTTGGAGTTTATTTACTCTTTCATCGAGTGCATATAAAATGTTTTATTTATTGAAAACCGTTAATTTTGTGTTAACTAGATGGAGGACCAAATCAAAATTAAAATCCAAGAAAATGGGTATGTGTGAACCCTAAGGGGTCGAGATCATAATCTAAAAGAATTTTTTTAAAAAAGATTATCTCCGGATCGAGATCATAATCTAAAAGAATTTTTTTTAAAAAGATTATTGGAGACAGTAGAAATGAACTACAGCTCAGGTAACTTGCGTGAGCTGTCAGCTCATTTCCATTTTTCTCATATATGTATATATATATGTATATACATGTATATATACATATATATACATATGTATATACATATATATACATATATATACATATACATATATATGTATATATACATTTATATACATATATATATATGTATACATACATGCATATATATGTATACATACATGCATATATATGTATACATACATGCATATACATGTATGTATACATACATATATATATGTATATATAAAAAAATGTGTATATGTATATATATATGTGTGTGTGTATATATATATATATATATATATATATATATATATATATATATATATATACATATATATATATATATATATATATATATGAGTAAACGGGAAATACACCAGCGGTGAAAGGAGTTCCTTCACCGCCGCTTAGGTGGTCCAATAAAATTATTACATGCGGCACCTCTCAAAGGGCGATTAAGGAAATTTATTTATTTGTTACCTTGAATGACGCCACGTGTAATAATTTTATTAGGCCACCTAAGCGGCGGTGAAGGAACTCCCTTCACCGCCGGTATATTTCCCGTTTCCTATATATATATATATATTATATATATATATATATATATATAATATATATA